>NQII01000293.1:741688-844964 GCA_002778355.1 Clitarchus hookeri | reverse complement strand
AAAAAAAAAAAAAAAACAATATGCAAATTAAATCCCGGAAAAATGTAAGTATAGCCCCTAATAATAGTGAATAATCTTAGCTAGGCTGCAACATATGCGAACTTAGAACACAAAGATACGGATATAATATACTTATTACCACATAGTTTTTTCCCCCGTTTTATCTATGTTCCGGTCTGAGATTGATAAAAATAGGCCCTTAATGAGTGATGTCAATGCCTTAATGATATGAGTGTGTTCTCCTTCTACTATGTTTATAAAGTTATAACTAATAGCAAACGTATTTCTATGTAAAACAAGCATAACAAATATCGTGATTGCAAATAAAAAGTAAATATGCAAAACATTTACTGAAAAGTAAACAACATTTACGGTTACAAAAATATTTACCATAAAATTTGTATACTTTCAAAAATTAAACATATTTGTAACACTCTATTAGTAATAAATAATCCGTAACCCAAAAACTGCTAAATTATTTATTAATAATTGTAGTATTATTCGATAAATTTGTTAAAATTTAACCGACGATAGTAGTAAAGAACTGAAAAAAATAAAATATGGTCAATAATATTAAATAAACAAAGAGGTAAGTATCAAATAGAGAAGCGTGTAACATTTCACAAAAAATTTTAATTTTTAGCAAGAAAAATTTAGTACAGTTTCTTTAATACTATGTATTTACTAATACAGTTAGCTCTCAGTTCTCACATTAAATCTTGTGTTTGGTACACATATAGTATAAAATATGTGTTTTTTTTTTTAATGTAACCGTAATCTAGTGAAAATTTTGCTTTGCGGCAATTAATATAACTTTATTTACCAATATATAGAACTAGACATTTTTTAAAACTTTTCATGCAAACTTAAATAAAATACGCAGATATTAAAATAGAAATATTCATCAATATTAAAAGGAAAGAGATATTAGTGATATAACTAACGAGCCCACTTTCGTCTACATGAGTGCAAATAGTTTTGATGAAATTTTTAAAAGGTTAGATGGAAGAAGGACTTGACGTCTCGTTGACAGCTATATTATTAGAGATTAAACAATAAACATACGTAAAAGACGCGAGACAATTTCAAATACACACATGACTTATCCGGGATTCGAACCCAGAAAACCTTCTACTATAAGCTAGCATGAAACTAACTGCATTACGGAGGTAGAATTTGGAACATCAACTTCGGGTTTAATTAGTTCAGTATTTTGGTAGATAAGGTTTTTACTAATCTGAAATATTTATGGGGTGTATCTGAGTCACTTACATCGTGTAAGTTTACATAACATTTCATAGCGCTAATTGGGAGAAGCATTTGGTTGAAATCATTCCATTGGTTCCCGATATGTTGCTTAAAACTTTATTTTCCCATTTTATTATTTCTTACGCAACGCCTTAATAATAGGCTATGTATACGATGCTTCTAATAGATACTATCAGTTAACAAAGTTTGGTTGGATTTTATAAATTTGTTTTATATGTGACAAACTTATATAAATTATTTATATCGCCATCATTTTGAAGATCATTGTCTGACCCTACTTAAGTCACGTAAAATTACATGGTATTCTGTTGAATAGTAGATTGGAAAATTTGTTTAATAGTTCCGGAAGTATGGCAAATTTTTCTGTTTTCTCACCTGACACTATTTTACAAAAAGGCCGGCAAAATATGATATCTGTAATCTTAATTGATACTTTTAGTATACAAAATTTAAGTGAATTCTTGGGAGTACTTTAATAGACCGATCATATTAATAAAAATGATTTAAATAAACGCCATTAAAAATTTCTTCCCCTCTTAAAACGTTTTGGTGTACATGGTCTACCACAGCATTCCTTGTATGTTACATTTAAAAGGGATTGGCTTATTGGACCCCAACATATAGCTAGAAACCTCAATTATTTAACGTAGCGATCTTCATAAAAGGGGAACAAAAACTTTATGTATTAACAAGATGCGATGATTATTATTAATACAGCCAGCATACTAAGTTCAGTTGAAATAGTTTGGGACATGTGGTGTACTAATCAGAAATATTTACATTGCTGTTAATTTGAAAATATGGGACTACACCCCTAGTCGTATAAATTAAGATGGACAACAAAAAAGTATAAATTGTGGCATGAATTTGGTGGGAATTGTATAATTGTTTCCCGTAATATATCATAAAAGCTTTATTTTGTATGAAACGCTATCTTCGGAAATGGCGGAGAAAAGAGTTAATTTATGAACTTATTTGATTCTTGAATAGCTACTGCTAGTATACAATGTTTATGTTGAAAATGGGTACATAGTTTCGTAGATATAGAAAACTATGATAAAAAGGTTATATCACCAGTAGGTTGACAATAAATAGCTGGAATTCTTGAAACAAATAAGTTCTTATTGCAAATCTTGTCTGCCAAATTCGGTTGGAAAAGGTTGATTGTTTCCCCAGATATGACGTGAAACGTTATTTATTGATGTAACGCTGTGTTACATAATGGATGATAAAATATGCTCTTTGTGCACACGTTAAGTGGTTGTAAAAGATACTGCCAGATTACAAGGTTTATATAGCGCCAATTTTGGAAATGAGTATCGGACCAACTTAAAACATACGCATTGATATGGCCCACCGCATAACTACTTATTGCTAAATTTGGCAGGAATCGGTTGGTTGTTGCCTGAGATGTGATCTTAAAGTTCATTTCTTGATGTGGTGCTATCTTTAAAATTGGCGGATATTGTGGCTATTTGTGGGCATATATGATGCTTGTAATATATCATTTCAGCACATAGAGCCTGGTCGAAATTGGTTGAGTGGTATGCTTTATACAGGAAATATACTTAAAATTTATGCATTTAAGACATTTTGAAAATAAGAACATTATAAATATGTTGACATAGTCATATTTCTGTTCACGGTAAAGTGAGCACTTTTGAGGCCCTAGTTACTTTTCCTTTTCAGTAATTTTTTATCCTTGGACCACCTTTTCCAAAAAATTTTGCAATGTAAGTAATAAACACAGTATGTTTATTCCACCGCACTCAGAAGTTAAGGTCTAAGTCTAAAATAAAATATATTTATTGGCTATTATTCCAAATGAGAGTTCTTTAAAAAGGGCTCATTTTACTTTGCATAGCCTATTGATAGATTAAATACGTGCAAAAATTTGGCAAGTATATTCTGAGTAGTTTAAGTGATTTAATGTAAATGTTTTATTTATTCATATGGTGCCATCTTTCAAAATTTCTTACGAACCATATCTATCTTTAAATTCAGTGCTTACGTGATACACTGTCAGGACACAATATTTGGTTTTTATTCGTTCAAAGTTTCCCGACATGTGTCACACCACTTTAAATATTAAAGTGGCTGTCATTTTAAAAATTAATCCTGGCGTGGTCGAAAACATACAGTCGGATATCCTTACTAAGTTATATATTTGTACCAAGTTTGGTGAAATTATGTTAACACGTTCAAACGTTTTGCAGGACAAACACACACACACACACACACACACACACACTGGCACAGGGACAGGAAAGTGATATCATAAGCCTAATTTTCCTAAGTAAGGTAGGCTAAAATTGCAGTTTTTACATTGATCTGATCTGTTTGTTTATTTGCGTCACATTATATGTGTGTGTATAAGTTAAAAGAAAAATTGGAAGTTTTCTCTGACTGCGACAAGTAAGATAGCAGTTTATAAACAACTCTTCACTACTTTACGTTTTAGGTAGTACAAAACTTATAAAGCTGCAGTTTTCCTACATACGTACGTAAAATAATATTGCATTATCTAAGCTAAACATTTTTTGTATACAGGTTCCTTGGATGTATATTTCTGAAAGAATAATCTGTGTTACGCATTAACTAAGGTAACTTTGAAGTATAAATCACTTTATTAAACACATGACTTATATGCTGGTATGAATAGTTTGCTGCTGGCCATTGAGTAGTAACGTAGAAGCGCAGAATGTTTCCCTAAATAAGTGAAACCGTGCGAAACATTTAAGTGGGACACGCAAACAGACACAGACATATATATTTTCAATTTATTTTTTGTGTAAACTGTAGTAACGTGCCCAAATGTATATCTTTAAAAAATGTTTGAGCGTGTATATAACATATATATATGTATATATATATGATGTATCTAAATTTGGCCGACAAACTTCGGCTGCAGGTTAATCATGGAGAAATAAGTTGAAAAAAAAATACGACCTAGGGTTTATTTATTGAAAATACTGGATGTAATATTTAGAATGGAACACCGTTTATATGGATAATGGTTAACTGAACAAAGATCTTCAAACACCAGAACACCTGTCACTGTTATCAAAATATTTCATCTAAATAATCACGGTAACAACCCCTATTTCGCACTTACCTCCATGACGCGGTAGCTTATGTGGCATTTAAAATATTGATTATTAATCCACATGTCACAATTAATAAAATGTCACCTTCGGTAAATACCATACACTTCACTGTTTTCGAGTCATTTGTATTTGACTTTCATAATAATATGAGCCAATACCTGGCATGTGGGGAACAAACAATACCCAATCACATACTGTTACGGCTATCAAAGGGAAGGGAAGATTCTAGAGAGGGACATTACAGTGGTACTGTAGTAAACATTTTCATCATTTACAACTTCAAAAACTGTGTACCTTCATTATTATTCATTTTAGACCATAAGTCGTATAAACGTACGTTTGAACTTCTTTTTTCGTGATTAATAAGCAGCCGAAGTTTACCTGTCGAATTTAGATACAACTTGCATATATTTTACTAAAAATAACTGCTTTCAACCTTGATCGGTTACAGAAAATATGCCACACCTTTAAAATATGTATATTCACTTAAAAATAACTTACTAACACTTAAGCTGTTATAGAAATGATGAATTTTTTTTGTCTACATACGTTCGTAGATTTAAAATAGTTTTATTAGATTTATTTTTAAATTAATATCACAAAATTAAAAGAAAACGTTTAAGCAATATTCTAAAAGGTACTGACTAAAATGTATTCGGTACCGATTATACCAATATGTATTACCTTTGATGAATTACACAAATGATAACGCAACACATGCAGCTTGTAAAATATTTAATGTGTTCTCGTCTAATTATTNCCTTTGATGAATTACACAAATGATAACGCAACACATGCAGCTTGTAAAATATTTAATGTGTTCTCGTCTAATTATTTACTTTAATTATGTCGTATTTTATTAATAAATTTTTATTTAAAGCAGACCATATATATATATATATATATGTAACTNATTATTGACTTTAATTATGTCGTATTTTATTAATAAATTTTTATTTAAAGCAGACCATATATATATATATATATATATGTAACTACCAAAATTATTTAATTCCTAGTATTAAATAATACTGGAAAACATAACANCATATATATATATATATATATGTAACTACCAAAATTATTTAATTCCTAGTATTAAATAATACTGGAAAACATAACAAATATCGATAAAAGAATACGAATAGCCTGAAAACACATAACTTAGAAGTTTTTTACTTAAATAAAATGTTATGCCGTTCTATGCGCCACATGTGAAAAAATTAACGCTGATAAATTAGTATATAAAAAAAACTATTTTTACACATTGCATCACAGAAAAGCGAAAACAAACATGAAAACGACTTTTATAAAATATACCAAACCCAACGCTACGTGTGTTAAACATAGAGCAGCTGTTAAAAATATTTATCATGTTTTCACGTTTAAGTTTCATGCTTAATGACACTTCTGCGCGGAGAGTACTACTTACAATTCATGGAGAGATAGAATTCACATGATAAGGTATTTTTGTAGGGTTTCCGTGCGTAAATTTATGGAATCAGGTGGAAATATCAAGTGTTCACAACAACACGTTTCCCCTTCCTGCTATCAATATTTATGACCTGCCCACTAGGCTGTCATCTGGCGGCCGGGCTGCGGCGCAAGTGTGTATGTGACAGCTTAAGTGAAATCCCATCCGGCGGATACAAAGAGAACTAATATCTAGGTTCTGAAACGCCACAGATGTGACTTTGTGGTTCTTATTTCATTTACACAGAATTAACAACTGATACAACCCACACAAGTGCTGCCAACTGGAAATTAATACTTATGTTTAAATGACATTCTTATACATACTATGAAAGGAAATAATATTAAAGCCGTTTTTTTTCCTGCTTTATTAAAATTACTGGAGAAATAAATGAAATATGAACATTGGGGTATTATTAAAGTTTAAAATTAGGAGAGTTTATGGAGAAGTCAGCTGATACACCCGTATTTAAATTACACTCATATTTTCACGCCAGACAACACCTAAAGTACGCAATGAATAAAATTATTTCATTTAAATAAAATGTCAATAATAATTAATATTTACGGTTTTTTCTCTAAGAGATAACATAACGAAACATTCATTACTTCAGTCTCAGTAAGTTAAATGTTATTCTTAAAATTTGAGCGTCAATTAAAGAAAAAAAATATAAATTAAGTAGCTATGCTTTCTCAGATCAAAGACTGCAATTACCTTACACTTTGTCAAAAAAGTATGAACTACATTATATGTGTGTTTCAAGAAACGTGCGCGAATAATATTAGTAANACCTTACACTTTGTCAAAAAAGTATGAACTACATTATATGTGTGTTTCAAGAAACGTGCGCGAATAATATTAGTAACACAGATGATAAATTGATTCTCACTCTCAGATTTACACAGTTTGCAATGGCTATTATTAATTCCTATGCTTGTTTCATATCTATGTACGACATATAAAATAAGTAATGAAGAAATGCCCAATATGATAACATTTCTTTCAAAGTTCATAGGGTCCAGATTCGAATACCGCGTAAAATAAATTTTAAGTTAATTGAACATTTANTAACATTTCTTTCAAAGTTCATAGGGTCCAGATTCGAATACCGCGTAAAATAAATTTTAAGTTAATTGAACATTTATCTTCTCCCGCTCCCCCCTGATTACCCGACAAGCACAAGTGCATGATTGTCATAAGGGAAAAAAACATTATATATAGGTTGTATTTCCGTTATTAATTAAAGAGTCCCTTGCCATGGAATCAACACACTGGGTAAATGTCAAATACCTATTATGTTATAAACTGATCCCTTGTGAGAGTACTATATATTTTGTGTATTTTAGTAAGCTCTTACATCTATCTAAGGAACACAGCAAATTTTTTAATGCTTTCCCACAAAGTACGTCAGACTATCCCTTGCTGTGCTGTAGAATACGTAAGACATACTCCTTTAAAAAAAATGTCACGAAAATAATAATTGTAAAATTGCAGCAANGCTGTGCTGTAGAATACGTAAGACATACTCCTTTAAAAAAAATGTCACGAAAATAATAATTGTAAAATTGCAGCAACACAAAACATTAGGACGATATTAAAACGTTTTAAATCATTCGACCGAGTTAAGTTATTTTTTTATTGTGACTACCTAATGAAAGAATTGTTTAATGAATAAATACCCACTTCAGTCCATATTTTTTTATAGTGCTACGAAAAACTGCCAACAAAGTTGATGTATGAGAAGGGTTTTTTTTAGTACATAATCAATATCCAATACTCACCAGATCAGATTAAATTTGGCAGAAAGGCAACCTTGCATTATTTAAAAAAAAAGTGTCTATTAGTTTATGTACGTGCTTTGAAATGAATTTCCGAATTTGATCAGACTAAGCCTGTACACATCGAATAATAAATATTTTGAAGGAAAAAAAATTTATTTTGCGCGTAAGCGGGTTTTCCAAATTTGCCGATCTCTCTAGCTTCTTCGCGATCTTTGAAATTGTTGGTCTATTGGATGGTGAAAACACACTTGGTTTCCTCACATGCTTAAACATACACTGTTTGAAAAAAAAAGGTCATGCGGTACTGAGCCACAATAAACACACTATAATAATAAGATTATTGTTTCTCTCTTTTCACCTAATGACATGACATGTCTGACTAGACATACGTCAATTCACCTACGTAACGGAGAAACATGTTTTATTCCCACTAAAATCAAGAGCTAAAATTTACGATGTCTGCTTTTTTTCAAAATGGGAATAGTTCTTTAGATATACAATACATGTTCAAGGAAAATGGCACTCAGCTACCAGTTTTTCCGAGTTATGCATGGTCATTGTTTCGTCATAAAATAATGCACAGTTTGGTCTTTGTAATCTATTGAATAAATTTTCAGTCCCAAGTGATTCATCGTGCATTTTTCTAAGCTTTCGTAAACAAGACTCTTCCAAGATTACTTCTATTCACGTTAAAAACATGAATATAAGATACCTTCCACAGAACTACTTGCGTATCCAAAGTACTGTAATTTACTTAGCTTCATGCATCATGCCAATTAACCAATTTTGAGTGATTATTTTGTTAAATACAGACCTAATGAAAATATAATACCGTTTATGTGACGATATCGTAATTTTTGGATTGAGTGCTTTTAAAGAGAAAAAGCACATAGGATTATCCTACTCACGAAACCACGAGTAAAAGCAAGAAAATTTTCTCAAAACATTTCCTTAGGTTTTCCACAGTAAACAATGTGTTTAATAGGACTTATTATAATTTTACTCATAAAATAATATAATTCAAAAAATTAAACCCATGTCATTTTTCAGTTTTTCAGCATTGCAGCATCTATATGCTGCAATGCTCTTGGTATTGAAAATTTGCCTAGTGGCAACATAACTTTATTGAAGAGCTGTGCAATGGACTACCTCTAAATTAAGAATAAAGATCTAAATTTAGAACATATAAATTCGCATCTCAACATATATAAACTATCGCAGTGGTGGCTTTTCCTATCGTGGCTGACACTTGGTAAAAGGAAAAAATAGGAAAAAAAATAGTCAGGACTGAAAATAATTTTTTTTTAAATAATTTCTAGCTGCATTTTAAAACGATGTTTTTCCTAACTGATTTGTTGTCTTTTATTTCACAAATCTTTGAACGCATGTAACAAATATCTTCCCTATAGACGATACCCGAATTTGACGTAACTTTCGAATTAATATTTATTATTACTTACATACTGAAAAAGCTGTTAGTAAAAATCGTACGTTAGGATCAGTAAAACGAATGTAATCAATTATAACTTAAGACAAATAAAGTTATATATGAGTCAACATTAATTAAATGTTCACAGGATTTGTACGATCATTGAAATGGATACAGCCCATTTCATTGTTAACAGAAATCCTAAAACACCATTAACATTAAAGATAAAGGTATGTACGGTCTGATTTTATTCGTATGTAGGTGTACATGACTTGCCGATAATACTTAAAAATTAATCATTGTTAGATATGTACTTATTTTTATTATATAACTATACCTAGACTTTAATTATGTTGGGTCATTATATATATATATATATAAATTATCTAATTGATTCAGAATTAAGGTTGGCCAAAAATGATTTATCAGCCATATAGTTCTAAATACATTTCCAGAGTATAAGCATAATTCATTTACATTTTTTAAAACAATTCTGTATATTTAAATAGAAAGATCTTTTACTAACAACATCGTTATTGATATAAGTTAGCTTGTAATTGCATACAATTTTTTGGTGACGTAAAATAATTTTAAATCTAGCCATTGAATATTGATAGATACAAAGTTAAAAGAAGTTTCGGAATATCTGGCTTACAGATATGTTAACTCGGGATTGTGGTTGTTATCGCCCACTTGTCGTAACTTAAATGCCGTCTGATTGCTATTAGCCCGTGGGTGCCCAGAACGTATAACATTTTGTTGCATAAGTACCGATTGGAAGTCATGGAAATAAATAGAATTTTTTTAGCTGAAACAAAGTTAATGTTTTTAGATTCCAATTTTAAATTTTCAGTTGAAATTCACAACTGAAGGAAGGAAAAAAAACTTCATTTTAGTTTGAGACTAGTGCTAATATCTACATACATCAGTTTCCTCCTGACCGACTTAGAAGTATTAAAAAAAGTAATGAATAGGTAGTTTCGGTAATAGTAAAATGATGCTGGGAACGACGTAGAGTGGTTTTTTTTTTGGGAATGCATTAACATTTGTAGCATAACAGTATGTTAATTTAACAGCAACATTAGTTACTGACGGCTCACAGATAACAAAAATTACTGTTGTAGTAAAATTTATACTGTTGGAACAACATTTGACTTTTTTCCTGTGTTACTGTGAATTTAAGAAACCTTTCTTTAAATTTGCTTGTTAGTTATAATGTATCCCGCATTAATAAAATGGTTCGAAAAACAATTTAGTTGTTTTTATGGAGGTCTTTCTCGCTACATAAAAATATCTAAAAAACAATATTTTTTGAGGTGCAATGGGATTTGAAAACGAATAAATATCCCGACAGGATAGAAATTTTACAGCTCGCCTAATACGTTTCCTTTACGTTTCCTCATATAAACATGTAATTTCCGCAAAAAAAAAAGCATGTATCAGTACCAGTAAAGTTCAATTGGTTGAAATAATGTTAATTGCACCAGATATTTTGTACTGCATTTTTATGTTTCAAATTAGTGGCAATAATATCCTTATTGTCGCAGGAACAATATACTTGTTGTAACATCAAAAAACGCCTTATGTAGCGTTGGCCTTGTTCTTTATCGAAACCCGACGCTAGAGAATAAGGAGATGTTTTCTGTTTCATGTATACGCTGCTCATTTCCGTTTTTTGTGACTAAAGAGCGCGTTTCCGTATTTCAAATCTACAGTTCCGTAAAAATCTCCGTGAAAAAAACACGGAAATATAAGTCAGTGTAAATTATAATCAACTGCTATGTAGGTTGTTAATATTTATTCTAAGTGCTACCCTCCCCACTAAAAATATTAATAATCCTAATTTTTATTTTGTTATTACCTTATTTATTATTATTAAATGTACCAAATGTACTTTTAGTTATTTAGTTTTACAAATATACCAAAATAACGTCCACCATCCACAATATGAGTGGCCCAACCAAACAAACCTCTCTTACAACAGTCGGTTCTTATTTTATAACTAAACTATAACTATTCATTACAAAGTAACAATAATTTTTTAAGCAATGTTTGCTGCTTTTCTATAACTAAAAATGATTTTAATTATGGTAGCGTTAACGCAATTATTTAACTAACAATTTTTTTAAATACTTATATGGTAGACTGAAGACAATGTTGCAAAATTTTAATTTAATTTCTTCCTGTGTGTGTCGTTTGTAATTCTGGTTTCTTGACTAATGGGGTTTTAGCGGATATAATTTTATAACCAATTTATACGTAAATACTGTTGTATTCATTGTGCATTAAGTTCATTTTATTACCTAAATATTTTGAAAAAATGTATTGACTTTTAACTGATATTTTTTAGACAATTATAAGAATTTCTCACATTTTACAATAAAAAGTGATACGCGTTTTGAACAATTAATAACAGATGCCATTGCTAGAAGAATAAAGGAATGAAACATTTATTTCTTATAAAAATTAGTATAAGTGATATGTGTGTGATTGCGATGTTGACCGGTGTTACAATACTTTCTCTCATAAGGAACGCTCAGTTCGCAAAATTGCAGGAATATGCCACACGATTGTTTAAACCCGTTTTGCTAAAGGTTTCATGCAAATGCTAATCAGGACTCTGGTGCTTGCCTAATGTGCCTTTTGGCAGCGCCCACAGTTTGTTAAAATTACATACATCTATAAATATTATATTTTTAATAATCTCTTTATTTTATTTTACTTGTTACTTTTCAACTGTTCTATTGTTTTCCGTGTATGTTTTTTTTTCTCAGTAAACGTCCGGCAAAAATTTAAAAGCACATAGAAAGAATATTTTCATGTAATAAAAGCAAAAAAAAGAAAACTGTTTCAGGGAATTAGCTAGCCTCGTCGTTGGAATGACACGCTATATTTGTAGGTCCACCGNAAAAAAAAAGAAAACTGTTTCAGGGAATTAGCTAGCCTCGTCGTTGGAATGACACGCTATATTTGTAGGTCCACCGGTCCGTTATAAGATGCACAGGCTTCTCCACACGGGGAAAAATAAAGAATACTTGTGTGTGGCTTGAAGTGTTTCATGAAATACGAATACGTGCTCAAGATACACCCACCGCGTCTATCCAGCTGAGTGGCTTCAAATTAATGGGACAATATTATTGATCGCGCTGTTGCGGGGAGCTTGTGATGGAGTGGTGACCACCAGCGAACCCCGAATGTCTCTTGATACTGAAAAACGTAACATATAAAACGTGGACGTAGGAAAAAATATGTGTGTATTTTAACGGTCATGTTTTTACTCGTCGCGTACTCGTCTAAAGAAAACTTCGTAACTTTTGAATTGTATGAATTAAACATATTTTATTTCGTATATTGTGCATTAAGACCACCAGCCAAAAGTAATGAAGGACATGTCGAAAAGAACCGGAAGAGGACGAATATGAAGATCCGTCTTGTCATGGTGTTAATTTTGTTGCCACGTGGGGTTAAGAGTTCCTCTTTACATTTTAGTATGTTTATTCGGGTAGATGTAAACCACGAATATTAGAAACCAGATATATTATTCAGGAACGTTTGACGACAGCTTACACGAAAGCGAAATAAATGTATTACTTACAGAAAAACGCTATAGCGATAGGGACAATTTTGTTATACCCACTTATATATGATAGTAAAAATAAAGGTTTAAGCAAATTACACCCTGATGAATGCGAAAAACATTTATAAAACAACTTCGTTTCTTGAAATAGTGAGAAAAATTCACCTTGACGATCGCGATTTGACCTGCTCCGGCCGAGACTTTTCCGTATTTTAATGAGCAAATATCCAGCTATCAAACAAACATGATATTCAAATGTCGAAGTCTTCCAACTCTTTCAAAACCACTTTTGAACGCCAAAGGTTCCAACCAACACTGTCCACGACAATAAACAAATCGATACACCGCCAAAAATGTCTTCAAATCGTGTCTAGTTGAACGTAAGACGAGTGTGACCAGTAACCACCTTTTTTTTTTCCACACGTGAGGTTCTTACACATGGGTCTCGTACGTGCACAAAATACACCGTGAAACGACCTCAANCACCAGCCAAAAGTAATGAAGGACATGTCGAAAAGAACCGGAAGAGGACGAATATGAAGATCCGTCTTGTCATGGTGTTAATTTTGTTGCCACGTGGGGTTAAGAGTTCCTCTTTACATTTTAGTATGTTTATTCGGGTAGATGTAAACCACGAATATTAGAAACCAGATATATTATTCAGGAACGTTTGACGACAGCTTACACGAAAGCGAAATAAATGTATTACTTACAGAAAAACGCTATAGCGATAGGGACAATTTTGTTATACCCACTTATATATGATAGTAAAAATAAAGGTTTAAGCAAATTACACCCTGATGAATGCGAAAAACATTTATAAAACAACTTCGTTTCTTGAAATAGTGAGAAAAATTCACCTTGACGATCGCGATTTCACCTGCTCCGGCCGAGAATTTTCCGTATTTTAATGAGCAAATATTCAGCTATCAAACAAACATGATATTCAAATGTCGAATTTTTCCAACTCTTTCAAAACCACTTTTGAACGCCAAAGGTTCCAACCAACACTGTCCACGACAATAAACAAATCGATACACCGCCAAAAATGTCTTCAAATCGTGTCAAGTTGAACGTAAGACGAGTGTAACCAGTAACCACCTTTTTTTTTTTCCACACGTGAGGTTCTTACACATGGGTCTCGTACGTGCACAAAATACACCGTGAAACGGCCTCAACTCTTGGCATTTTGGAAGTTAGTTGACGTAGGTTTGGCGACGAGGCAGCTGTATCTGATGGCTCGGAGCGCCTTACAAGGCGAGGCTCGGAGCAGCATATGTGTTTCTTACTGCGTGGAGCGCTGCTCGTCTCTTTCGCCACTGCCTGCCTGCTCTCTGTGGGGAAGGTAGAGGACAGGCATCGCAACTGCCGACTGTTAACACGTCCTGACATCACTGCTTGCCGGCACGCTTACGACAGTAGCGACTCTACCTAGCTTCAAGCTTTCCTGGCCCCCATACAGACATTCTGCACTACTCGATAAGGAAGTACCAATTTGTTTTCAAAGATAAAATCATGACCCAACCTCTCATACAAAAAAAATAGTACAGTCAACCGTAAAATTCAAGTGTAAATCCTATCTCACACTGTGTGCATATGGGTGTGCGTGTGCACGCTAAATTCCGTTTATTAAATTTATTATTAAGTATGCAAAATTAGGATATCAGTTTCATTAAATGACAAACCCAATGATTTTATTAGATACAATGGAATTTGCCAGTGAATTTGAGGCATAGTGATAAAAGTCAAATGCAAATAATAAATGAATTATAGTTAACATGTAAAACTACCGAAGTAGTAAACCTAGAGNGTTAAAAGTCAAATACAAATAATAAATGAATTATAGTTAACATGTAAAACTACCGAAGTAGTAAACCTAGAGTTAATACAAGTTTCTGGTCCAATTTGAGTTTTGCATGGAGTGGAACGTTTCCCACCGGAGCATAGTGCCGGTTGCAGCCGCATACAGCTACAAAGAACATTCGTTCGTTTCGTGCCCACGTTTCGTCTGCTGCCTGAACGTTACTCTCTTTCAATTTTAATTTTGTTGTTTGTATGAATTTTCAGGCGTGATAGCCAGACTCCTAAATGAGAGATTTTGTGGTCGGCACTTAACAGCAAAGTACTAAGTGCCAGTGGGGGTGAAATGTGGCAAAGATATAGCAGTGGTGGAATGCAAGGATGTGGAAATCGGGAGCGCCCCAAGTAAACCCACCGGACAACGCCAACGTCCGCCTCAATGCGATTGGTAGTATCTCGAATTTGGAGACCTTAGTACTACAGCGAGGTTCATTAGTTGTTTTTAATATTGTTAATTATGATTTTCCAAATTAAATGTACCTGTTTAAAAAATTGGTATGAAAATAGCAATGCAAATAGTAAAAATTTCGTACTATACCGTGATTCTTAAAGTATATTTTTACTATGAAATTAATTTTTTTTAAATGGAAGGATTTTACATTTAAATGAAAATATCGATTTAATACTAAACTGATATGGGCGTAGTAACTTGAATAAAATTGGGATTATGGTTCCGCCATACTCTACAGATCATTAAGCTATTAATAAAAGAAAATTTTTTTTATATTACTGTGATAAAGAATATTTAATTCATTGATTGAATAAAATATTGAAACCAATATAGCAAAACGGTTGGTATCGCATATCTTTAACACCTAGTTACAAAACAGAATATGAAAAAATAATATTCATTTCGGAATACAATAATAAATTTTCGATTTTGGCATACCTATATACTTATAAGACAAATATGGTTGTCAGCTTACAGAAACCGTCTGCAAAACACGATTACGTTTACAAACATCCAACATTACTGCCAAAAAAAAAAAATATATATACTCGTAGTAACAAACATAGATTATAATTAAAAGGAATTCTAATAACATTGCGCGGGAGTTGAAAACACATGGTANATCAGTTTCATTAAATGACAAACCCAATGATTTTATTAGATACAATGGAATTTGCCAGTGAATTTGAGGCATAGTGATAAAAGTCAAATGCAAATAATAAATGAATTATAGTTAACATGTAAAACTACCGAAGTAGTAAACCTAGAGTTAATACAAGTTTCTGGTCCAATTTGAGTTTTGCATGGAGTGGAACGTTTCCCACCGGAGCATAGTGCCGGCTGCAGCCGCATACAGCTACAAAGAACATTCGTTCGTTTCGTGCCCACGTTTCATCTGCTGCCTGAACGTTAATCTCTTTCAATTTTAATTTTGTTGTTTGTATGAATTTTCAGGCGTGATAGCCAGACTCCTAAATGAGAGATTTTGTGGTCGGCACTTAACAGCAAAGTACTAAGTGCCAGTGGGGGTGAAATGTGGCAAAGATATAGCAGCGGTGGAATGCAAGGATGTGGAAATCGGGAGCGCCCCAAGTAAACCCACCGGACAACGCCAACGTCCGCCTCAATGCGATTGGTAGCATCTCGAATTTGGAGACCTTAGTACTACAGCGAGGTTCATTAGTTGTTTTTAATTTTGTTAATTATGATTTTCCAAATTAAATGTACCTATTTAAAAAATTGGTATGAAAATAGCAATGCAAATAGTAAAAATTTCGTACTCTACCGTGATTCTTAAAGTATATTTTTACTATAAAATTAATTTTTTTTAAATGGAAGGATTTTACATTTAAATGAAAATATCGATTTAATACTAAACTGATATGGGCGTAGTAACTTGAATAAAATTGGGATTATGGTTTCGCCATACTCTACACATCATTAAGCTATTAATAAAAGAAAAAAATTTTTATATTACTGTGATAAAGAATATTTAATTCATTGATTGAATAAAATATTGAAACCAATATAGCAAAACGGTTGGTATCGCATATCTTTAACACCTAGTTACAAAACAGAATATGAAAAAATAATATTCATTTCGGAATACAATAATAAATTTTCGATTTTGGCATACCTATATACTTATAAGACAAATATGGTTGTCAGCTTACAGAAACCGTCCGCAAAACACGATTACGTTTACAAACATCCAACATTACTGCCAAAAAAAAAAAATATATATATATATATATACACTCGTAGTAACAAACATAGATTATAATTAAAAGGAATTCTAATAACATTGCGCGGGAGTTGAAAACACATGGTAATCTTGCTCGTTCGCAGATTTCTATCACAATGATAGACATGCCAAGTGATGTTTGAACTCTTTTTCCATGACTTATCAGGTTTATTGAAGTTTTTTTCTCGTTTCTCGGATCGGGTTACGCCAACAAACACATTTGCCATACTGGAAAAATTAGGTAATGCGATTAGGTGTTTGCGAAACCAGGGAATAGAAGGTAGAATTATGGTTATGGAGTTCCAGCTTCGGGCATAATCAGGTCCTACTTTCTAAGCAGAATACTCAAGCTTTGTCAGAAACAACAACCTTGTGCCATGAAATGCTTACGCTAGTTGCGTTTCCTTATGGAGATGAAAATGGTGAACTCAGAATAGCGTACAACCGCATACACATATGAGGATTCAATAGCAATAGCTTGTGTTAATTAGACAGAACGTGAAATTTCAAGGATTTCATGACATAAACTGGCCAACGATGTCCCCAGATCTTACAGTACCGAACATTTTATTTGCGATTATATAAAGTCTGAAGTATACGCTCAAAATTGAAATTTCAAACAGTTAACGAAACACATCATTTTTGGTAGGAAAGAAATAATCATTTATTTAATGGAGTGTGTAATGGATGATTCTGCTTGCAGGTTAAATAAATATACGTTTATTCACCGCCACAGTGGTCACTTAGCTTATAACAATGTCAAAACAGGAAAGTTGTATACACAAATTTACAAATAGAAAACTTCACCTACTCTATATGTTAAATATATGTGAATAAGCACTTCATAAGAAAAATGGCAAATTAAAGCATCACTCAATGTTGTTTATATGTCATCGCAACCTGAAATAAGTTGCAGGTAATGGCAAACATAATTTTACAGAAAAGTAAAACAACTACAGCTTTTGTAACTTTACTGTTGTCATCGGCTCTCAAGATGACGTTGTTAAGAGCCGCCCAAATCTCTTCACTCGCTCGCTTCACTGTTGTCTTTTCAGCACACTTGATTATAAGTTTATAAAATAATAATTTTGGTTCTCACACAGTAGAAGATAATGATTGTCACTTATTGAAAAATGATATGACCCATTGGTCAAGCAATGCACTCAATGTGGTTATATTTAATTGCAGTTAACTTTATTGAAAGTGTATTTTCACATATAACGTGTTTCTAAAATATAGGGGCAAAATTTGGCAGTGTACTCTTGACTAAAAAATAAGACTTAAATGTAAGTACAACTTTTCTCGTAAACTGTGCGCCTCAGATAAATCATTACCCTGTGTTGTGGTTCGCCTGCCTAGTGTGCAACACACGATCTGTTTTGAATGTTCAACATGAATTGCCTCACAAACGGTTCACCTGAGTGTGTTCCGACAAGATTACCTTTTTTGTTAATTTAGACGTACTATTTCACAGGTTTTCTTTAAACATTTCTTAGAAAGTAGTGTTACAAAGTTTTATTTAAACGTAGGGTGCCGACACATATTTCCAAAAGGAAGGGGGATGACATAACCAACCGCGTTTTTGGAGCTGTAAGATCTCCTTTTACAAAACACCATTCACCGATTTGTTGATTAATCACGATTGGTTTCTGATATTTTCAACTGAACGCATTTTAAAACTCACATTTTAGGGGCGCATAGCTCCCTTGATCACTTTAGAGGATAAGTTGTACAAAACATTTTTGTGTTATATTTTCATACGAAATTGCCTGCCGATATTTTCCCAATGTTTTATGCAAACGTGGTATATACATATATGTATCTGTGTGTGAAATAGCAATACATGCAGTCCACTGCAAATCTGCCGTGAGTTGCAATCTAGAAACCACGCACGAACTTCTCGAATAATCAACCATCTGGCAACGTTGCACTAAAAGTAGCAAAACATACATTTTTTTCGAGTTATTAGGCAAACATATAAAAATGTATGTACCAACAAATAACTGTCTGCTACTTTATTGACTGAGCGTAACGAACTTAAGAACTTAATACCACAGAGTACGCTGTAAGTTTTTGGTAATTTTCTTTTTATTACCTGGTGGTTTATTGTACTCTCACGTAGACAACTTGTGAAACCGTCGAAATTATGATTGTTAAACGAAGGCAACGGCTTTGAAACGTATAATTATATATCCAATATCAAGACGTCTTAAACAAAAGATAAAACAGAGTAATAAAAAAGTTACGTCAGTAAATAAGGGGCAAATACTAAACCAAATTTTACAACTCGACGTCCATTTTCAAAACTACGTAAAAGAGTTGATTTCTTGCGTAGAAAATCTCATGACGTTTATAATATTGAAATGAAAAAAAAAATTCGGTAAATATAAAGATTATATTTAAAAGTTACTGATAAAAAAATGGCACCAGGCGTAGCTTTACAGAGAGAATAATGGCAAATCGAATATATTGATCTGGCTATAAGGAATTTTTTATTAGTTTGTGTCATGTATAGATGTTTTCCTTTCAAGGAAACTTTTTTTTCCTGAAATAATGTCATAAAAAGAGAATAATTTTACTGTAATGGAAGTTTATAGGTGTGTAAATATATAATAAGAACTTTTTTCCTATTTGTTGCACGTTGGAAGATAAGCGGATTGCAGAAAGGAGGTCAGACAAATGGAATGGCAAGCACACAAGAATAACATACTTTGGTATGAATTTGAAGTTTCAATGTTTCGATTGACGAATTGTATTATGCATTAAAATTAAAATAATTTATTTGCAATCTTCTCTGTTGACAATTTTCGTTTGTTCATATTGTTTTTGTCGAAGCCCAGCCAAAATAACATTCTAAGATTATCATTGTTACAGAGATACTACATAGTGCTGTGATTAACTTAGACGCTGGCTAAAACTGAGTGGCATGCTAGTGTTATTCAGTGTCTGTTGAACATCCTATTATTTGCTCGTGAACCAAGAATACGCATGAGTATCATCAGTGAAGTGGCTGCTTCAAGTGAACATATCCATATTATCGTTTGTACCTATTTTGTTACAGTTATAAGTTGAAATATTGATTTCGACCCAACTATATAATCACTCTAATATATTAGAAAATATTTTACCTAGTATTTATCACGTGAATATTGCCTTTTTGTGCACCATTTTTGCAGTAGTAATTATAAGTTATTAATGTGCTTCAAAATACCGGGTGTAACAAAATGCAGTACTGAAATTTCGAGCAACAATAGAAGAAACCACAACAAATATTTTTTTCTAAAATAACCTTTAATAGTTCATACTCTGTTAAACACACCAGGACATCAGAATGCAATGTATGTGCTGTGACACCACGCAGGAGCGATGGAATAGTAAACACGGGCTGCCAAACTATATTACGTTAGTTGCGATTGATCACCGCTTGCGCGAAACTAGTTAAATGCAGGTATGTTTTTCAAAATAGTAGCTCGTAAACAGGGGTTATTACCATAATTTTTACTTCACAGCTTCAATTAAGCAATATTCAATTTTAGGTTCACAGACTCTACATTGGATTTCAGTGCACAAAGCACACACTCGAATTTGTGGAGGATGTTTTGTGGCAGGTCGACAAAAATTCATCAACAAGCTAACGACATGTTGCACATCAATTGAATGTTGACCACATGGCTATTGGCGGGTCTAGTATGAACAACAGCTGCATCCGTTTCAACTGCAAGGGGAGCAAGCACTTTAACTAAACGACTATCCTCGTCGGGTTGAGTTGCAGAGATGCGCTATCGAACCTCGTTTTGTATTGTTTCTGTTGCTCATCGATGAATAATTGTTTATCTGAGATGGAATAGTAAATTTAAACAAACGACACCTTTGGGCAAATGAAAACCCTGACGCCAGCTTCATCCGTTCCCAACATCAATTATTTGCTGTCCACGTGTGGGTAAGTATTACTGGAGATAAATTGATTATGCTTTCCATGTTCTAATAACGTCTAAGTGTTAACTTCTGCCTGCGCTTCCTGAATAAGTAATAACANTAAGTGTTAACTTCTGCCTGCGGTTCCTGAATAACTAATAACCTAAACTCCTCGAATAATGTCCTCCTGATATTCAACGTCGGTTGTGGTTTCGTAATGACAGAGAACTCCTCATATCTCTCGTGACATCCGAGAGCATATGAACCGCAGATTCAGTGAGAAACGGATTGGCCGCAGTGGACTGATTCCATGGCCTACTCGTTTTCCCAACCTCACCCCTTATGGCCCTTTTGTGTAGGAGCACTTCAAATGCTTGGTGAATGAGACTCCAATTGAATAGGAGGAAGAGCTCGTCACTTGGGTGCTTGCAGCTCCTTATATGCCTAGGATCTTTGAACGTGTACAACAGGCAATGAATTGTCGTTGCAGAACTTGTATTGAAGTAGGAGGCCATACTTTTAGAATTGTTTCTGTAAAGTTTTTTCATTTAAATTGTTCTGATTCTCAATCACGTCAAAATATATCTTAGTTATCAATTTCCGAAGTATGGTTATTTAACAAAACATATCTGTTTTGATCTCTTCTAACTTCTCTATAAATTTAAGTAATGAATTTTGTTAAGGCCGTTATACAACCAATTGCATTACCAACCTTGGTAAGAAGTTTATTTCGTTATTTGTGTTCAGTGCTTAGTTAACTTAACAGACAGTCAAAGTAAGAAGTTCATGAATTAAATTCATAATCTATTGGTAATATCTAGTGCTAAATAGTGACAAAACCATTTAGGGTTTGGACAGGCAAAATATATATGAAGTAGATGTGGTAATGTTTCAAGAATAGTTACGTTTTCCTCTGATTTCCATAGCGAGCAAAAATGTGACGGTAAATGTGGTGCACATGCTGCTGTCGTCGCCAGAACTCGATGATTCTTCCTAGCGAGGGCGCGATAAAGATGTATGCTCAGATAAGCCAGTCACCAGCTCTCCCTTTTCCCCCTTATTTAAGCTGCGCGGTTGCCTCCTTAGTCCATGTTACACGTTGCGGCAGGAGTTTAGCTTAACATGCAAGTGTCTGATTACAAAATATTTCGTGTCTCATGTGTTTAAAGAACAGTTGTAACAGCTTCGCGGGATTTTATAAGCTCATTTCAAGCAAGACATCTGAATAACTTTCAAGAACATTATAATTATAGTCTGAGATGTGTCACAAAATTTTCAGCGGCGACGATACAACGCCTGCCATGCCGGTGGGTTCTGAGTATTTGCAACTCGAGGAATGTTTTTGTTAAGAAGGCCATTCAGCTCAGCTCAATAAGACGGCATCAATATTCCACAAAACTTGAAGGCAAAAAATTTTTACGCAAATAGAAGATGACCCCTACTATTTTTCTAGAAGCGGAACGTCTTAACATCGGTTTTTTTTCATACGTTTAACCTCCCTAGAATTACATTTTAATTTCACGCTGTTTCTTAGATTTTGCAAAAATTCCATTTCCTAACTCGGTTTTCAAGGGTGTATATCTGCCTTAGGAATTGGGAGACGCTATATGTTGTAATGCATATGTTTACCTTATTTTCCACAAGGAATCACTTTCAGAAATATTTCGAGCATGTTTACGAATAGTCTGTATACCAACTAAGTTATAATAATGATTTCCAATATTATTATGAGAGTCTATTAAATGTTTATTATTATATTTTAATCGCTCGTGCTATAAAAAGTTCATTGATTTTCTCCTGTTATTAAGTTAGCAGACTCTGAATCTCTACAAAGACAGAACTAGGAAAAGGGATAATTATAGTTTTTAATTCACCCACAGTATAAAATTATACTCTTGTTTAAATGTATAGGCACGCACAAAGAGTGAAATTTCGGTCAAATTTTTAAGCATTCTAATATTTTTTCCACGTTTTAACGGCAGACTTGACAATATAGAATTATGGAATCGGGGGAATAGATGCCTCTATAATTGTACTTATCTACATCGAACAACTACTCAAGTGCCAAATAGATTTTTTAAAAATATTCTAGGAATACAATGGCACTAAAAACCACAACGCCGCAACATTTTATAACCGCAACTATTTGGATTCATAAATATCCGGAAGTGGAAACATCTCAAAACACGAGTGTAGATGTATTAATCAGCTTAATATCCGTCCGCTTGAATTTAATTTCTGTCAAATATCAACAAATGATTACAATAACGTATCTCGTTCCCCTCTGTGATAATTATGCACATGAACAGCATGCAGTGTTGGTAGTTATGTTCCAAATATGATGAGCACATTTGAAAGTCCTGCTTAGGATCAACATTTACCTCTCAGTTTGTGTCCTTTTGTTGTATGCAAAATTAACATTGCCTTGGCCTGATGACTGTATTCATGCGCCAGTCGAATGAAATCTTGGAATTATTACAAATGGAAATGTGTTACTAATAGGCAAATGTATATTCTAATTTGTATTAACAAGGACTATTAATTTCAGTGGTAATCAGTTGAAACACTTAACTCACAATACAACGTCAAGACTTAAGATTTATAATATGCTGCTTACTTAACTAGAATCCTGCATGCCAGTGTGTAATGTAATATTCTGAATTTGCAACTGTGGTCAGTAATATTTTTCAAGGGTTTGTTTCTAAATTTCTAACTATACCGTGATCAGCCTTTACACTAATATACACCGAAGAGCCAAAAAAAAAAAACCCGGTATAGCCGTATCTAAGCAAATAACAGAGGTATTGAACCAATCAGAGTAACGCAAAACGGTCGGAAGCTAGATCGGATACTGCTGCTACAATTGCAGGTTATCAAGATTTAAGTGAGATTGAACGTGGTTTTATAGTCGGCTCACGAGAAATGGGACATAGCATCTCCGAGGTAGCAATGAAATTTGGATGTTCGCGTACGACCATTTCACGAGTGTACTGTGGATATCGGGAATCCGGTAAAACATGACATCTTCGACGTCGCTGCGACCGGAAAAAGATCATGATAGAACGGGACAAACGACGACTGACGAGAATCATTAAACGTGGCAGACGTGCAACCCTTTCTCAAATTGGCGCAGATTGGATTTGTGGACTGGCCTACTGGATTCATGGTGTGAATTGCCTCCTGCATACCTTCAGTTATTACGTGAGTCCGTGCCACGTCATCTTGCGGCACTTATGCATAATCGTGGAGGGGAGGGGCTACACGATATTAGGCAGGTCTACCAGTTTTTTTTTTGGCTCTTCAGTGTAATTAAAACAATAGCAGATTATACTTATAAGAATTATATGAATTTTCCTTTATTATAATTCTCAAATAATTCACTATACCGAAGACAAACAATGGCCATCTTCTGTGAGAAAACCTAGTATTTGCCTTGTTGCCTTGCCAACTTTTGCTCAGTAAAGCGTTATTAGTCATAAAAGGTAGGATACAAACATAATATACTCTGTGCCTTAACTTTTTTTTCTCCGTTATAAGATTAATTTCTAAAGTATCGTCAAGCTCAAGATTGGCCATCTTTCAGTAAAATAATATCTTCAGTATACCAACAGTGATAACATGTTTCCTTACGCTGTTTTTACCCTAATTTCCGAAGGAAACTTATTAGTGGGGTGGGGTAGCTGAAAATTATACCAAAACATTACACATCTGGCAACCAATGCGCCACTTTGGATTCAGATAGTACATGGATAGATGAGTCTAAAAAGCCCGGGACATAAACTTTCCTGGCCCTCTAGCGGCGTTGAAGACGTTATTAATATGGCCGCCAAAATTTTGCGACGTGTTTCTACATATCTGTATATATGTGGGGTTAATAGTTTGATATTAACCTATATTTTTTAGTGATTATTGATCCGGAGAAAACGCGCTTTCAGACTGTATATTTGACATCATTGTTTAGGTTCATAATACCACTAATATTAGTAACTTTAATAAAAATTTATTTTTTATTTTTTCAAAACATTTTGCTAAATAACTTGGAATCCGTTGCATGCAGCTGAAAACGTGTTGTATACTTACTATTTGTGTGTTTCTTTTTCTAGCAGACGTCGTGTGAGGAACTGGACCATGTAAAGAAGATATTGCTTTCGTCTACCTCATAGAAAGACAGAAATTACCCAATGATTCAATGAAGAGGAAGCATGAATTAGTTGATGCTAATGCTACGACTGACCCAGTGGTGGATCCGTTTGTATGGTACCTGTGTTTGTTATGCCAGAAGCATTCAGAAGAGCGCTTAATCATTCCGAAATATGAAGGTTATTTAACAAAGGCAAAGAATCTTGCAATTTTTGCTGAACATTGTGAGCTTCCAAGTGCTATAAGAAATTTGGATCAGTTGGACGATGGAAGTGGTCTTTCACAAACACTAGTAGCCCATTCAGCAAAATATCACAAATCTTGCAAGAACAAATATGACAGTCAAAAGGCAGAAAGACTATCTCGTGAAAAGCAACAGAAATGATGTCCCCATTGCTCAGACCAAACACCATCTACATCACACTTCACAAGATCTTCAGTATTATGTTCAGATGTGAAAAAGGTGTGTCTGTTTTGTGATGAAGGAGAAGGTAGAGAAAAACTTGTGACTGCATCCAAGTTGGGTATTGGTCCTACAATTCATGATCATGCTGTACAATAACAAGATGAAAAACTGTTGAAGAAGTTATCTTAAACATATTTAGTAGCATTAGAAGCCAAATATCACGAACTATGCTATAAACGCTTTCTAACACGTGCAAGAGCTGCTAAACGTTCTCGAAGAAAAGATTACCAAAATTCTGAAGAAGTTGTTTATGGCGCAGTTATAACGGAATTGGTTAAAAACATGCAGGATATATACTCATCTAGCAGTACTTCTCCAGTGTTTAAATTTTCTTATCTTACAAAGTTAGTATCGCAGCGCATGATGGATATGGGAATACAAAGTGACTAAAAGAATATCAATAGAACATACCTTAAGGAACAACTATTAGCATTTATACCTGGTCTGAGAGCGGATAAGTCGGGACGTGAAATTATTTTCAGTTTCGAAGGGGGTGTTGACGATGCCATTCGCGATGCCTGTGCATTTAATGACTTTAGGGATGGTATGTGTCTGGGACGGGCAGTAGGTATATTACGAAGACAACTATTTCAAGATTTTCCTTAATTTGAAGGATCCTTTAATAGTGCATTTACTGCTTCAAAATCTGTACCTGCTGTTCTTTTACATGTTGTACGTATGTTATTAGAGGGTCCCAATATTGACTCGGGCATCTCATCAGAAATACCTGAACATAATGCAGGATTGTCAACTGCCCAACTTATTGTATATGCCAGCATTAAGCATAAGAGAAAAGAAAATGTTCAGAGTGTACGTCACTCTCTGGAGAGAGAAACACCACTCCCACTATATGTAGGTCTCATGATTCACGCTGTCAGCAAAAAAGAAACAAATTATAGATAAAATGTGTCGTCTGGGTCTAAGTGTTCCATATAATCGAGTGCAAGAAGTATCAGCAACAGTTACAAATGTGTTATGTAAACAACATATGGAGGATGGTGTTTACTCGCCAAAGTTGTGTCCCACTGTGTTTGTAACATCAGCAATAGACATCATTGATCCCAATTAATCTTCTTCTACTGCCGTTACATATTTCCATGGTTCAAGTATTACGATTATTCAGCATCCTCACACTGAAGCAATTATGGAGATTGACGATGACAGCATTCGTATCTAGCAGTGGAACAAACAAATTGTCAATGGCCTCCCTGAATATTACACTACACTTCCTGCAACTGGCAAAGTCACAACTGACCCACCTTTGCCAACTGTCAATCCACAGTACACTCACCATGATCTTGCCTTCACCCATAGGAAAATTTTAAATCCTTGGCTTAACTCTGTCCTAGAGAGATTGCATATTGAAGCCATACAAGGAATATAGCATGTGCCTAGAGTATCGTTTACTGCTTTTCATGCACATAATGAACCCAGTGTTAGAAAAATAAAGTGTAATGCGTCATTGCTTCCACTTCTACATGATGAAATTGCGACGCCAGCAATGGTACGTCATATGATGGATATCATAATAATGGCTACAGCAAAATTATATAGAAATCAAAAACCCGTGATTACATGTGACCAACCAGTATATGCTATTGGGAAGCAACTGTAATGGAAATTTCGTAACAAGTATGGCGATGATCGCATCATACTAATTATGGGTGGCCTAAACATAGAAATAATGGTTATTAACTTACTTGGCAAATGGTTAACTGGCAGTGGATGGACTGAATTAGTAAAAACCGCTGGTATTGCAAGTTCTGGTGTTGCAGAAGCCTGCCTAACATCGTCGCATGTAAAAAAATCTTGGTATGCACATGAAGTTACTTTAACTGCTTTGCATTGTCTACAGGCAAAAACATTCAACAAAGCATGTGAAACAAATTTCAGAATCAGTGGGGAAGGCATTGAGCTGTGAATTTTATCGATAACATCTGAATGTCCTCAGTTTCAATTTTGGAAGACGGTCATCAAACTGGAGTCACTTCTAGTACAACTTGTATTGAATATTCGTACATCTAACTTTATAATGTACGTCGATACTTTTACTCCGTTATGTCCGTGGACATTTGCATTGGACGCAGTCCACTATTCTCGTTGGTTACCAGTATTCGTGCGCACTCTACAGGACCTTCCAGAAAAACATTCAGATATACATGCTGAATTTCTTCGTGGCAACTTTACGGGTAGAAAACTGCTACGCCGTTTTCTGCAATATCTGACGATTAGCTTCATGAACACAATATCAAAGTTATTAAGGATGAAACTGGTGCTATTGGAATCCTTGATAGTGAAAATGCTCTGCTTAAGTGGATGGTAGCAGGCCCTAGGATAAGTTCTTTAATTGAGGAATTTGAAGAGAAATAAAATTTAAAAGGTGACAAAAACGTGGGTGCAAAGCATCATGAAGATAACAATGCACATGAGAAAAGGTTCTTGGCCCATGCCAAATAAATGATTAACGTCTTAACCGAACAAATAAATTCATTTGAAGAAACCTATTTAGCGTCAATAGGGAGCTCCAAAATAATTCCAAGTTTCGAAGCGGTCAAGTGTGTTACGGAAGCATTTACTGTAGGACTAAAACAGTATGATGATTATGTCGTGTCCCGTCTCGATCAAGTTCAAAATTCAATTCATGAAGTTATTCCTTGAACCAATATCCACATCTTCAAGAATCTAACAAAAAAACAGATTAGGCAAGGTCCAAGATTGCTTACTTGCATAAAGACTTAAACTTATTCTGCATTTTGTATGTTGCATCTGAAGCACGGGATGGCAACATTGATGATTTCTTTTCCGACGAAAANCGTGTCCCGTCTCGATCAAGTTCAAAATTCAATTCATGAAGTTATTCCTTGAACCAATATCCACATCTTCAAGAATTTAACAAAAAAACATATTAGGCAAGGTCCAAGATTGCTTACTTGCATAAAGACTCAAACTTATTCTGCATTTTGTATGTTGCATCTGAAGCACGGGATGGCAACATTGATGATTTCTTTTCCGACGAAAANCAAACTTATTCTGCATTTTGTATGTTGCATCTGAAGCACGGGATGGCAACATTGATGATTTCTTTTCCGACGAAAACCAAATGTACCCACCCTCTATTTCAGATGATGGAAAACTCCGAAAATCAACCAACAAGTCGGATATTATTGATTGCATTGAAAGCAAATATGACATTAGCTTTAATCACAGCCAACCGTATGTAACAGCTAAAATATTTGATGGAGCAGCCGTAATACACATGCTTAATCCTGGTATTGCGACAACCTTTTTCCGGATACTATGAACATGTTTTCAAAGCATATTTCATTAATCAACTAAAGAACAGTTCACGACTAGATATTGTATTCGACAGATATGTTAGTAACAGTTTGAAGGCATATATCCGAGAAACAAGAGGAAGTGGCATAAATATTAAAGTCTCAGACTCAACTGCAATTGCAAAATAATTTCAGCAATTCCTATGTGTCAACGAAAACAAGACCCAATTGTTTCAGTTGCTAGCTAAGAAAATGGTGGGAGACGAGTATCNCAATTCCTATGTGTCAACGAAAACAAGACCCAATTGTTTCAGTTGCTAGCTAAGAAAATGGTGGGAGACGAGTATCCAGGATAACATGTTGTCTGTACTTATGATGACCGAGTCCTCGCGTCAACATCTATGGATGTATCAAGCATTTCTCCTGTCTCACACGAAGAAGCAANACTTATGATGACCGAGTCCTCGCGTCAACATCTATGGATGTATCAAGCATTTCTCCTGTCTCACACGAAGAAGCAAATGGCCGCCTACTTCTCCATGTTAAGCATGCAGTAGAAAGTGAACCTACTCGCATCTTCATACGAACTGTGGACTCAGATGTAGTGGTTATTTCAATAATACTGTTCCCACAAATACAAGATATTGATGAACTATGGATTGAGTACGGTTGTGGGAAATACTGGAAATTCATTCAAATTCATGAGATCTGTGCCAAACTTTCCCCGGAAATATGCAGAAATTTATTGGCTATTCATTCTAAAACTGGTTACGACACAGTTTCCACATTTTGTGGCATTGGCAAGAAGACAGCTTGGAAGGTCTGGATGTCATTTAGTTAAATGGATTGTGTATGGCATTAGCTCTGTACAGACACCTCTGCTATTGATGATGAATGTTATGATCTGTTACAACGATTTGTTATACTACTTTATGATCAACCATCAGATCTTCAGAGTATCAATGACTGCAGACGAGTGTTATTTACAAGGAAGAATCGAGCCATCGAAAACATACCTCCTACAGCAGATGCTTTGACAACACATCAAACGAGCTACTCTCCAAGCAAGAATTTGGAACAACAGCCTCGTTGCACATTACACAATACCTTCGCCAACCAAGTGGGGATGGATAGTACCTTCAGGAGGATCATACCGACCTGTGTGGACAACACTTCCAGAAATGTCAAAACGCTGTGAACAACTTACCTCCTGTACTTGCCGCAAGCGATGCACATATTGTAAATGTGTTAAAATGGGAATACGATGTACGAAACTTTGTGTATGTGAAGGGCAGTGCTCCCACAGTGATTGGTAATCACAAGTGAATTTACATAAATCATTTCGATTTTATTGCATATGACAGCAAAATATTATGTTCTTTAGATATTATCGCTGACATTAGTGTATTTGACAATCTATAGGATACGATAAAATTTTGATATTATACTAAATTGGAATAGTGTTATATTGTACATGCTTCTGTTTCTCATTCCTGTACCTATATATGTTTGAATCTTATCTTACATTTATGCCTTAAGTGTGCCTCATGTCACTGATTTTAAAACGGAAATGAAAGTTTCATACCCCAAATAAAAATTTTATTTATGATACAATATAGGTAACCCGAGTTATATACAGAAATGTAGAAGCGCGTCGCAAAACTTTGGCGACCATATTGATTACGTCATCAACGCCGCTAGAGGGCAAGGAAAATTTGTGTCCCGGACTTTTTAGACTCATCTCTCCATGTACTAGCTGAATCCAAAGTGGGCGCTTGGGTTGCCAGATGTGAAGTTTTTTCCAGCTATCCCGCCCCATTAAATACTTATGAAATCGCCTTCTGGCACGTGTGTTTATGTGTCTGTGTGTGTGTTTTTGTGTTTATTCGTAAAAATGTTTTGCATTTGTAACATGATTTTTACCGATGTCGCCTAATTTTTTTTTGTAGTAAAGACACCCTATTTTTGCACTTTTTGACAATGCTGGATTGTCGTTGTGATAAAGGCAGCATATTTAATTTCTGTTAGCTACCNCCCTATTTTTGCACTTTTTGACAATGCTGGATTGTCGTTGTGATAAAGGCAGCATATTTAATTTCTGTTAGCTACCGGTAAGTCACACCTCAGTAATTATTCAACCGATATGAATAAAAATTATTATAGACATTCCGCACTGTCAGCATCAAATTCAAAAAATGTATGTTTTGATAGCTTCATCTCTTTTCAAAGTTCGTGCCATTTAAAAATAATGCTTTATGTCATATGATGAGAAATACTCAGCCGTTTCCCTCAAATTAATGACACGGCATCCAGCTCCAATTATAAATGATTTAAGTGTAATCACTCTTTTTAAAAATTGCAATAGTATAAATATTTTAGTTTAGAATACCATATCTACCGAATCATTTCAAAAATTTAAATCGAACTTGTTGGACTAACTGGTGTACATAATTAGCCATATGGTTATGTAGCACAGCGTTTTTATTGACGATGTAAATATGAAACTCNGGACTAACTGGTGTACATAATTAGCCATATGGTTATGTAGCACAGCGTTTTTATTGACGATGTAAATATGAAACTCCAAACTGAATCCTGAATGTAAAATTTTGATAGACTCCAGTAGCATATTTCTCCTTTATCCACTGAGATATAAACTTTGATTTAGCAGCACTCGATCGCCTTGTAAAGAAAATAAATTGTTCATGAAAAGGCTTATGTCTAACTGTGAGGAATATGGAGCCAAGGCCAGCGTCATCGTCAACATCTCGCCCACAGAGTCCATTCTGCGGCATGATTTCGGCCACACTGCACGCTGACACGAGAAGAATGATTATTTGAAGAGCACATATCATGCAAGCACTTCAAAAATGCAAATTTGTAATCTATGAAATACATGGAAAAAATGTTTTATTGACATTAATTTTTTGAATAATTTTATACAATTCCTTTCTGCTATTCTAGTAAGCCTCTATGCAATGGTGTGGGCACTTGATGACGGTCCATTAACATACGCCGATAACGGGAAAAAATTCCAAAAAATTTTCTAGTCCGAAAGATAATTAATTTTTTTTAATAGTTTAAAGTCGCGAACTCAGCTCCTTGCATAATAACTCACTTTTGGAGATTGCTGAACTTTTTATATCATGTTCATAATATGCAATATATTATAAGCACAAGAGTAGACAGAAAATCACACACAGACTTCTTTAAAAATAATCTGAATCTTGGGTCGCTGCTCGAACTGTAGAACCTAGATATCACAATAACATATTAATCGTCGCCCAAACTTGTCTAACAGCCTACATTATATGTTTAATACACCATTTATGTGTACAGTATTTAGTCCTGCCTTTTTTTACTTAAGTGTCACTTAGGTAATTCTTGCATGCAGACTAGTAAAATACAAAAGTTCCTTTGGGCACAACAGGATCCAGATAGGTGCCAGGGGCCAGCCGGCCACCATTTTGTGACATCACCCGACCGCCATCTTCTACCACAGTGACATCGACCTTGACCTAATACCTGTGATTTTGAGTGACCTTAAAGACAAAAAGATTTGCAAAATTTCCAAAAAAACTCCACAAAATTTTAAATATTAAAAATAATAAAATCCATACAACATTTCGAAAAAAAAAATCTTTAACTTACATGCAGGAAGTTTGGGGTTCAAATCAAAGACGGCTGAGAACATGTTCTTTCAGCACGAATACCAGAAGACGATAGACCCTCATCAACTTTTGGCTGTTTCGTCAGTAGGCCTCCACCAACCAGTCGTAATCGCACCGCCATATGCTTATCTCATATAAGTTGAAAACCTCATATCACATAAACAACATAGCCGAAAAACAGTAAAAAAAAATTTTCANCAAAAAACAGTAAAAAATTTTTTTTCATTATTAAAGTTTTTTAAAAATTCCTACTTTTAGAAGTTTTTAAAACTAATACATCCTTAAAAGATGTCATGTTAAATAATGTTCATATAGATCAAACTTCCAACATGGGCCGCACACTCATGTTACAACCCCATCCCATTGCGCCCGAAGTAGAATGATTTAGTATGTTTTCGGCCATCGGCATCATGCGTCGGAGCTCGGAGTTCTTTATGCTGTCATTCCGGTCGGTCAGTGGCCACATTTTCCNTTACCACAAAATCACTCCAGAAATAAATAATTTACCCAAAAATCACCTTTTCTAGAAAAATTTCAAAAAAATGGAAAAATGTCCTGATCGAGTCATCAAATGAGCAAAATGGATTCGAGGATCCTCGATGCGGGAGCCTAAAAGTTCACAAATCATCAAAGTGGATTCGAGGATCCTCGATGTGGGAGCCCAAAAGTACACAAATCTTCAAAGCAAATTCGAGGTTCTGAACCAGGCCCAGCAGATCAGCAGACATGGTCCCTCTCCCTCTATTCCATCAGCGCGAGTGTCCTTTACCCTGTGAGTGTAACCTTGAAAACTTATAAATCACAAAATTCCGAAAGAAATTATAAATGTTGAAAAAAAAAATTTTTTGTAAAAAAATTTATTTATAACAATTTTCTCTATTTTTTAATTAAAAATTTAAAAAAAACATTATTTGATATATTTATATAAAATAATTACACTTCCGGAGGTTCTTCCAGCACTATGTCCACCAGATGGTTGACCACCTCGAATCAATCACATTGTCTTATCATTCTCCCCTCACATCCTCACCTGCACCCACCCCCTACAACTCGCCAACTCTACTTCGTTCATTCGGTCGTATGCAGTTATCTTGATTTTTTCCTTTGCCATATGTTTATACGCTGTTCATGGTAAAGTGAGCACTTTACAGTTTCCTGTCAGCAAATTTTTATTATTTAAAAATATTTTTCAATAAATATTGTTATGTTATTAACACACACACCGTGTGTGAATTTCATCAGCATTAGAATTTAACGTCTAGGGCTAAAATGAAATATATTTATTTACTATTATTCCAAGTGAAAAGGCTTTCAAATGTGCTCACTTTACCATGAATTACCTATACATTGCGGGAGTTTGTCTCCCACCTCAGTTCGATACACCATCTTTGATCCCAATTTTAAAGCGAACTCCCGATTTAGCCACAAGGTGGCACCCATATTTGTTTATATGTTTAAAGTATGGGTGGATCTGGTTGGTAACCTATATAATGGATTCTATTTTCAATACCTAGATGGTGAAGTTTTCTCGATTTCGCGGCCTGCTATTGACCTGTACCGAATGGTGACAAGGTACATTAATTATTAAATTATAAAGTTATTTTTATTTTCAATATAAGGAACTGTTATTTAAAATTTTTATATAAAGCAGGTAATTATTTTTTAAATAAAGCATGTGTAATTTAATGCATATTAATTTTTTACTTACAAAAATGTACATTCATTCAAACATTTATTTGCGACGATGATCGAAGGCAAGTGGACATCATATTATTTTGTACATGATTTGTATAAATTTGTCCATAGCTGTAAATAATCAACTGAATCGATTGGCCAGCCTGAATCCTTCATTACCATTTGTTCTTTCTCGTGAGATATCTTCTTTATGCTGTTTTCAACACTCTCTTCGATGTTGTTTACTTTACAGATAGGTACATTCGAGGTATTGAATGCTCTTCTGCAATGTACGTCCTGGTAAGGTTCTGGTTTCAAGTAGCTACATTCCAGCCATACATTATATTTTAGAGACCGGCTGTTTTTTTCCACCTTGGCATTAGTTTTGCCTATAACATGGATCGTTTTTCATGCCGGATGTGTTCAATGTTCGACATAATGCCGATATGTCTCATGACACCCCTTTCTTCTTTGTTGAATATATTATAACTGTTCAATTATTGTCTACACTTATGACAGACAAGAGTCAAAAAAGCCCCTCCTGCCTTCTTCGCACATTTACCACTCTTCTCGTTCCTTTGTGCATTGCTACTTCTACTGAATGTCTGGCCACAGCAGTGGCATGATCGGCCCGATATCGGCAGTGAATTGTACATACCGTCCACATAAGTGTCCTGATGGTGCCATCATTGCCTTATTACTTAGTGTGCTAGGTAGCAATTACATGTTTACAGCATCATTATACACTGCAGTACTAACAAGTCCATAACAGATTCGCAGCGACGACAATTATCGTTTTAGCTTTGCAGGTGGGGAAACAAGTCATTTACATATTTTCGAATGTCTGTATAGACTGTCAATACAATCAAACAGGCGAAGACACTTATCAGACCTATAAACCATGCGCGATGAGTTCATTATATTTTATGAATGTCATGTCGTTTAACATTACTGCTATTCGTAAAGGTTTCGCCACAGTATGAACATAAAAGCCTTGAAAGATTTAGCTTCGGCCGCGATGTTGATGGAGCTGCTGTAGGTTTATCACATGAAGTCGATGGCCCCCGTATCACCACGCCCAAACAAGGCGTTGGTAAAGCTGTTGAAGTGGTACCATACTCGAACAAGACGATGACAGTGCTTCTGCAGTTTACCCACAGAATGTNTTTGGTAAAGCTGTTGAAGTGGTACCATACTCGAACAAGACGATGACAGTGCTTCTGCAGTTTACCCACAGAATGTGGGCAGCCCATATGGAAGGTCGATGTCAATGCTACTATAGGCAGTCAGCCTGGAGAAGTCATTGGCACTGCTGGTACCACTCCCGAAGAAGTCCATGGCATCGCTATTACCACGTCTGAAGTAATCGATGGAACTGCAGTAGATCCCATTCGCTCTGGGGTGTCTTAAGTCATNGCATCGCTATTACCACGTCTGAAGTAATCGATGGAACTGCAGTAGATCCCATTCGCTCTGGGGTGTCTTAAGTCATCGTGGACGCAAAATATGACATCGACTGTAGAAGCTAGATGAGACGATTCGTACATATACTCTTCTGTCGACGAACTGATGATCCCCCACAAGGTGATATGATTTATACCAATTGCATCCCCCACCCCTCTTTCCCACTGCAACTACCTTCCCCTCACCTTTCCACCATACACACTGTTTCTTCCAACATGAATGAATGTGTACATTCCCAGGTCCATCCATGCTAACCTCTGCCGGATTCTACCTACATCAGTATTTTCCCAATACATAAGTAGGGTATGTAGCATTTGTTTAACATATTTGGTATTTGTAAAGAAAAATTGCTATCATAATGAGTAAGAATAAAAAAATTAAATAAAAGGTTTTAATGCAGAGTTTATTGGACAGATACATACATATATGACATAACACAAAAAATCCATCTCAGTTCATGTTTTTTTATGTTCTCAAGAGCCAATCTTGGAGTGACATAGTGTCTAGTCACAAACGCCGATTCCTGGTCCAAGGATGAGGCACAACAATTGCAGAGCAGCAGCATGTTCTTCAGTGCACAGTCCTGGTCAGATTCTGACCTGTCTGATACATTACAATGCGACTCGTCGTAAAGTTTCGTTAACTTGAACAGCTAAGGACTACCATGTTCAGCCTGAATGTCGATAATTTACACTTCCAATTTACACATATTGCTTAACCATTTTTTCTGCTAAGGTCCGACTACATAAATCGAGGCCTTCGGGTATTGCATCNAAATTTACACATATTGCTTAACCATTTTTTCTGCTAAGGTCCGACTACATAAATCGAGGCCTTCGGGTATTGCATCAGCAAGTCACAGTATGCTTCCCACCTGATGATACAGAATCTATCCTTCATCCCATTCCCATCAATGGTCGTACTTGGTTCACCATTCATTTGTTTTCTTGCTCTTCTCATCCAACAGTTTCCAAGGGTTTGCAGGTAAGAAGTTGTGGGCTCGTGTCTTACCATCATCCTCATTGATCACTGCGATCTTCTTGTGCACGAAGCCATTGTGCCTCTGAAAGCCCTGCAGATTGCAATTCATCTTGAAGTGGATGATGCTCGAAGGCGATTACCAGTTATCGAGCATTAACAATTAGCATTCATGTCAACATATTGGTAGTTTTCGCNGATGATGCTCGAAGGCGATTACCAGTTATCGAGCATTAACAATTAGCATTCATGTCAACATATTGGTAGTTTTCGCCATACAAAAATATTTTCATTTTTTCTTTTTAACATGTATCGAACTGTAAATGACTCGTTCTTACATTGTGCTGACGTTCTGTATTTAGCCTAATAATGATGTACATCGGTTTCACAGCAGCAAAACTGGACTTCACGATCCAGTTGATCCCCTGGCTTGCTGGTAATCCGAAGTAGATTTACAAACTCCACGACCTGAAAGCCACATCGATGTTTTCGCCCTATTCCAAATTCTTCGACATTTTAATGTATTCAGAAGTTCTCAATTGCACTTGAGGCAGTATCCAATTGACTGAAGCTTAAGTTCCACAGTCTCCAGGTTTTCTACGAGGCGTGTCCATAAAGTAAGAGCACTATTGGGGTGTCGTGCTGTGGGAATTTTTTTTCAACAGTTGGCAATACTGAGTGGTATTGGGAGGTGTCCTGAACACAACGAGCACCGGTGACCCTCGTAAGTAGCAAAACTCGCCTCGCAGTGTCCGTTTCTGTGAAATATTTCAATCATAAATCCCGCTTAGTGCGAGGTGCGCGCTGTCATAACGTTCCTTCTCGCGGAAGGAAAAACGCCGACTGAAATTTCTGCACGTATCAAAACAAAAAGACAGTCATCGCAGTGGTTCCCCATCTGCCAANATACAGTCATCACAGTGGTTCCCCATCTGCCAAAAAACTCAAAACTTCAATTTCGGCCGAAAAAAAATTATGGCACTGTGTTTTGGGACCAAAAAGGGATCATTTTGATCGATTTTTTGCCTCAGGGGAGACTATTACTGAAGCAAGATACTGTGAGACCATACAAAAACTGAAGAGAGCAATTTAAAACAAACGGAGGGGAATCTTGACGAAGGGAGTGTGTTTGTTGCGCGACAATGCCCACCCGCACACGGCCAACGCCACCAAGGCGCTTTTGAACTCCTTTGGTTGGAACATTTTGAACCATCCTGCATACTCCCCTGACTTGGCACCTTCAGATTTTTATCTTTTCACCTTCCCGAAGACTCACATGGGTGGAAAAAAATTTCAAATCGATGAGGAGGTGAAACAAGATGTTTTGAATTGGACGAAGGAGATGGCGGGAGAGTTCTCTGAGGAGGGCATCAAAAAGCTTGTGCCATGACCTACAACCTGCGTAGAACGGGAATGCGACTATGTGGAAAAATAAGTAACATATATTCCTACAATATCCTGTAATTTTGGTTTTTAAAAAATATATTTTTAAGAATACAAAAATTGAGTACTCTTTCTTTCTGGATATGCCTCGTACTATACCCACAATGGTGTCTGCATGCACATTGGCTAGAAGCAGCACCAGTTCCTGCTCTGAATTGGTAATACATTTTTGTAGTTTTCAGGGAATCCCAATAGCATGGAGAGTGTGATGAACTCATCGAACTTGCCTCCAGAGTATACAGGGACTCTCTAATCATCTTCGATTCCCCAGCCCACCATCTTGGACTCTGCATGAGCGAAAGAAAATTTTTGATCGATCAGGTTATGCCCACATCTCGCGACTGTTCTATCTCGACAACATTGAGAAAATATGTGAAGCGAACGATCAGCTGAAGAATTCCATTGCACGAAATTTTCGTGGCTGCCAGGTTGGTTCCATCTTTTCGGTCAGCATCCCCCTGAATCGCAGGAATGACTGGCAAGCAAGGGTGCATATATCTTGGTGTTGGACCGCTATCGGAAATTCCGGTGGTAGTGTGTATGGTCCGACCAGGAGTTTCTGGAATGCGTGAAGTTCCACCTTCGTCACACTGTCTGCAAAAATGGCAGTCTCATTGATTTTTATGTAATATTTCATGGAAATTAAATTAGAAGCAGATAATGCTGATTTCAGGTTTTTCATGACATTTGGTTTTATTGCGTATAGTCGTCATAANAAATTAAATTAGAAGCAGATAATGCTGATTTCAGGTTTTTCATGACATTTGGTTTTATTGCGTATAGTCGTCATAAATCATATTCAATCTTCTCAAATGCAGGCAAATGGTGATTTATTAATTTCGAAAGCTCACCAACTCTTCATGCTGGTCTACAACTGTCATGACCATCTCGTGTGCTCTCTTCGCGACAATCGGAAAATAAATCATATTTTGCAGTGCCTTGACCAGTTTAAAACCTGGAGGTGCCACAGGCGAAAATTCGTAACGATTATTTCTTCTCCCGCCTTTGAGATATGAGCCACTCGCTATATTGCAATTTATTTGTTTCACTTTAACAGACAAAATGTTTACTGGCCGCGAATATTCGTGGGTTTTTCAGGTTTCGAAGATGCATGGCTCGAACCACAGCATTGGTNCAAAATGTTTACTGGCCGCGAATATTCGTGGGTTTTTCAGGTTTCGAAGATGCATGGCTCGAACCACAGCATTGGTCAAATAGTATCTGGTTTCGAAATGTGTATATTTTCGCTGGATCTAATGACACTCTTCAGAGTATTGGGATTCATGTTAAGTTCATATAATCTGTAAGGGGACAGCATATCTTCAATGTACCATGCAATGTTATATTTTTCATAAGAGTCAATAGGCAATGTCACCTCGTTGGAGACATTACCAATTTTCTTAATGTACAGTTTGAAATTTCTTTTACCAACTTNCATGCTAACCTCTGCCGGATTCTACCTACATCAGTATTTTCCCAATACATAAGTAGGGTATGTAGCATTTGTTTAACATATTTGGTATTTGTAAAGAAAAATTGCTATCATAATGAGTAAGAATAAAAAAATTAAATAATAGGTTTTAATGCAGAGTTTATTGGACAGATACATACATAAATGACATAACACAAAAAATCCATCTCAGTTCATGTTTTTTTATGTTCTCAAGAGCCAATCTTGGAGTGACATAGTGTCTAGTCACAAACGCCGATTCCTGGTCCAAGGATGAGGCACAACAATTGCAGAGCAGCAGCATGTTCTTCAGTGCACAGTCCTGGTCAGATTCTGACCTGTCTGATACATTACAATGCGACTCGTCGTAAAGTTTCGTTAACTTGAACAGCTAAGGACATCCATGTTCAGCCTGAATGTCGATAATTTACACTTCAAATTTACACATATTGCTTAACCATTTTTTCTGCTAAGGTCCGACTACATAAATCGAGGCCTTCGGGTATTGCATCAGCAAGTCACAGTATGCTTCCCACCTGATGATACAGAATCTATCCTTCATCCCATTCCCATCAATGGTCGTACTTGGTTCACCATTCATTTGTTTTCTTGCTCTTCTCATCCAACAGTTTCCAAGGGTTTGCAGGTAAGAAGTTGTGGGCTCGTGTCTTACCATCATCCTCATTGATCACTGCGATCTTCTTGTGCACGAAGCCATTGTGCCTCTGAAAGCCCTGCAGATTGCAATTCATCTTGAAGTGGATGATGCTCGAAGGCGATTACCAGTTATCGAGCATTAACAATTAGCATTCATGTCAACATATTGGTAGTTTTCGCTATACAAAAATATTTTCATTTTTTCTGTTTAACATGTATCGAACTGTAAATGACTCGTTCTTACATTGTGCTGACGTTCTGTATTTAGCCTAATAATGATGTACATCGGTTTCTCAGCGGCAAAACTGGACTTCACGATCCAGTTGATCCCCTGGCTTGCTGGTAATCCGAAGTAGATTTACAAACTTCACGACCTGAAAGCCACATCGATGTTTTCGCCCTATTCCAAATTCTTCAACATTTTAATGTATTCAGAAGTTCTCAATTGCACTTGAGGCAGTATCCAATTGACTGAAGCTTAAGTTCCACAGTCTCCAGGTTTTCTACGAGGCGTGTCCATAAAGTAAGAGTACTATTGGGGTGTCGTGCTGTGGGAATTTTTTTTCAACAGTTGGCAATACTGAGTGGTATTGGGAGGTGTCCTGAACACAACGAGCACCGGTGACCCTCGTAAGTAGCAAAACTCGCCTCGCAGTGTCCGTTTCTGTGAAATATTTCAATCATAAATCCCGCTTAGTGCGAGGTGCGCGCTGTCATAACGTTCCTTCTCGCGGAAGGAAAAACGCCGACTGAAATTTCTGCACGTATCAAAACAAAAAGACAGTCATCGCAGTGGTTCCCCATCTGCCAAAAAATTCAAAACTTCAATTTCGGCCGAAAAAAAATTATGGCACTGTGTTTTGGGACCAAAAAGGGATCATTTTGATCGATTTTTTGCCTCAGGGGAGACTATTACTGAAGCAAGATACTGTGAGACCATACAAAAACTGAAGAGAGCAATTTAAAACAAACGGAGGGGAATCTTGACGAAGGGAGTGTGTTTGTTGCGCGACAACGCCCACCCGCACACGGCCAACGCCACCAAGGCGCTTTTGAACTCATTTGGTTGGAACATTTTGAACCATCCTGCATACTCCCCTGACTTGGCACCTTCAGATTTTCATCTTTTCACCTTCCTGAAGACTCACATGGGTGGAAAAAAATTTCAAATCGATGAGGAGGTGAAACAAGATGTTTTGAATTGGACGAAGGAGATGGCGGGAGAGTTCTCTGAGGAGGACATCAAAAAACTTGTGCCATGACTTACAACCTGCGTAGAACGGGAATGCGACTACGTGGAAAAATAAGTAACATATATTCCTACAATATCCTGTAATTTTGGTTTTTAAAAAATATATTTTTAAGAATACAAAAATTTAGTACTCTTACTTTCTGGATATGCCTCGTACTATACCCACAATGGTGTCTGCATGCACATTGGCTAGAAGCAGCACCAGTTCCTGCTCTGAATTGGTAATACATTTTTGTAGTTTTCAGGGAATCCCAATAGCATGGAGAGTGTGATGAACTCATCGAACTTGCCTCCAGAGTATACAGGGACTCTCTAATCATCTTCGATTCCCCAGCCCACCATCTTGGACTCTGCATGAGCGAAAGATAATTTTTGATCGATCAGGTTATGCCCACATCTCGCGACTGTTCTATCTCGACAACATTGAGAAAATATGTGAAGCGAACGATCAGCTGAAGAATTCCATTGCACGAAATTTTCGTGGCTGCCAGGTTGGTTCCATCTTTTCGGTCAGCATCCCCCTGAATCGCAGGAATGACTGGCAAGCAAGGGTGCATATATCTTGGTGTTGGACCGCTATCGGAAATTCCGGTGGTAGTGTGTATGGTCCGACCAGGAGTTTCTGGAATGCGTGAAGTTCCACCTTCGTCACACTGTCTGCAAAAATGGCAGTCTCATTGATTTTTATGTAATATTTCATGGCAATTAAATTAGAAGCAGATAATGCTGATTTCAGGTTTTTCATGACATTTGGTTTTATTGCGTATAGTCGTCATAAATCATATTCAATGTTCTCAAATGCAGGCAAATGGTGATTTATTAATTTCGAAAGCTCACCAACTCTTCATGCTGGTCTACAACTGTCATGACCATCTCGTGTGCTCTCTTCGCGACAATCGGAAAATAAATCATATTTTGCAGTGCCTTGACCAGTTTAAAACCTGGAGGTGCCACAGGCGAAAATTCGTAACGATTATTTCTTCTCCCGCCTTTGAGATATGAGCCACTCGCTATATTGCAATTTATTTGTTTCACTTTAACAGACAAAATGTTTACTGGCCGCGAATATTCGTGGGTTTTTCAGGTTTCGAAGATGCATGGCTCGAACCACAGCATTGGTGAAATAGTATCTGGTTTCGAAATGTGTATATTTTCGCTGGATCTAATGACACTCTTCAGAGTATTGGGATTCATGTTAAGTTCATATAATCTGTAAGGGGACAGCATATCTTCAATGTACCATGCAATGTTATATTTTTCATAAGAGGCAATAGGCAATGTCACCTCGTTGGAGACATTACCAATTTTCTTAATGTACAGTTTGAAATTTCTTTTACCAACTTTGGTATCGCATTGTAAGTTTGAAAATCTACAAGACCTATGCACCATTCCTCCTCCAGTTTGAATGGTGGAAAGTGTACCGTATACAGTTCTGAACTATGCCCTGTCTATGTAAGCATTGATGACATAACTGATGATTTCCTGTATATGTAAAGACTTTTAATAGAAATACTTCTATCTACGGCAGGGAAGCACTGGCACAAAGGTCCACATTTCCACATGTTCGGCATCTGTTCGATCTCGTAGTTGGAAGTCAGCTTCATTCCTTTCAGGAAACTGCCATAGTAAAACTGCCTTTCAGGAAACTCAAAACTGCCATAGTAGTTTGGATGTTTGCCCTATTTTATATAAGTTATACAGTGAGTCCTGGGTCCTGAGGTATTGTTCAGATTAATTATGGTGCACTCATTAAATTTTGGTTTATGGGGCAAGGCACCTTGCATGAACATGCCACGAAAATTAGGTATCTTCAATTTGCGTTCATATAGTTCCAAATTTACAGTCATAAGCGGTCGTTTCGTTAGAGACTTAATTAATGTACCCACCTGCGGCATGGCTTTTATACACTTTGGCCTCCTGCTGGATATGGTGTTAGGAAGGCCATAGCCTTTTTTTTACCCATAGTGGTAACTTTCATATTTGCATTGTGCTTTTGGGCTTCAGAACTGCTTCAGTTCGTTCGATGCTGTGTTCAAGGCTCGGACGATACCAGTCGTGGCTCCAATTAGGCCCATGAGGGCCCCGAGTACAAGCAAAAGTACAGGCAAAAATTCACCAGTATGTGTTTTCTTGGTCTTGCGTGCTTTTTTTCCTTTTGTCATCACTTTTTGTTTCACTTGTGCTTTCAATAGCTATATGCATGTGTTCCCATATTAACCTGTACATTGTGCTTGTTCATTTGCATCAATTCCCATCTTCACCTTGGCTTTAATAAAGATTTATACAAATCATGCAGCTCTTTTTCTCCAAGCCTGGTGTCTGAAGATTTTCTTTTACCGTCGGCCTTTTGTGCAAGTATTTCGTCTGCCTTATGTTGTGCTTGTAGATCCACATTTAGGGAGTAAGAAACTTGGTTATCCTTCCATGCTTCGTTCAGGGTGTTGATGCCCAGACATTGCACGAAAGCCTTTTAGCTAGCTTCGTTACTGATCCACATAAACTGCATCCGGTAATGTGCAGCTCAAATGGTAGAATGTTGATCATCATGAACTGAGTGCAAAAAGTATAACTATGCTCCTTTTATACTTATATGATTCAGCTTCATTCTATATTTCCAACAGTATGGACAGTAAGTACTAATGGTAAAGTCCCTTTGCTGTTTCTGCAGTAAAACATTTATAGTTTTACACAATTCGTGCAGACAATAAGCTACTATTTGCAGGACTAAAACTTAATGTATGACCTTTCAGTGCAAACTTTGTCAATATATCAGTTTACTCATAATTATGCTTTACGAGATATTTTAAAATTTGTACCACTGATTCTGTNTAAACTTTGTCAATATATCAGTTTACTCATAATTATGCTTTACGAGATATTTTAAAATTTGTACCACTGATTCTGTGCAAATACGATCATCACATAATTTGCAATCTCGGCATGCTTCACAATCGCTCCGCAATCACTCTGCAATTGCTCCACATGCTCTGCCATTAGCACAGTATGCTCCAAAATAGCTCCACAATTGCTCCACAATTGCTCTGCCTGCTCCGCAATCGGCACCATACTCTCCGAAATTGCTTCACAGTTGCTCCGCTTGCTCCACAATCAGCACCGTACGCATCACAAGATAGTACTAGTAACATAAATATTGTAAAGCAAGATGTTACTCTACCCATAAACATTACTATTGAAGATGAAGCTATTTCCCACAAGTCACGATATATAGGTCTCTTTCCAAATACAGTGCACAGCATCATCGCGGGACCACCAAACTGTGGAAAATCACGCATTCTCCTAAGTTTGTTGAAATAACTGCATGGCCTTCCAATCGAGAATGTGTACCTGTACTCTAAAACGCTCCAGCAACAGAAATATCAGCGACTGACATGCATAATGCAGGCTGTAGGTGGTGCCAGTTAATTCCCATGCAGCGATAAGGAAGCCATCATGCCACCGAGTGAAGTGTTGCCGAACTACATGTTCATCTTCAATGACATTGCCTGCTAGAAAGAAAAGTTCATATAGCATTACTTTAGCATAGGATGGCATGTGAAGGCATTCTGCGTGTACCTTGCCAAACTTATTCGCACATACCCAAACAGTTGCTCCACAACAATGCAAATGTGTTGTTACTTTGCATAGATGATATATATTTGCGACATGTTTACAAAGATTATATAAATATGGACATGATGTTATCAGATAACAAGAGTCTGTATGCCTTGTGCTGGAAATACAAGTAAGGATTTTTGGCGATCGTTAAGCACTGGCCCCTATTTGTAGTATAATGGTAGATACCTATGGAGATTCGATCGTTTCGTTGTCCACCATCGAGAATGAGTTTACAGAACATCGAAATTTGGGCAAAGAAGCCTCAAGCTGCTTCTTGACAAAGAAAAAGCTGGAGGTGTACTTGTACAAAGGAACAAAGAAACTTGAGATGCAGGTAGAAGAATAATTAAAAAATTAGCGAACCCGAACGATTCGAGGATGCTGCTACTAAACACTTTTCCTTGAAACTGGTAATATCATCATATTGGAATTATGCATTATGTTGACCGAAAAAAACACCTTCTTTCGCATTACTTTCCTGAGTTCGGGGTGACGATGGGTCATTTGAAGACTAAGATTGTTCGCGATGTGATGTTCATGGGCGAGCACATAACAAGTGTTCAAAGGCAAATTACCAACTGATTTAATGTGGCATCTGCACAAAATGAAAATCTGAAAGAGCTAAAAGATTTCATAGAGAGTACATTCACTGCCTCGATTTCTCATCTCACCACAAAAAATAGATATTCTAAAACACAGCGGGGAAATATTGGATGTCTGCAGCGAATGCATGAGCAAGATCGAAAGTCTTTTGTAGGAGACCCAGGATTAAAACTATAAAAGAGAGCAACAGTAACAATTTTTATTCAGTGGGATGTAAAGAATTGCTANTAGGAGACCCAGGATTAAAACTATAAAAGAGAGCAACAGTAACCATTTTTATTCAGTGGGATGTAAAGAATTGCTAGCGACCTGCATCAAGCGATACAGTCGATTCGCTTAAGTATTTGCTCCCCAAGAGAGTCACACTTTCGCGGGGCCTTATAAATGAAGACATTTGTACCCGCTTTTCTCGTCGTCTTGATGTACTCAGGGAAAGTGTAGTAGCACCTGTGCTCGTGAAAACCGAAATCGACAATACTGCTGGGCCTATGAAGAAGCAGTAACATGATGACATACCATTGGATCGGGACAATGGATCGTATGCAGATTTGCCACACAAAAAAAGGTACGGAAGAGAAACACTCAAACCGAATGCTCTGGTTCGTCGGTACACACGATCGTACATGTCTCATAATGATGATATGACATATGGTGTATACAGGCATAAGGATAACTGGTTCCTAGTTTCTGAAGAAATATATTTTCTATCTGATGGGATCATCCTGGTAGGTGATTACAAGATGCGTGGAACTCCTGGGCTTTACAGACTTCTATTTCGCAATGAGCCCAGGGAGTTACAGAATCCGACCTAATGGAATACAAGACGTTGTTCTTACTCAAACATTCACTTTACCAAGGTAATAGTACGGAGATCATTTCTTATAACGACGAAAATCATGAAAAAAATCGACATTCTAGCAGACATCTTCTGCTGATTACTAATGAAAAGTGGCAAAGGTATGACAAAGATTGACGAATATTTGAACACCGAATATGTACTCTAGGAATACTAAAATGAGCTGGTCGATAGGTCGAAACTACTGCTCGTTTTGCGAAGGTATGGAAATTACTCCCACACTAATGAGATAATTTCAATAATCGAAGAATTGAAGGAGGAAGGTTACATACGATGAGACGACTGGGAATCGCTAATGAACTGCATGTATCCACGAGACACAATTAGTGCTGCTGCAAGTTTATGATTTGTCTGATGAACGACCTAATTCAAGATGACCTCGTCTATATAATACCATATACTTTTGTTTACAAGGACTACAAATACACGTTATCCACAATTTATGTACCTAACAAATTCGCCTGGGCCAGGCCTGTCAATTCGAAGAATGAACGCGATACTACTGAGACCATATCAGATTTATTACACGAAGGATGCAACCTGACTAATCTAAAAACTGAAAAGGGCAATAAATTTTACGAAACAAAGTTCAAAGCCCACATTAAGAAATGTAACATAAACCATTCCACATACAGCATTCTCAAAGCATCTGTCGTCGAGAGGTTCAACAGGACTCTGAAGGGCAAGGTGTGGAAATTTTTCTCTTCTAATGGCAATTACAAGTGGATGTGTATTCTTCGATAACTCGTTCGTGAGTACAATTTTACCATTCATTCTATCGCTTGCATGAAGCCTGAAGATGTGAATGACGACTAATTGTTTCGAACTGTGTAATCTATTCCGAAAAGGAGGGTTCCTCACAGGCGTAATGCCAAGGTTGGCGAATTGGCGCACATCTCAAAACAGTAAGGCATCTTCAAGAAAGGGTTCACAGCAAACAAAAGCCTCGGGCTGTTTTGTGTGTAACATTTATGTGAATATAATCACAGGACCTGCTTTCTCGAGGATCTGAATATTGTTTGTTCTCATCCATGGTGGTTTCTATGCAGAAGAAATCCCCAGACACGTATTTAGTCGAAAATATGCTTAAATTATGGAATGGATGGTCGTATTTCAAGTGGTGGTGTTTCCTAGCCCGCTTCAATTTCTGGGTCACCGATGCGGACATCGAGCGGTAAACTCTGATGTTTGAACTTAATATGTGTGTATATGCATTTTATTTCAAGTGCATTTTCTCATACTGTACAGTACTGAATAAAATTTTTTTTTTCAATTTGTCGTGTTTTATTTATTTTTTAATGCATTGACAATAAAATTTACCTGCTTTTATATAGAAAATTTAAATAAAAAATACATATTAAATAAAACAAAAAGTAAATATGACAATTTACGTACTTTGAGGGCATGGAAAAAATCATTATTCGATACACATCGATAGCAGGCGGCAACATCGAGAAAATAGCACCAACTGGGTGTTAAAAATGGAATCCAATATAGAGAACGCCGAAATCACCACATAGTCCTTAAAACATAAACAAATATGGCTGCTGTCTGATGGCTGTATCGGAAGCTCGCCAGGTGGTGAAATTGATGATTAAAACAATAGCACCACTAATGCTTTAAAATTGGGTTCCAAGATGGCATATCGAGAATAGGCGAGAGACAAACTCTAGCGATGTAAACAAATGACATACAAAAAGCCAAGATGCCTGCGTACGACGGAATGAATGATGGTTGGGTGTTGGTGTGGGGGAAGGGGGAACCATAAGTCACAGTGATTGATTGGAGGNACATTTATGTGAATATAATCACAGGACCTGCTTTCTCGAGGATCTGAATATTGTTTGTTCTCATCCATGGTGGTTTCTATGCAGAAGAAATCCCCAGACACGTATTTAGTCGAAAATATGCTTAAATTATGGAATGGATGGTCGTATTNGTTTCTATGCAGAAGAAATCCCCAGACACGTATTTAGTCGAAAATATGCTTAAATTATGGAATGGATGGTCGTATTTCAAGTGGTGGTGTTTCCTAGCCCGCTTCAATTTCTGGGTCACCGATGCGGACATCGAGCGGTAAACTCTGATGTTTGAACTTAATATGTGTGTATATGCATTTTATTTCAAGTGCATTTTCTCATACTGTACAGTACTGAATAAAATTTTTTTNAACTTAATATGTGTGTATATGCATTTTATTTCAAGTGCATTTTCTCATACTGTACAGTACTGAATAAAATTTTTTTGTTCAATTTGTCGTGTTTTATTTATTTTTTAATGCATTGACAATAAAATTTACCTGCTTTTATATAGAAAATTTAAATAAAAAATACATATTAAATGAAACAAAAAGTAAATATGACAATTTACGTACTTTGAGGGCATGGAAAAAATCATTATTCGATACACATCGATAGCAGGCGGCAACATCGAGAAAATAGCACCAACTGGGTGTTAAAAATGGAATCCAATATAGAGAACGCCGAAATCACCACATATTCCTTAAAAACATAAACAAATATGGCTGCTGTCTGATGGCTGTATCGGAAGCTCGCCAGGTGGTGAAATTGATGATTAAAACAATAGCACCACTAATGCTTTAAAATTGGGTTCCAAGATGGCATATCGAGAATAGGCGAGAGACAAACACTAGCGATGTAAACAAATGACATACAAAAAGCCAAGATGCCTGCATACGACGGAATGAATGATGGTTGGGTGTTGGTGTGGGGGAAGGGGGAACCATAAGTCACAGTGATTGATTGGAGGNATACGACGGAATGAATGATGGTTGGGTGTTGGTGTGGGGGAAGGGGGAACCATAAGTCACAGTGATTGATTGGAGGGGGTCAGTCTCTACTAGACATGGTGCTGGAAAACGTCCGGATGCGTAATATTATTTTTAATATTTATAAATATATAAAAAAAAATTTATAATTTTTCAAACGTTTTTATATATTATTATTTTTTAGTAAATTTTATAAATTTTTGGTTTTTAGGTAATTTAAGGTCATGGGCACAGGCTCAAGGACACTGGTACGGATTGCGAATGGGGAAGTGGGCCATATCTGCTGACCCGCTGGACCCGATTTGTAGCCTCGAATCCGATTTAATGATCTGTGAACTTTTAGGCTGCTACATCCTGTATCCTCGAATCCACTTTGATGATTTATGGACGTTTAGTCTTCCGCATCGAGGATCCTAGAATCAACTTGGCTCATTTAAGAACTCGGTCGGGGATTTTTTCCCATTTTTTAGAAATATTTTGTGCAAAAAGGTGATATTTGGGTAAATAATTTATTTCTGAATTGATTTTTGGGTAAAAATAAGTGATTTTGTCGTTATAATGGTGGAAAATATATCCATTGGCCGACCAGAATGACATAGCATTAACAGCATCGAGCTCCGACGTATTATGCCGATGGTCCAAAACATACTAAATCATTCTACTGCCCGAACATACTTTTGTATTCTACTTGTATATATGCAAAAACCATCTAAATGACATTTTAATGAAAANATTCTACTGCCCGAACATACTTTTGTATTCTACTTGTATATATGCAAAAACCATCTAAATGACATTTTAATGAAAACATATGGAATAAATCCTAATAAATAAATTTTATATTTCAAATATTATGCAGGGTGTTAGACAAGTTTTGGACGAAGAATATTGATAAATGTTGGGGCGTCTAGAATCTACAGTTACAAAACTGCCTTAAGTTTCGGATAATTTTAACTAAGTTTGTGTGTGATTTTCTGTCTCTTAACATGCATATATGCACATTATAAAAACATTCAAGTTATCTCCAAAGCTGAATTATGGTGTAGGGACCTGAGTTGGCGACTCGTAAATATGAATAATATTAATTCTCTTTCGGACTTAGAAAACTGTGGTGTTTTTTTCTTTGAGTGACCAAAGTTAATGCATCATTATCAAGTGACGACAGTATGGCATAGAGGGTCACTGGAAGAGTAGCACAGAATTGTATAAGAAATATAAGAACAATTTTGTAAATTGAAATAAATTTTTCTTGTAGGGCCTATATCTTACATTAGAAATTCAAATTTTTCAAATTCTTTCATGAGATATGTTCTACAACACTCACTCTTCTCGTCCCAGCGTGCAGTGTAGCAGAAATATTGCCAGGGTATCGACACTCCGGGCGAGATGTTGACGAAGGCGATAGCCTTGGCTCCATATTTCTCACAGTCAAACGTACGCCTTTGTACGCACAGTTAAGCTTTATTACAAGGCGAGCTAGTGCTTCTAAATCAAAGTTTACATCTAAATGATTAACGGAGAAATATGCTACTGGAGTCTATCACAAATTTACATACATGATAGAGTCTGGAGTTTCATATTTACATCGCCAAAGAAAGCCCTATGCTACATAATAATATGGCAAAATATTTAAACTACCTTCACATATGATTCGCTTGTCATTGGAGCAACAGATATGTAATTTATTTACAGTCTCAAAATATATTATATCCTGATGTGATCATATTGCGTTCATACTTACTTGCATTGTTTGCAGTTCGTTTAATGCGGCAACATAAACGGAAAAATTCGATATTATATTTTACCACATACTTCTGAATTCCCTCAGCTTTTTAAACTTACTTTATCGGAGTACTTATACGGGTATAATTTCGCTCTGAGCCCTACGAATTCAGTCATTATCTTTCCTTCGCTCTCGTCCTTAAACTTGCCCACAATATACTTGTTCGCATACAACCAGCACTTGTGGGTCATGTTATAGCTGCTGATGTCGAATTCTGTAAAAACGTTGTGACCGCGTCCATGTCGATGTAGAAGTCCTGGGTTCGTATNACTGGAGTCTATCACAAATTTACATACATGATAGAGTCTGGAGTTTCATATTTACATCGCCAAAGAAAGCCCTATGCTACATAATAATATGGCAAAATATTTAAACTACCTTCACATATGATTCGCTTGTCATTGGAGCAACAGATATGTAATTTATTTACAGTCTCAAAATATATTATATCCTGATGTGATCATATTGCGTTCATACTTACTTGCATTGTTTGCAGTTCGTTTAATGCGGCAACATAAACGGAAAAATTCGATATTATATTTTACCACATACTTCTGAATTCCCTCAGCTTTTTAAACTTACTTTATCGGTGTACTTATACGGGTATAATTTCGCTCTGAGCCCTACGAATTCAGTCATTATCTTTCCTTCGCTCTCGTCCTTAAACTTGCCCACAATATACTTGTTCGCATACAACCAGCACTTGTGGGTCATGTTATCGCTGCTGATGTCGAATTCTGTAAAAACGTTGTGACCGCGTCCATGTCGATGTAGAAGTCCTGGGTTCGTATCTGGTACGGGAACGAGTACGTATCCATATGTAACAGTTACAAGTCTTTTCCATACTGGGCCATCATCAAGTCATAATGAAAATAGTACATTATAGTTTTAGAAAAGACGAACACTGCGAACCCTGTATATATAGGCGTATTGAACAATATTGATTCATGCTGCAATATAATCAGGGAAAGATTTTCTTCGTAAATCATTCAGTATAGGAATATCGGTTTTGCTATGAGTTTCTTCAGTAGCTTTTCTCTGCATACCATTTACATTTCATGACATTTTATTTATTCTCCATTAACTGGCCGAAAGTGGCAATGTTATCCAAATTTAAAATATCCATTTTCAATATCATTGAAAGCCTCCTTTCGTTTTTCGGTGTTGAGTTCGATATAAGACTAAAGTCATGCAGTATGCTCGAACTGAAGCACACAGTGAAACTTGGTGAGCATCAGGCCATGTTCTAGAGCCTCATTGAGGTTGCGATAATGCACGATTTAGTGGCTCTTGTGTTCTAGGTTCATCAGCTTTGGGAGTTTCGAGCATGGGGGAAACTGCTTGTTGGGAAGAATAGGTAAATCAATATTTTCCTCATGCATTCCCACGGAATATTTGACATCCACAATTAAGATCTAACATTTTGTGCCATCATCCAGCAAGGATATGAAGTGGATGTTCTCCTTCACTTACTTGAGTCGTGTAATAGCAATGGTTACATCATAGTACAGCTTACATGTTTTAGCATCCCGATACTTAAGGAACATAATAAGCTTCCTGGGATCGTATGTTTTGGGCGTGTAGATGTTGTCTGCGACTGCATTTCACTTCACACACTGGGCCATGCCACCTTGGCTCCGTTCCTTGATGAAAATGTGCTGGCAATGTGTGCACAATCTAGTCAATATGTCGAAATTTTTAATACCCATAATTTTTTTTATCATATGTCAGGTGCAGTACGCCTGTCTTCAGGTACATGTCAGAATACTCTTCTAGGGTCGTGCAGCCANTTTTTTATCATATGTCAGGTGCAGTACGCCTGTCTTCAGGTACATGTCAGAATACTCTTCTAGGGTCGTGCAGCCAAACTCTGGCTAGACTGTCTGGGTTTGGGAGTATTCTTCGTCGCTAATTCCCATGTCCATCAGCTTGTTGCAGAATGCCCCTTTCAGGGGCAGCTACTCCTCGTCCAACATTGCCAATTAATCGACGTAATTATATGGGAATATCCTTTACATGTGACGTGGGGCATTTGGCTGGAGTCGAAGAACTTTGCCGTGTTGTTAAATTTATTTTGAGGCAAGTCTTCGGCCAGGGATGCTGGACTGCGAGCGACGAACCAGAATGTATCGACGAACTGGATGAAAAAACGATCGCCCAGCTGCTTCGAAAAAATGTGGTAATTTTATCTCTCGTATGTGGAATGATGATGTTTATCGTATCATAGCCCGATATAATTATCGTTGTATGACAAATTGTAATTAAACACGACGAGTTTCTTCGCTCTTTGGCATAGCAGATTGCATCTGGTGCATGCATTTCCGATGTATCGATTGGTGAAGTGGTCGTGGTCCCTCAACTTATAGTTTTCTACAGTGAAATCCAATCTACAGTATCAGCACAGTGTCAATCTCGCATAGCTGGACTTTTTTGCTGTTGTTAAAGGCTCCAATGTCTTTTATGTAGCATAAAGAGTTTTAACATTGTTGTCCAGAACAATTTTGTGCTTGCATGTATTTTTTCACATACTNTCTTTTATGTAGCATAAAGAGTTTTAACATTGTTGTCCAGAACAATTTTGTGCTTGCATGTATTTTTTCACATACTATTCTTTTATCTATAAATATGCTAAATGTTGCACCCAGCACAACCAAGGAACACCCTCAAATCAATCATATTTGTTATTTAGTCGACAGGCCTCCACACCCCACACCTTTGCTCATTCTTGCATAATTTTTTGTTTGTCATTTGTTTTTATTTTTGATACTTAGGTGGTGCTAGTGTTTTATTAATCGATCTCTCCACAGGTAAGCTACCGATTTAGCCACCATGTGGCAGCCATATTTGCTTATGGATTCATAGTATAGGTGTTGCTGTGGTTGCCCTCCATATTACATTCTATTTTCAATGCCTTGGTGGTGCTAATTTTCGATACCGCCACCTGCTGTGATATCAAACTGTATCAAATGTCGACGATGTCCATACCCACAAAGAATATAAATTAACATATTTAATTTTTGTTTTATTTAAAAACGTATATTTTTTTACATGAAAACAGGTGGATTTTACCTTCACTGCATTGAAAAACATATAAGAAACATATATTTTGTAAAGACCTATTTTATTCGGTAAAGAACCGACTCGGGTATTTTAGTGGGCTACGAATCCCCCCCCCCCCCCNAACAGTCCATTACGTCGTTTAAGCACCTTTTTGACAAAATACACACCTGGAAACATTGTATGCAGGATATTCTCTGCATAGAAACCACCATGGATGGGAACATAATTCAGATCCTAAAGAAAGTAGGTCATCAGAGCATAGTTGCATATACCTCGCACATGAAATAAGTACGGGGCTCTAATTCGCTGTGATTCCCTTTCTTTAAGATGCCTTTCTGTTTGGAGATGAACACTAAGTTGTTAATCTTGGCATAAGGCTTGCACAGGTTCCTCCTCTTCAGAATAGTGTACATGGTCCGAAGAAGGGAGTCGTCCTTGTTGTCTTCACGCTTCAAGTAAGTGGTAGACTGAATGGTAGCATTGTACTCGCCAACGAGTTTTGGGAGTATATCAAACCACCTGTAGTTGCCATTCGCAGCGGAATGCCTGACCATTTTGACTTTCAGAGTCTTGTTGAAACTCTTGACGATAGAAGCTTTTAGATTGCTGTATGTGAACAATGGATTATAGTATATATCTTAATCAGTGTCTTAAAATTTGCATTGTAGAACTTCCTGCCCTGGTCGGTTCGTAAATAAATCGGTTTGCATCCTTTGCACAATATATCCACCACGGTGTCGGCAACATCTTGTGCATTTTAACTTGAATGCCCAGGCCCAGGCGAATTTTCTATATGCATCGATGATAGTTAACATGAATTCATAGCCCTCGTTGAACCGAACATACAGAATCATCTCGACGAATTCGGCTTTAAATAGGTGGGTCATCCTGAAATTCATGACCTGGCGACTACAGTAGTTGCAACTCGCGGATGTGTGCAGTTCAATGGAGATTCCAAATCGACTTATAGTATGCAGTCCTCCCCCCTCCTACAGTTCTTCGACGATTGAAATAGTCTTCTTTGTGTGGCAGTAATTTCCAATCCTTTCCGATACAACCGGTAGTTGCACCCTATCGACCAGCACATTCAGGTCGTCCCAAAACACGTATTCGATTTTCTTGTTGCTATGTACCTTCTTCAGACCTGCCCCTCTTTTTAGTTTCAATCCACTGAAGAGGTTTGCGAAAATGTGGTCCTTATAATCACTGGTCTTGGGATCTTTATCTTGGTAGAGTGCATGTATGAGATCAAGCAACGTCTGGTATTCCAGCAGGTCAGATTCTGTAAACTCCCTAGGAATATTGCGAAATAGAAGGCCGTAATGCCCAGGGGTTCCACACATCTTGCAATCGCCTACTTGGATGATCCCATGAGGTAGAAAATCTGTTTTTTCTTCAGCACAGAGGAACTATTTATCATAATGCCTGCATATACTTTATATCATATCATTACTGTGATATGTGTACGTTCATAGATACCAGTGAACCATAGCATTTATTTTCAGGACACTCTTCCATACCTTCTTCTTGTCAGGAAAATCTGCATACAGTCCATCGTCCCGATCAGTGTATACATCATCATATATACGATTCTTCATAGTCTCAGGAGTGCAGTCTATGTCGGTCTTCACGTCAACAGGTGCTCCATCGCTCTCCCTGAGGACATCAAGATGAGGAGTAATTGTTTAAAAAATTTCTTAATTTTTAAGGCAGCACGATTGTATGACTCTCTTGGGGAGCATATAATTTCAGCAAACAGAATGTATCGTACGATGCAGTTGCTAACCATGTCTTACATCACACTGAATAAAATTGTTTACTTTGCTCTACTGTATAGGTTTAATACTGAGTCTCCGACAAAAGACAATCGCGCTTGCCCAGGCGTTCGTTGCAGACATCAAATATGTTCCTGCTGTGATTTTGAATATCCATTTTTGTGGCGAGATGGGAAATTGAGGTGGTCAATGTATATGTCATCCACATTTCTGTGTTTTTAAATTTCTCTTCATTTTGAGCAGATGCCACATTCAATCTGTCTGTTATTTGCCTTTTAACACTCGTTATGTGTTAGTCAATGGACATCATAATGCATGTGATCTCGGTCTTCACACTATCCATATTCGACCCGAGCTCAGACCGGTTGTTTCCGAAAGAACGTGTTTTGTTTGGTCTACATACTATGCAGTTATGAAGACATCACTAGTGACGAAATGTTTACTAGCAACTTCTTCGGATAGTTCGGGTTCGGCAACATTTTGAATTATTATTCTACCACCATCAAAAGTTCCATTGTTTCTTGGTATTGCACAACCTCCATCTTCATAGTTTGTAAAGATCCAGCTTAAAGCAATTCTGCCCGATATTTTATTTGTTCTAACTCATTCTCGGCCGTCGAAGATTAACTGAAGAAATCCCTCTTCGTTCCTGCTATTATGAAGGGGCCAGTTCTTTACAATCGGCAAAAATCCATACTTATCTTTCAACCATAAGCCCCACAGACACTTGAAATCCGATTATATCATGCCTGTATTTTTGTGATCTTTGTAAAAATGCTACAAATTCATATCGTCAGTGTGAATCAGCACCAGCATTTTCATGGAGCAGCCACTTAAGTATGCATTATTATGTCTGACCAAGGTATACACAGTCCACCTTCGCATTCTGTCAAAAGCTAAAGTTATCCTGTACGAACTTTTGCTTCTCGCAGCTAAAGTCATCGTAGACGAACACTGAGTTTGGCAAAGCTTCGCCCGGTGACACGGCATCTTTATTATCACTGCATGGGAAATAGACCCCACCATCTACAGCCTACAGTATGCTTGCCAGTCGTTGGTATTTTTCTTACTGGAACGATTTAGCATACATGTACATATTCTTGAACCGAAGCAGGATGGTCAGTACACTGATAAAAAATCTACCATTCAAGCTGTAAATTCTGAGATAAAAATTCTGCAGGTCAGGAATAAGATAACTATAATGCTGTCACGCGGTGACACAGGCATCAATGAACTGGACGAGGCGCGCAAGTGGCACATAATCGCTTACTCACTATTCAAGGATCTGGAAATCCGGCATTTGGCAAATAAGATGATTGCACAGAAGCCCGACGATATAAGAAAATCATTAGACACCAGGTTCAGAGAAAAAATAGCTGCATGAGATGAATCAAACATTATTAAAGCCAAAGTGAAAATGGGAATGGGTGAAAATAGCAAGAGAAAGGCACAGGTTAGACTGAAAACCAGTGCAAAGAGCAAGGGAAAGTTACAAGTGGAACGAAAAGTGATGAAGATGGGTAGAAAATCATGAAAAACCAAGAAAACATATACCGGTTTATTAATGTCATTGTTTGTGCCTGCACTCGGAGGCATAATCAGAGTCCCAAGTGGTATCGTCAAGTCGTCAATACAGCATCGAACGAACTGAAGCAGTTGTCCAAGGCCTAAAGGAACAATACAAATATGGAAATTATCGCCGTTGGTAAAAATAAACTGCTAAGGCTTCTACCTAAGCCCATACCCTTAGGAGGTGTAAATATGCAAAAGCGATGCAGCATGAATGTGTATTAATGAATTCTCAGTCGAAATGACTGCTTACGAGCGTGGATTTGGAACTGTTTGCATGCAAAACGGAAATACCACATTTCAGGGAAGTATTTATGAGAGATGATATGCCCCTTAAACCCAAGAGAGACAAATGCACCATTATCAACCTGAACACTGCCGCTGCGCCTGTTACTCAATGGATCTGGAGGGGGAATGGCACATAGTCATTGTCAATTTTCGAACCTACAATACCATAACGAACATCAATGAAAATATGTCAAATGTAACATGTAAAAAGTAGCAATGTCATCCATGAAGTGTCGCTTCCTTTAGGCTCTTATGAAATAGAATATATTGCAAGGTAAATTGAAGATTCGCTGACCCAAATACAGAATTCGAACTACATGGGAATCCCAATACTCTAGAGAGTGTCATCAGTTTCTTCAAAAATGCTGGCTTTACGAAACCAGATACCATTTGGCCGATGCTGGGGATCGAGACATGCATCTTTAAAGCTTGCGAAACCCACGAATCGTCGTGGCTTGTAAACAACATGTCTGTTAATGTGATACGAGCTGCAATATATAGCAGGCGGCACAAATCTCAAAAGTAGGCCGAGCAATACGCTACAAAAATTTTCGCATATCGTCGCTCTATGTTTTAAACTAGTCGTAACACTGCAAAACATAACTTATGTTCTGGTCGTCGCGAAGAGAGCACACACATTGGTTGTAACAGTCGTCGATCAGTATAGTAAGTTGGTGAATTTCAGAAACAAAGAAATCACCCTACGCCTGCATTTTTGAAGATCGGAATAAGATTTACAATGCCCATAAACAATAAAACTAAATGTCGTGGAAAATTTACAATCAGTATACCGCCGATCACAAAAGTGTTAACAGATGCCAATGAGGTTTTCCTTCGCAGTTTCGGCTGGGAATCGATCTCCATGGCATTTTACATAAACATCGACGAGCCGGGCGTTTTTCAAGACAGCATTATGAAAGTAGAACTTCACATATACCAGCCATTCCTAATCGGACTATATTCACTACTATCGGAAGTTTGGATAGCGGTCCAATGCCAAGATATATGCACTCTTCCTTGCAGTAATGTCTGCTATTCAGAGGGACACCTACAAAAACGATGGTTACAACCTGACATCAACGAAAATTTTGAGCAATCGTATACTTCACCTGATCGATAGCATCACATATTTTCTCAACAGCATCGGGGTGGACCAGTTACAAGATATGGGCATAAACTCAATGATAAAAATTACCTTTCGCTCACACCTAAAGAGCTGTCACCAGTGAAGATGGATGAATGAATGGGTAATCGAAGATGACTACATTGTTCATATATACCCTGGAGGCAGGTCCGAAGTGTGCATGGTACTGTCCGTTCTATTGGGATTTGCCAAAGACTACAAACCCATAATTATCAATTCGAAGTAGGAAATGGTGCTGATTCTAGCCAATATGCATGTAGACACCATCACATGTACGGGATATAACTTGTATACAGTAGAATTGAAGTAACAGTCTATAGAATGGATGAGACTTCATGTGCAATTAAGCACTGCTGAAAGCATAAAAATTTTGAAGTATGTGGAAGATGGCAAAAACATCGATGTGGCTTTCAGGTAGTGGAGTCACGAGATATGCCCTGGATTACCAGTATGCCATGGCATCAACTGGATGATGAAGTCCAGCTTTGCTTATGAGAAAGTGAGGTACAAACTAGTTTGGAACAATATGAAAATGAGCTGTTCGCAGTTTGATACATGTAAAATATAAAATGTGAAAATATTTTTAATAGCAAAATATATCCACACATGGACATGAGTATGAACTTTGAATATGTGCAATACCTGCTGTCATATCGAATTTATGCTCAATTCCAGAATACATATTATAGATCAATCCATAATTCCAACCCCTGATAATTTCAAGAGTTTGGCCCTGCACATGGTATTCGATGTGAGTAAAATGGACCTGTGTGTTACCTCCAACGTAATTGATTACAGGATAGAATTGACTACACATGGAAATATTCCTGCACCCGCATACACTTTCTACCTGGTATTTAACGAATGGCTTGTACCGTACAATTACCGAGACAAGACTTTCAAAATACTGTCGTGAGAACAGCACAAAATAAATTAATTTAACTGTTAACACACAATAACGGTTTATTTCAGCTTCGAGCATTTTAAGCTGCCAGATATATATTTCAATCTGCAGCGCTTCCAGAGCCAAAATGGCTCTGTGCTCAAGGAAATCGCAGTGATCAATGAGGATGATAGTAAGATGTGAATCTGCTACTTCCAACTTCCATAATCCGAAATATTATTGATGAGAAAAGCAAGAAAAAAAACCCCTGACTGAGGAAGTACTACCATGGACTGGAGTGGGATGAAGGCAATATTCCACCCCATTGGTTAGAAATTTAGCTGCGCGACTGGCTGATGCAGTACGAAAAGTTCCCGATTTACATAGCTGAACTAGATCAGAGAAAATAGCTTACCTACTTGTGAAAAAACAAAACGGAAATTATTGAAGTGCAGGCCGTGTATGAATGTCCTTCTCTTCGCAAACTCATAAAAATATACTGTGAGTTGCATCATTACGTCTGCGACAGGGTGAAACCTGTCTGGGCCTGCGAACTGATGAATGTGCAGCTGCTAAGGAAATGATGCTTCTCATCCTTGGAGCAGGATTCGATGAGTTACAACTAGACACGAAATCGTCCGAATAGACCCAAAGTTTTCGACCATTCTTCACATGCATTTAGAGGCAGGAGCATTTCCCCACCTTCAGTTGACCTCCATACACAAGACTAAGATGTATGATTTTCACCCTGCAAATGTTTATGCTAGTGTCATGCCCAGTCACTCTACTATCGAATACCGCTATTTAGACACCGACTACCTACGCACTTACACTGAGAGTTGTTATGGTAGCAGCATGCAGCATTGGAGATTTCTTCCTTCTACCGGGACGCACAAACCATGCCAAATGCTGGCAGCCTGTTGCGAGCTTGGAAAGTGTGCTGTATTTCACATGTAACAAGCCACACTTCTTCCCGCCAGCATCAACAATGTGGAGCCTTTTTCTGCATTCATGAATGCGATCGCCACAGACTGCACAGAGGGATACTCGCAGCCACCAGTCGATACTGTTGAAACCTCGAGCCAGACGACCAGACGTCGGAGAACGTCTCGTAGTTCCATGTGGCCATCAGCAGTTCCCCGAAAGACGATGCTGTTCTTTCCGATGAATGTTTCACTAGCTCTGGAAATGATCCTGCACCTACCCGCCAATGTCGATGTTGTCGCCCAGGAAGGTGTACTCCAATGGCAGCCGATGATGGTTCTGCCACCCATAGACCTGGTGTCGATGAATCGTCGATCAAAGAGGTTCTTGGTATACACTGCAATAATAATTCAATGGATGGTGTATCGGAGACAAGTATTGCTGTTTGTGTCAAAGGTCTATGTAGCGACCCTGTGACGAGTAACGCGATTTGGCGGCTTTAAACAGCGAGGTCTAGAGAGTCGAGCTACCCCGTGATTTGCGCGGCCCTTCGTAGAGCACTGCTGCTTGCCGTTAGTAGGTGAATTGCTTATTCTTAAACAAGATATCATAAAGTCATAATTAAATATGTGCATACTAAAATGTTATATTTTTCTAACACTTTGTGAGGAAGTTTTTAAAGAAACGATATCATATTAGTGTTGATTATGTATATATTATTATCTGCACAATGAATTTTGTGTATAAAATATTTGTGTTCGTTTTTATTTTTATACCACTACATAATTATCTAACGGATATTTTAAATAATGCAATATCGCAAATATTTCTTTGAGTATGAAGTCAATAGAAATTAAATGTAAACTCTACATAGCCTACAAATGTTTTGATTTAAGACTGATTTAGGTAGAAATCTGCTGGTGTTCGCATAAATGATAATGGGAATATGCATATACTTTCATCTATCGCATTGATAATTAAAACTGCCTGCTTTAATTAAAAATTAAATATGTTGAAAATAAAACAACTATTAAATACTTTAATTTACATTTATTGTGGGTATGTACCACATCACCATTCGGTACAGGTCGATAGCAGACGACAAAATCGAGAAATTTGCACCACCTAGACATTAAAAATACAATCGAATATGGGTGGCGACTACAGCAACTCTACAAACATAAAAAATATAGCTGCCATATTGTGGCTAAAGTGGCTGCTCGCAAGGCAGCGAAATCGATCATTAATGCACAAGCACCACTTAGATGTTGAAAGTGAAAACAAACCACAAACGAAAAAAAAAAAAAAATGGCTTCTTATGATGGAATGAGCAATGATAAGGGAGGGTGAAAGGCTGGCTACGAATTATTGAATGTGATTGATTGGTGGAGGGGGGATTAGTCGTCTACTGGACATAGTGCTCAGGAACATCAAATAATGTAAGTTTTTTAAAATAAACGTTAAATTTTTTCTGTGTTAAATTTTTTAAAACACTTTTTATATCTTTTTTGGGGGGTTTCAAGGTCATTTGTTAATGGGGGTCAATGTCTAAGGTTCAGGTCAGGGCCACCGAAACCTAATATTGTTGCCAAGATGGCTTACAGAGCCAAGATGGCGGCCGATTAGCTCTGACTCCGGACCTTGGTCCCTGTATATCGATTTAGCCTATACTATGGACATAAAATCAATATGGGCGCCTCTGTACTGCCCTCGAAAAGCGAAACTCCCAAATTGTATGAAAATGTCATTTTGGTGATTCGTTTTTGCCAATGGGAGGCTCGGTCATTTTTCAGGCACAAGCTAGATTTTTTAAGGGAAAGATGAAAAATTTTAAATGTTAAAAGGGAACATTTTAGGGAAAATTGTCGATATCGAGGGAAGAACGGGAAATTGTTCTCGATTAAATGGCAGCGAGCCGACCGGAATGACAGAATAAACAATAGCTAGCTCCGACGCCAGATGCCACTGTGCCCAACTCGCCAAACTCATTCTGCTGGTCTCTATGGAAATTAGGCAGATTCGTAAATTTCGTCAGTACCAGAACCACTTCTTGATTCAGTAACTTTCATGTGCTCTTTTGAAAAAAATATGCCCGCTTTCAATTTTAGGTTTAGCTTCTGTCGATGTCATGTATTATTTTGCAACCAGATCAATAAAATAAACGTTTTGTTTTGTTTTATTTTATAGTCTTAACATTGAATGTCCCACAACAATGAACTGTCACGATAATCATCGTTAAAATTAAGGGTTTTTTCATTGTCGACATGTACTGCACGAAAGTCACCACTAAAACAACAGGTGTTGACAGTAAAAAAAATGGTACCGTAAGGGGCTGGGACTAGGTGTTCTACTCTGTACGTCTGCAGTTTTGTGGCATGTGTCACGATTTTCTGTATGCATCCTTAAATACCTCTCGTTTAATGACGCGTTCGTCGAACCTTTCAATACTGTGCGCTTGTTGAAAGCAATATTGCACAAGTTTCAACATACCTACAGAGCTTCGTGCAACGTTAGTAGTGGTGTTATGGCAAGTGGGTTCTGTGTCGCTAGGAGTCTACGCTTCGGCTCAACTCTGCGAGCTCGGCAGTGTTCGGCTCGACTCGGACAAGCTCAGAAGCCTTCGACTTAGGATTGTCGAACGTACACGATGGTGGTCGGCAGTTATTACCAGTAATTCTTCAAGAATATATAACTGTTTCTAGGAGTCAGCGACAATATTAGTTTTACAGGCGTAGGGTGTGACAAATAAAAAATCTGTTTTAATTATACGATTTACAATATTTTTGGAAATGAAATTTTTTTTTAATTAGTAGTGTAATTCTACATAGAGTATTGCAGAAACATGCAAAATTCTCTCATTCAGTTACTACATTTCCAGTCTCATCTCTTTTACGGTCTCAAAAATAATTACTTCCGAAGTATTTTGTCTCGCCAAACACGAAAATCACCATAAAAAGTTGAGATTAGCTCTTGTTTTCAAGAAAATAACCAACTTGGAAATCTCACTATGGCTGATTTGTGGGAAATCGAATGTTAGAAAATTGGTACTCTTGTGTAGAATCTTTTTGACTTCCTTTTTCCACGGCAGATGGAAGCACCTCCCTTGGGACCGACTGTCTTTTGAACGGGTGAGAGCGTCAGTAAAACGAAAAAAAGACAACAGTGCACGATTCAAGGTGACATTCTCTGTTATTCACCTTACAACTGAAGGTAAGCAATTTAACTATATTAACTGTATCAGTCCAATTGACGGTATCCATCATTCTGTTTTACCTTTTGAAGCAAGTTTCAAATGTTTAAGGCCACTTTGGAGTTTTAAACAAGTGAAAATTGCTGTTTCAATTACGATTTCTGACCTTTTGATCATATGCGCTTGCCATTTCAACCGGGTGTAGTGGATATATATTAACAATCTTGCTATCGTTTTTTTCCACAAAAATATGGGCTTTCAAATACAACAATTAAAAAAATTAATAAAAAATTTAACGATTTAAAATTGAGTTACGATTTAAAATGTATTCTTTTAAAAAAATATTTGTTATTTTAGAATTAATCACTCAAACAGATTACTAAAATTTTCAATTTTCTGCTTTGAGATCAGAATGCCACGGAAGTATGTTAATGCCGTAAACAACTTTTGTTACGTCTGTGGTGAAATGACGTTTGAAGCCCAAAAGCGAACCATCAGCACAGTTGTAAAGACAGCTTACTCCCATTACTTCGGTGTGAAGGTAGGTGACCAGGATAAATCGTGGGCCCCACATGTTTGTTGTAACTTTTGCTCAATTAAACTGCGAGAGTGGGTGAGTGGGAAGAAACGAGCAATGAAGTTTGCTGTACCCATGGTTTGGTGTGAGCCAACAAACCATGTCGATAATTGTTATTTCTGCATGCCGCCCCACATGAATCGAGGTTGGACAACAAAGAAGAAAGAATCGGTACAGTATCCCTGCGTTCCATCAGCCATTCGGCCCGTTCCTCACTTGGCTAATCTGCCAATTCCTGAACCACCTCATAATTATGATATTGAAGAGGATGATGCTGAAGAAGAAGTCGTTATACCTGGGACTTCCCATGACCCAACTTTCAAGGCAGAAGATTTGAATGAGCCCCACAGACTAAATCAGACAGAATTGAATGATCTCGACTAAGAGATCTTGACTTGCCAAAGGAGAAAGCAGAGCTTCTGGCATCAAGACTGAAGCAATGGCATCTACTCAAACCAAAAGTCAAGATCACAGAGTAAAGGACTCGTCACAAGAATTTTCTTCATTTCTTTGCGAAGAAAGAACATGTGGTTGCTTGTATTGATGTCAACAGCTTGATGAATTCCCTGAATATATCCCTGAACATGATCCAAGTAAGTGGAGGTTGTTTATAGACTCTTCCAAGCTTAGTTTGAAAGCAGTCTTACTACACAACGGAAACCTTCTTCCTTACATTCCCATTGGACATTCCGTTCACATGAAGGAAACTTACGGGAATTTGAAATTACTTCTAGAGTCAATCAAATACGAGGATCATAAATGGCAGATCTGTGGTGACTTAAATGTTATTGCTTAACTCCTGGGAATGCAGTTAGGCTATACCAAGTACTAATGTTTTCTGTGTTTGTGGGACAGTCAAAATATAAAATATCACTACATAAAATACAAATGGCCTTCAAGAAATCAAAATCCCGGGGAGAAAACTGTCCAAAATAAGCCTCTAGTATATTCTAATAACATTNTACAGTATCCCTGCGTTCCATCAGCCATTCGGCCCGTTCCTCACTTGGCTAATCTGCCAATTCCTGAACCACCTCATAATTATGATATTGAAGAGGATGATGCTGAAGAAGAAGTCGTTATACCTGGGACTTCCCATGACCCAACTTTCAAGGCAGAAGATTTGAATGAGCCAAACAGACTAAATCAGACAGAATTGAATGATCTCGACTAAGAGATCTTGACTTGCCAAAGGAGAAAGCAGAGCTTCTGGCATCAAGACTGAAGCAATGGCATCTACTCAAACCAAAAGTCAAGATCACAGAGTAAAGGACTCGTCACAAGAATTTTCTTCATTTCTTTGCGAAGAAAGAACATGTGGTTGCTTGTATTGATGTCAACAGCTTGATGAATTCCCTGAATATATCCCTGAACATGATCCAAGTAAGTGGAGGTTGTTTATAGACTCTTCCAAGCTTAGTTTGAAAGCAGTCTTACTACACAACGGAAACCTTCTTCCTTACATTCCCATTGGACATTCCGTTCACATGAAGGAAACTTACGGGAATTCGAAATTACTTCTAGAGTCAATCAAATACGAGGATCATAAATGGCAGATCTGTGGTGACTTAAATGTTATTGCNATTCGAAATTACTTCTAGAGTCAATCAAATACGAGGATCATAAATGGCAGATCTGTGGTGACTTAAATGTTATTGCGTAACTCCTGGGAATGCAGTTAGGCTATACCAAGTACTAATGTTTTCTGTGTTTGTGGGACAGTCAAAATATAAAATATCACTACATAAAATAAAAATGGCCTTCAAGAAATCAAAATCCCGGGGAGAAAACTGTCCAAAATAAGCCTCTAGTATATTCTAATAACATTNCAAATGGCCTTCAAGAAATCAAAATCCCGGGGAGAAAACTGTCCAAAATAAGCCTCTAGTATATTCTAATAACATTCTGCTTCCACCCCTGCACGTTAAGCTGGGAATAATGAATAACGTCGTGAAAGCCATGAACAAGGATGGAGAGGCTTTCCAATACCTTAGAGCGAAATTCCCAAGATTGAGTGAAGCAAAGGTTAAGGAGGGAATCTTTGTGGGCCCTCAAATACGCACAATAATAAAGGACCCTGCTTTTGATAAAATTTTGGAGGGGAAAGAGAAAGCAGCCTGGGAAGCCTAAAGGTGTGGTACGAGGATTTCTAGGCAACAGAAAAGACGAGAACTACCAGCGGTTGGTAAAAGAACTCCTACAAAAGCTCCGTGACTTTGGATGCAGTATGTCTGTGAAACTTCATTTCCTACACTCCCATCTTGATTTTTTCCCTAAAAACTGTGGAGGTGTAAGCGACGAGCACGGTGAAAGGTTTCACCAAGATATCTCTGCAATGGAACGAAGATATCAGGTTCGTTGGGATGAGTCAATGCTCGCCGACTACTGCCGGACTATTACAAGAGATGCTCCAGATTTGACGTACAAGAGGTAATCCAAAAGGAAATGTACACAGAAATAGGCTAAAAAAAACCGCAGCTTTCTGAAAAATGAACATTATTTAATGAAACATGATCTTTTGTATTATATTTATTACACAGGAATTTTTTTCTTCTTCAATTTACCTTTAAATCGATATGTGGGCTGTTGTGTGTCTTTCTCCAGTGGGCCGTTGTGTATCTTGAAAACAAGAGCTAATAAAGAAATTTCATTTACATATTCGTTTTTTTCGACCCAACATTAGTAAGAATTGGCTATTTAGAACCAGGAAACACACATAATTTTTTTTTGACATATAAACAGACGCAACCAAAATCGTATGAAAATTGATTTTTCATTAAAAAAATTTATTATTTAGCAAAGAAATGATACCAAAAATATTAAAAAAAGGGGCCCCTCAAAATATGCGAATAAATATGCATAAAGAAAGATCATCAGAACGATTCCAGTTGATATATCGAATATAATATGCCTTCTCTATTTAGTAGGGGTAAATATAAATGGTGTCCTACCATTGAAATCAGACGCGTGCATATATTTGAAAAAATTTTGTACCCTCATCAGATATAATGTTAGTTATTATGTACATTTGCCAAACTTAAATTAAAGTGCATTTCTGCCACATAGGTCAGAGACATATAAATTGATTTTACCAAAATATCATATAACAGTTAATTATTCGTGAAATAACTTATTATTTAAAGCTAAAAAATTATACCAAAAAGAAAAAAGAAAGCCCGTCAAAATATGCCTATAAGTTATGCAAAAAAAACCCTGCTACATTTAAACAACAAATATAATTAACATATTTAATAAAAAATGGTTCGAATGTTCATTGCATTCAAACATTTGTAACCCAGCATCGATTATCAACGACACAGGATGTTAAAATAAACCTGTCAAGGAAGAAGATATGAAGTAGGATTAGAACTAGGAATGAAAAATAATGTATGTTTTTTTTTGTCTCGGTAGATAATTATTCTCATATTTGGAAATATATATTAGAGAATATTTGCCAAATGAGTGACGAATTAAACAAAATCAATACTAATACAGAGTCCAAAAAAGGAACACAGAAACATAAAACCGAGAATAGCTTAATGTCCTAAAGAAACAGCCGAAATAAGGAAAATAAGGTGTACAGATTGTAATCACTATGTTCCAAATACCAATAAAATAAATAATGTACATCCCAAAATCCCTTCAAGTGACGAATTGACAGTCGTCGACTATAGGAATATATTATTTTTAATACGTTTTTATTCAAATAGTATAACTCTTATTATTTGCACTTTGAGAGCCTATTTTTCCGCGATAAAACATCGTCTTCAATAACGGGGCGTACCTGCTTCTTCAAAAACTCCTTCAAATTTAATTGCGATCTTTAAAACGAGCTCTACAAACTCACCCAATCAAAATTTGTAGTACCTGCTTTTTATTCTTTGTAAGACCGACAGTGCTTCCCCAGTGTTCTTGTGACCTACCATACTAGTGCACGAGAACTTCATTAGCCGATGATCACTGGGTCTTGCAGCCACTCCAATATTTCTGTGACGCGTGCGTGAGCGTTCCTGCTCCCGCGAGTTTTGCTAGGAGTGTGCGCAAGACAAGCAATTACGTGCTCACGGCGCGTAACTAACGTGTTGCTCCCTCCGCCCACCCCACCATCAGTTAAGAGAGAAAATCTGTGGGGTGTTCCGACACCAGCGTAGTGCGAAGCAGTCTGCCTGCAGTGCTCTCGTGAGCTTTTGTTTCCCGTCGAAATTTCCCTCACTTATCAGACCCCTCGTCATCGCTTTATTTCTTCTGCCTCTACGTCCTCCAGCCCTTGGGACCGGGCCCTTCTCGTTCCCTCACACGAATCCTTCAACAAAAACGATGCGATAATAAATATAACTCCATCTTCTGCGAAATGCGAGGTGGCTGCGCTGCGGGAACACATTTCCGGTTAGTTCTTCATCACTACAATATTTCGCAACGTCTGTCTTGTACAAATAAAATGCTTAGATCACTGATGTTTATCATGTTCTGCTATTATTACGATAGTTTACGTAACATGAATGCCCCTGGATATCTTACAAAATTAACAAATGTAATAACCTTGCAGGTACACGTGCAAATTCATAAACACGAACCTACCGTTTGTTAATTTAAAAATACTTCGACAAGCGTTTGTACAAGAACACGAACTATAGCGCAGTTGATGGTNTAATAACCTTGCAGGTACACGTGCAAATTCATAAACACAAACCTACCGTTTGTTAATTTAAAAATACTTCGACAAGCGTTTGTACAAGAACACGAACTATAGCGCAGGTGATGGTGAAGTGAGGAGGTTGTGGAGCTGCGACGGAATCAAATAATTGGTTAAAGGTGTTGGCCTTGGAATAATTTGTTATTTTATAATTGTTAACTATACTGTTCAACTCGTAGACATTATCTCTGTAACTACTTTTTCCTCAGAAAATTTTGTGAAGTTATACTTCTTTTGGCACGTTGAGGGTAAAAGTTTAGTGTGCAACGGAAGTTGCGCACGCACAGTGTAACGAAATTCGACAGTGAACGTGGTAGGGGTATGACCCAACGCGCATGCCCGTATCGACCAGCTATATATAAACGCAAGGTATACAACATACCACGAGGTTATATTTAAAACCGACAGAAAATCAGTTCATGTAATAAGCAAATTAAAAAACTTTTAATTTATATTAGTACTTCATTGTGAATATATATATTTTTGAAATTAATTTTTCTAACATTGTGCCGTGAAAAAATTTTTAGTTACAAAAATTGTTTAATAAACTTTTAAAGTGTTTNATATATAAACGCAAGGTATACAACATACCACGAGGTTATATTTAAAACCGACAGAAAATCAGTTCATGTAATAAGCAAATTAAAAAACTTTTAATTTATATTAGTACTTCATTGTGAATATATATATTTTTTAAATTAATTTTTCTAACATTGTGCCGTGAAAAAATTTTTAGTTACAAAAATTGTTTAATAAACTTTTAAAGTGTTNTAAATTAATTTTTCTAACATTGTGCCGTGAAAAAATTTTTAGTTACAAAAATTGTTTAATAAACTTTTAAAGTGTTTTCAAGTATTTAAGGTTATATTTTGTATGTATTATTTTATTGAGTTATACTTATTTTGGCGTGTTAAGGGTAATTTAATAATGTTCTTTAATGAAACCTTTATTAATTTTATTTAATGTCATTATTCGGTAATTTTATTGTTTTTCCTTCTTAAATAAATTATTCGCATACGTAATAAAATTACATTTTAGTCACGCCAAAGAAGAAAAACTTTTAACTCACGTACATATGTAGACGCACCCATTTTTTTTATATCGGATGGTTTTTTTGCAAAATGACATTCCAGAGTCAAAATTTACTGTTTTTGCAATGTACAAAAAAATTAACAAAACTCTATGCAGAAAATTTAACAAGCACAACTCAAAGTCTTGTCGTAACTCATAAAAAAATATATTTAGCAAACAAAGTTTTCCAAAAAATTTAGCGGGCGCCAGAAATCAAATTTATGAAAGAAATTCCTTGTCTTCGGAATTTTTTTTTAGTTTGAGAACATTTCCTTGCGCAATTTTACAGAAGTCTTAAAGTATTTATTGGAATTTTCTTTCTGTATGAATTATTACATTTTTGTACTATGGCAGTCTTGATAATTTGTACATTTATAATACTGTAGAATTGTGATTTTGACATGTATTTATTCCAAACCTANCTATGGCAGTCTTGATAATTTGTACATTTATAATACTGTAGAATTGTGATTTTGACATGTATTTATTCCAAACCTATGCACTAAATATTTTTTGCTATGAAAAAGTAGTTACTGATAATGTCTGAAAGTTGAACACTATGTGGTGCTAATATAAAATAACACTTTTAAATGGCCAATGCCCTAAAAAGTTAAAACTAACCATATGTCCACATACCAACTGAAACATCGACATTCTTTTTTTCAATGCAAAAGTGTAAAATGATATCGCTGGAAGAAAACCCGGTTTGCCGATCTCCGTGGCCTCATACAAATGCAGTGGCCTTATTTATACTTAATTGTATTCCTCACTGGCCAAAGACGATAAACCTTTAAACTTATCGACCACAAGGTTCCGGGTTTAAATCCTGTCTATCCCATAGCTGGTTGGATTAAATAAAATTAAGCCACTTGACTGATTTCCTTTATTTCCGTATTATTAGCCGTTCAAGCACCTTGCATTAGCTGAAATGCTAAGATAGCAGAATATTGTGCTTTGAAAATGTATTTAACNGATTAGCCGTTCAAGCACCTTGCATTAGCTGAAATGCTAAGATAGCAGAATATTGTGCTTTGAAAATGTATTTAACAGAAGTAATTTTCAACTACATTTCATGGAAGATGAAAAGTATTTTCTTAGGTAGTGATATACAACTAAATTTTTTAGTTACACCATGTGGTTTAAAATTGCTTTCATTTCTTATAGATAGGTTATATAACTATGTAATATTAAAGTCAACAACCAAATAGTAGTTGACTCCTTTATTATTAAAAAATAAATTATATTTGTGCATTGTTATTCATAAGAGAATTTAATTGTCTCTTTTGCATACATTTACTAATTTTTTGTGGTCTAAATATGGGTAATAAGTTGGTTTATTTTCTGATAATCTTTGATTGTGACTATATTATAAAATGGCGATTCTAAACCAAAAATCCTCAAGTCAAAAAAATACTTGTATATAATTCATATTAATATGAGATTTATTTTTCTAAAACATATTATTCCTTTGGTTATTATATTATGTTACCATTTCAAAGCAAAATATTACTTCCGCACGAATTTAATAAAAATTATAAAAAAATAAACAAAACGTATTTTTTGTATGTTTCTTGACAGAAACCAAAACTAATTCTGGCACCAAAGTAATAAGAAATATAAACGACTCAAATTGAATTGTTGTCAAAAAACTGCAAGTAGCCCACAAATAATTCCTTAGAAGGAATTCATTCATTTGGAATGACGACACAAGATTACCAGAAAGATTAACAAACAGACAAAACATGAGGATAGCATACTTACAAAATTGAAAAAATTACTGAATGAAGCATCGAAGACAACGATGACGAACTCAATGCTAAGAAACTATGTACACACGGACGACAAAGACGGACGAACAAGATTGGTTAATCAACAAACTCTAAGATGGTTCCATACATAAAGGCGCAATAAAACTGGACTTAACCACGAAGACATCACAGAGGAGCACAATAGATTTTTTAATGTTTATTAAGTTTTTATTTTGGAAATTAAATATCAATGGTGAGTAATTTTNCAGAGGAGCACAATAGATTTTTTAATGTTTATTAAGTTTTTATTTTGGAAATTAAATATCAATGGTGAGTAATTTTTTTTGTGATGGTTTTATTGGACTTTGTCCATTTCCGACCATGAGACTAAATAAACATTTTGCACACACACACAGAACTCAGCAAGACAAAACACGAAACTACCTTTTACAACACCACAGACAGATAATTATAAAAACTGTTTCCTTGTCAAGGAAAAATAAACATGTATATAGTAAAAACGACAAAACGAAAGATGAAAAACCTATTATTACAAAGAGCACAGACAACGAAAGAAAACCAAAAGAAAAGACAACACGATGTCGAAAACTAAAACACCACACAGGTGACCAAAACAGTACCAAAAACAATATCAGTGGAGACAGCTGAACAATAAAACTAAAAACCAACACAAAATTAAGACAAAAACCACAATGAAACTCATGTAAAGAAAAGTAATTCTTATCATATTACAAAACCAAATAAATTAACACTAAGAACAAAACAAGTTCCTGAAATTGGTTAAAGAAGCGTCTATTGGGATATCGTTCAGTATATACATTACAAAAACGAACAGTATTCTTCCTACATTCGCCATTCACCATGATCATGTCGGTTATTTCAGAAATAGTAAATACCACATTTCAGCATTTCCTACATCTAGATAGTATGACATATCACAGAGTACTAACAAGAAGGCACCAAATGCAATCAGTTTAAAGGAAACATAATCTTAACAAACTCAATAACATTGTAGCCTAGTATCTAAGCCGTTGAATGGAGCAGACAACTGTAGGTATTTAAAACTGTCATATTACGAAAGCACGTAAACCACTTGGACTATAATTCTGCAAAAAAAAACACAATTGAAATTATAATTTCCTCTAGATTTATTTTCTTGATGTGAATAGCCATTGTTCCATTTGAAAAAAAAGTAACTTTGTTCAAGAAATACACGTTCTAATAATCTTTACAATTTCTATCTAGGCTGCAATTATAAGCCTTTGTCTTAACCTAATTTATGTTAAATTAGCACATTAAGAGCTCTTTCCATTTCAAAAATATTTGCAGTGCATGATTTAGGCGATTTAACGGGTATACTACAACCAGCAAATGTGCCCACACATAGTATCTGTTATTCTTCAATCTGTATGAAAGCATCACATAACATATTAATTTCTTTATTTTAATATTTCTGGAGAAAACCAACATAATCCGCCAAATCGAGCAAAAACGTAGCATTACCGCAGTCATACAAACAAATAGGTTTTGAGTGATTCAGTAAATTATTTTCAAAATGGCGGCTATATTAATAATTAATTTCGGTATGTTATTACGAAAAAAATTTAAACGTAACTTTCAATGCAAGCAGTATTTAGTATAACCATCAAATTTGTCTATACAATGTCTCATTATTTCGCAATTTTGAAAGAGAGCCCGACATGAAAGTATAAATTTTTTTATAATATCTCAGGAATAAATCAACCTATTCCCACCACTTTTGGTAAAGAAGTTGTACTCTGCGAGGATATACTAATTTGTTTCCTTTAAGTGTGTCAGACACATATTTTCAGAACTGTGGCTATAAAATCCCTTAAGCATAGTGTGCTCTACCTAAGAAACTATGTAACATATATTAACTTAACTTTGTACACTATATATATGATAATCATCGAATGTTCTTATATGTAACATTTTCCCCCCGTTTATGAAGATCATCACATAATATAATGGACATGTTATGCCAAATCTCCAGGACAAATCAATCGATGCACACTATNGTTTATGAAGATCATCACATAATATAATGGACATGTTATGCCAAATCTCCAGGACAAATCAATCGATGCACACTATATTTTACACGCAAGTTGTGCTACTGTAGGGCATGTTACTAACATAATTCAGGTGCGGCAGGATTATTGTAATATGAAAAATTTCGGTTAGTTTTGTATATTAACAGTTCAACACAATTAAACCAATTTTTTACACTAACAGTATTCATTAATAAGCATCAATTATATATAAAGAGATATTCTTTGCTTAAGTTTTGCCAAATATTGCCAAGTGAGAAATTGGAAGACTTTGCCATATTTACAGAACAGTTTAATTAATTCCCACAAATTTTTCACATGATTTATGGATCAGAAAGCCATGTAAACTTACATGATTTGAGTGAGGTAAGACATTGATTTTCAAAATGACGGCCATGTAAATATTTTAACAAGTTTTTCACATATATTAAGCAATTGAACAAAGAAGTGACAGCACCTATTAGAAACATCGTATAAGCAAATATGTTTTGGCAATATTGTAAGATAGCAATAAAAAAATGTTATGTCATATGGCAGGGAACAATCAACCGATTTCTACAATATTCTTCATTCTAGTAGCACTACGGTAGGCCATCAAACTTGGGTGTTTTAAGTGCCTCAGAAACATATTTTCTAAATTATGGCCCTGTAAATAATTCTGATTAGTTAACCAATCATTTAAAACATTACACTATTAAACCNCATATTTTCTAAATTATGGCCCTGTAAATAATTCTGATTAGTTAACCAATCATTTAAAACATTACACTATTAAACCCGGAGTGGGCATTCCAAATCTTACATTCATAATTCAGTTAGTTCCACTCTAGCTTATGTTACAAGGTTTTCTCGTTTCGAGTCTCGGGTAAGGCAAGTGTCTATTTGTAATTGTCGACTACTATTGCATATGTTTCTGGCTGCTTCTATAATAATATTTCTGTCAACAAGACGCCAAGGCCTATCTCTCATTTATACTTTTACGAACTTAGTTTAAAATGATTTGCAACCATATAAAGGAAAGTAGGCTCATTAGTTATGTCAGTTTTTTATTGTGTAAATCTATAATAATGTTTGCNCATATTTTCTAAATTATGGCCCTGTAAATAATTCTGATTAGTTAACCAATCATTTAAAACATTACACTATTAAACCTGGAGTGGGCATTCCAAATCTTACATTCATAATTCAGTTAGTTCCACTCTAGCTTATGTTACAGGGTTTTCTCGTTTCGAGTCTCGGGTAAGGCAAGTGTTTATTTGTAATTGTCGACTACTATTGCATATGTTTCTGGCTGCTTCTATAATAACATTTCTGTCAACAAGACGCCAAGGCCTATCTCTCATTTATACTTTTACGAACTTAGTTTAAAATGACTTGCAACCATATAAAGGAAAGTAGGCTCATTAGTTATGTCAGTTTTTTATTGTGTAAATCTATAATAATGTTTGCNCTTGCAACCATATAAAGGAAAGTAGGCTCATTAGTTATGTCAGTTTTTTATTGTGTAAATCTATAATAATGTTTGCAAAATATTACTTACTTGGGTTTACAAACATTTTTCGACTTAATTTTATTTTCGTATTTAATATAAATTTAAGTACATATTTAAGGGCATTTATTTAGAAAATTATAAGTTAAACGAATAACATAAATTGCAATTCTATTTATAATTAAGAAATTCATGAGTCACTCAAATGCAAACATTTACATTGATAGTGGGAGCAAAAAAAAAACGCCGCTCGTGCCGGCGTTATAAAATTGCACCACTCTCGAGCTTTATGTGTAAGTGGGACTTGCGTATGCCACAATACAGCGCTGCCATCGCGGTCAGTTTCAGTGTGCAGCATTGCAACAGAAGGATCAGAACGGAGCTGTCTGCGCCCATCTTCTTGGCGTGCACTTGGTGTGTCTTCGACCTAAATGGCTAAAATAATGCAAATGTACCACGCTATGCTAGGGAGAATGATGGGGGCTACAGAAGGCAGACCAGTTACTCATGGTGATTTTATTAGGCCTGCACATCCCACAAAGTGCCGTTTCAAGTGGCTGGCGAAAGTTCCGACAGAGTACAAATGTCAGTTTTTCCTTCAACAGTGGGCATTTTGGAAGTACACCACAAAGATAAAAACGATGTATCGTCCCGTAATGTTAGAAAACGCAGTCAGAACCTACTAAGTTGCCTTGCTAGGGACCTGAGAGCACACGTAAGGACGTACATTTCCAGACAAATATACCGACGTTTTTGTTAAATGGGACTGTATGCCCTGAGGTCTGCGATATGATTTTCTTTGACCGCTGATCACATAAAATGCCGGACTACCATGGTGAAGAGAACATCCATCGCGGACTAGTAAACAGTAGCTTTGTTCCGTATACGCATGAAACTAAGTTTTGTGTCCTAAAGATTACTGACGTATTTACATTAAACAAAATTGAAGAGTGCTATTACGAATGTTATGGCATATTTGCTGAGGGGTTCATCACACCCCTCTGTGCTTTAATCAAGTCTCTGTAAAAATGTAGATATCGTCATATAACCCATTAAAAAAATATATCAGTATTTTCAGGGGTACAAAAGGTATAAACTTTCTGTTTATGGATGATAACACCCGCCACATAAGGCTGTACTGATGAATGACAACCAGGAAACCGAAGACATTGTCCATTTTTATTGGTCGGCCAGTTAACCTGTTCTCAAAGTTAAAAGCATGCATGGAAGGCACTCGGCCATCGTATTGTTAGGCACGAAATATTCTGGACCAAAGAGTGACTTGAAAATTTAATTGAGTCCCGTTTCCACATTGGTGGTTTGAGAGCATTTTGATTATTTATTTAAGGAAAAATTAGTATTTTTACATATTGGCCGGGCGGCTCATAGCTATTGTACCCCGTTAACCTTTCACCGAGCTTTCCAAATGTATCTACTTATAGGCAATTAACTGTAAATTTAAATAATTATAATTTATTTATCCATACTGAACACCCTGCGCATGTCTGCACGAAGGCCAGGGGACGCCCATGTTCAATCTCAAGTTTTAAACGCTGTTGGTGCCCTGAAAGGCAAATGGCGAAAATAATATTATAAAATAAATTATGTCATATGTATTTCGTTAGAACGGCAAAATTATATTAGGAAATAACTTGAACCTAGATCGTCGAATAAGTAAAGGTATCTTATGTGGTGCCAACCTCAATGATACAAGAAATAGGGTTCCCGTAAATTTCTTGAGCACAAAAATATGTTATACAATACACAGTATTTTCAATATTTAGTAACAAATAATGAATTACAGGACACAAATGAACAAAAAAATGTGGTACCGCAACTATCTTATTCTTACTATTTTCGAACTAATTGCACATTTCTCGCGGGCAGCGTTGATAAGTGTGTTGTAATGAAGAAACTCAGATCGCGCCGATAAACACGAACATAGGTTATGCGACACAAATCATGGACGTGTACAGATTTTAGAGCTGACTGACATGGTCTGGTGTATTATGAAGTTCAAGAAAACGGAAGGGACGCTGTACCTACGTGAGAATCAGGACTGTTTCAAGTCAGCACTACCATCAGACTTTCGGTAACATCACGCAAAGGCTACAAGGAACAGGCATGTATTTCTGCGACAAGTGAGACATGCTCATCCAAGTACAGATATAATTGCACTGTTCCTAGAGGTGGTATTTGGAATTGTAGGGGCAAGTGCATCCAAAATCACTTGTGCTATCGCGCGTACCTCGCAAGTCACATTATGATATGTTGTGCATTAAAAGCTGGCGCAGCCTCAAAATGTGTGAAATTTTTAAGCAAAAATGCCAGCAGATTATGCTGTCCGGCGAGATAATTGCAAGTGGCACCTATAGCAGCCTGTAATGGTTCCTTATTTCTACGTAAAATTAACGTTTCTAGTGAAGACAAGTTCACATAACAACGCTAGATCAACAGTTGCAAAAGCCACATTTGGGACGATTACAAATCTCATTAGTTTCGATGAATCGCTGTCAACAACAGATTGGTATAAATATTTGAGCGGAAATAATGGATGGCCATCTGGTTGAGCCATACTGGCTGCCAATGGCTTTGACTGATTGGGCTTAAATTATCACCAAATACATCAAAAGGAGTCTACGCTTTTTTGGAAGACTGAAAAAACTAAAAATATGTAATCATTGATAACGGTTTTTGCGAAATTAGTGAGTAACTACTTTGCAATATTGGTAAATTGCATTTTGCATTGCGATAACATATATAAATTTATGGCGTCATAAACAGCTCGGCAGAAACACATCACTCTGGTAAAATATTTAATTTTATTATTAGTAAAAATTATGTAAGGTTGTGCTTTTTTCGTTTTTCTTTATAGGATTTTATAAAATTGAATAATATGATTAACCTCTAAGACATTTATTTATATATCATGCAGTTTTAACATTGCAGAGTTCTTGGAGACAGAATCGCTTGCACCATCACAGGACACATAGGGCTACAACATGATGGCACGCCAACCAATTTCACAAGAATTGTGCGTGACCACCTCAGCACAGCATTTTAAGGTATTGAAAGGGGCTTACCTGATGCTTGGCCACCATTTATAAAGTATCTACACCTAGAAGTAATTTTCCCCAAATTATTTTGCCTAAATTTCAGGCACCACCACTTAAAAACAACTTCGGGCACACGCAAAGTGAAATAGCCTATATTAAAAAATACATTTTAAAAACGAAAATAATCTGTTGGTATGCAGAATAAAAATGTTATTTCTTTAATTGTATACATTTATTTGATGAATATATTATAAGGAATACAAAAATGTTAATTTTATGCTAAATATCTTTAAATGATTAACTAACAACCTTTCCCTAACACCAGCATAATGGTATATTTTTTAAGTTAGCGATGTGGTTGATATAAATATTAGGTTCCAGAACAAGGGCTTACGGCTGAGGATCTGCTGCCATCTTGTATGATGTCACAGCTGCCATTTTAGACCTGCCATCTTGTTTACACCCACCATTTTATTTCCATCCGCCATATTGTTTCCAGTTACCATTTTGTTTTCACCTGCCATCGTGTGTCTGTCCGCCATCTTGTTTTCAGCCACAATTTTGTTTCTAACTGCTATTTTGTCTTCGCCTACCATCTTCTTTCAACTTGTCCTTCCTTCAAATTCTGCCATCTCGGGGCGCTGGTCTCGCTCTCTCTCGGCCACCATGTTGGTTCTATAATTGACTACTAAGTGTGCTGATTTGTTATTTAATTTTTGCAGAGCTCAAAGTATTGTTTGGAGTAGGGTGGGATAAATCTGAAGAACCTTGGGTTGGCACGCAGACATCTTAGACCACTCGGCTTTCGGTACATGTGCTGGTCAACAACGGTACACGAGTGGGCCTTCAGCTCCGAAAGCCCATATCAATGATGGTCCGATGAATAGTTCGGATGCTGGCACTTGTTGATGCCTCGGCATTGAAATCAGCGCCCATTTGAGAAAGGGTTGCACACATGTCACGTTTAATGATCCTCGTCAGTCGTCGTTTGTCCCGTTCGTTCACGATATTTTTCCAGCCGCAGCGATGTTACTGCTGCTACAATGTCTGTTTATCAAGATTTAAGTGAGTTTGAACATGGTGTTATAGTCGGCGCACGAGAAATGGGACATAGCATCTCCAAGTTAGCGAAAACATTTTGATGTTCGCGTACGACCATTTCACGAGTGTACCGTGAGTATAGGGAATGCAGTAAAACGTCACATCTTCGACATCACTGCGGNCGCGTACGACCATTTCACGAGTGTACCGTGAGTATAGGGAATGCAGTAAAACGTCACATCTTCGACATCACTGCGGCCAGAAAAAGATCGTGAAAGAACGGGACAAACGACGACTGACGAGAATCATTAAACGTGACAGACGTGCAACCCTTTCTTAAATTGGCGCAGATTGGATTTGTGGACTGCCTTGCAGCATTCATGGAATTTATTGCCTACTGCATACCTTNAGGTGTAACCGTTATTTTTGGCTCTTCAGTGTATTATGCGCTGTAAACATGTAAAATTTGGCTCGAAAATTCCCCGCATTTTGAATTTTGTACATATTTTGACGTATCCACAATGTATGTCATGTATATTTCAAAAAATCTAGAGTACGTTTCTTCATTTCGTGCGAACGAGTACCTGTGGAAACTCAGAACTTTTCATTGTGCAGTCAATGAATCTCATATATTGGCTACATCAAAAAAAATTATTTTTTTTCTTCGAAACTATGTTCTTTTTCTGTGTCCTAGCGAACACTTCAGTTTGCTTCTAGCCTGGACAAAACAAATTATATTTAAATTAATGTTTCATTTTCTTTTTCACATTAAAAATATTATTTAAGATGGATTCAGCACTAAGCAATGTTTAAAACATTCATACTCTGTGATCACAATTGTGTATATTACGCACGTATAGGAAAATTTTGCTCTGTAATGATTAATGTTATAACCGGTGGGTAAATGATTAGCAAACAGTCTTACTTGTCTAGGTCATAATTGATTCATATTACTGAAGCCGAACCTTATAGCCTACAGTGGCAATGAAACAAAAGTGGTGTCGATTTGAGTACATTATATCATGCATATTTAATTTATATTTTTGCAAAACCTGAAACTATAAAATGAAATGGGTTTTTAAAGAGTAAGGAAAACCATTAAAACTCATAATTTATCATTGGAAATTATATTAGAAAATAATATAAAGTCAATAAGTTATGGTTTTGTGGTCCATCAAAATTTATATGACTTAAGAGGGTAGTTACATATTTTCAACATAACAGCAATATACAGATTGTTACGAGTTGTGGTCAGGTCCTTAGCTGAGTGGCCTGCCTGATCACAACTTAACTTATTTATCCAGGACATTGGCTGTGAACGCTCAAATTAGGTATGAAACCGTAAACTACATAAACCTCCTCCACCGGCCAGTAAACGTGGTCCGTTGGCGATTTCTTTTGTCGTCGGGTCATTGGAACGGGAAGACCACTGAAGATCAGTGTGTCCGGCAGTCAATTTGCGCCATATTAATCAGCCTCCGGAATCATTAACAAGGTGGGGACTCTCCAATTAGGCTTTACTCAGAACGTGGCTGGCTAAATATTTATAAAATAATATACTTTAATATTTCAATATATTAGTTGATAATCAATCACATTTGTATTGAAATAATATTGTACAACCTTAAAGTTAAATAAACCTCTTTTATATAGTGTTCATTACATAACTCTTATCAATAACTGGTTACGCCCTTATATCACTGTTATGGATAAATATCAACAAAATATCAAAATCATTAAATTATGGAATGTAAATTCAACTGACAAACTTCTGCTGCAGGTTAAACGCGAAAAAAAGTTTGATACCATATATACAACGTGTCTCTAAAAATCACCGACAAACTCCGGGAGGTGATTCTTTATGAAAAAATAGTAGAAAATATACCGGACACTTTGTACCTACATGCAATATTAAGGAAGTAATGACCCCTTGAAAATTAAATTTTAAAACACTAATGTCCCGAAATATCGGAAACTAAGTGACATTAAATGACAATACTCTTAAAATTATTTTCTATTATTGGGACCCTTAACCTACAGCAAACATGTATTTATACCTTCCACTGTAATGAAAATAACAGGGGTGGCCACCCTCTTATTGTATCCAAATTTTGTACTGTCGGGGTTGTAATGTCACTTACGTAACAAATATGGTCCTCTTGGTACAAGTGCGTAGGACCCGCCGTTTTCGTTGTAAACACGCATGAAGCTTCGATCCAGCTTTACAGTCCTAAACACGTAGGCCACACTACATACATATGTCAAGGGTTGGCTGCTGTGTCCACTGTACGAGTGATGGTGGAAGACATTTAAACACTTGCTGTGAACAACCTGTATCACACTTTTATAGGCCTATGTCGCAGCCATAAGACATTATCTGTTTCGATCATTAAAGATCAATTTCGGGAGAACCATGGAGCGTAGCATATTGACACAGGTCAACATTTTTTGATACAATAACCATACTACTTAGGTACTATAAGCCTATAAATTTGTGGTACAGGTTGTTTACAGTAATAGTTAAAATGTCTTCCACCATCACTTGTGCAGTGGACCCAGTAGCCAAACATTGACTCATGTATATTGTGTGGCTGTGTTAGGGACTGTAACGCTGAACCGAAATTTCATGTATGTTTTAAACGAAAACGGCGGGTCCTACGCACTTGAGGCAAGATGACCATATTTGTTACGTAAGTGATACTGCTCAATAGGTCAGCAACAAAGATTACAAAATCCCGACGGTTGAAAAGTTGCATACAATAAGAGAGCGACCACCCCTGTTATTTTCATAACGAGGAAAGGTATAAACACATGTTTGCTGTAGGTTAAGGATCCCAATAACATAAGACAGTGATCAGAGTATTGTCATTTAATGTCACTTAGTTTTCGATATTTCGGAGGATTACTGTTATCAAATTTGATTTTCAAGGGGTCATTCCTCCCTTAATATTGCATGTAGGTACCCAGAGTCCTTTATATTTTCTATTTAGTTTTTCCTAAGGAATCACCACCCGGAGTTTGTTGGTAATTTTAGAAACACGTTGTGTGTGTGTCTATATATATATATATATATATATATATATACACACATGCATATGTACACACACACGACCTATGGTCCAAAGTCATTACTAAGGGTGGTACACATCTTTGAAGTTGGACCTTAAACACCTGTTTATTGTAAATATTAGAGATAATATTTAAGATGGAACAGAGATTGTCTGGGTAATGGTTGACTGAACAAAGAACATTAAACACCACGACACCTGTCACGTTCATCAAATTATATCATGTTTATAATCTCGGTTACTACCACTTTTTCGAACTAGCTTCCATGATGCATTAGCATATTTTGGATTTAAAAGATGGATTGGTAATATCCACGTCACATTTCACAAAAATGTTGCCTGGTGTAAATACCCTAAGCCACACCGTTTTCGAGTAATTCATGTTTTATTTTCAAAATAATATTTACCAATACCTGGCCGGTGGAACATGCTGCTCTTGACATCAAGGTTTTGAGAGCCGATGAGGGTGAAATTACGTGAGTGTGGAGCAGCGCCGGAATGAACGGACGGGGGAAACGGGTGGTCCCCTACAAAACCCGCCAGCTATTCAAATGCGTGTAAGACTAATAATTAAGAAATTTGTAAAATATTTACGTGGCTAACAATTTCCTACTTTCATTTGACTGCCGCATTATGAGAGTGATTAGGCACATATCAATGTTTATTTCACACGAGGTGGAAGAATATACAATATGCTTAAAAGGAGATCTTAAGCAGGGCTTTAAAAAGTGCTCAGCTTATCGTGAATAGCCTGTAAGCATACTTTAGAACACTAGCGACTGACGGCTGCTTGCAAGTCGAGCTGATGCATTTTCACGAATGTATATATCTGTTCATTTCCTGGTCAGAAACCTCAACCCGTGAATTGCTTTTTAAACAGATAATGTGTAGGGTAAATATTTATCACGGGAAAAAAACCCACGACCCTTTATTTCAAAACACTCTGACTCCAAGCCACGCCTTTTTTTTAAAGACATGTGTGATGTTTTTTAAGGAGGAGATTTGTTGGTCATCTTGGAATCAAACATTTTCGCCATTACTTATGTTTGAGAATAATATTGAAAAGGTAACTTCGTTAGGTCAATGAACATTATTTAATAATATTTATAGACAGTTATCGTTTTACTATTAGTATGCCTACTACTATCACGTCTGTAGTAATTCTCAGAACAACATAATTCATTAATAACTAATCCCGATCTATTCCAAATGGTAAAAAAAAAATGCACACCCATGACATAGCAATTATTCAATCCTCTGAGTGATATACTATGTAACTCAAAGAAGAAAGTAACTTCGATCATTAGTGCAGAATAAATTTCAAAAGCTAGTATCACCACAATGATTTCTCTCCCTTTCTCTGGAAAGCCGATGAGGGTGGAAAGAGGCGAGTATGGAGCCGCGCTGGAATGAAAAGTCGGGAGAAACGGGAGTTCACCGAGTAAATCCGCCGACCAGCGCCATCGTCTGGAACGGAAATCCGGGTGAGACCCCAGAAAATATGATTAATTATTTACTTATATAAAAAAAAATTTCCCTTAATAGGAAGTTAATAAAAAATATGTATTTATTGAAAATATATATTTATTGGTCACATACAAGAATAANTCAAAGAAGAAAGTAACTTCGATCATTAGTGCAGAATAAATTTCAAAAGCTAGTATCACCACAATGATTTCTCTCCATTTCTCTGGAAAGCCGATGAGGGTGGAAAGAGGCGAGTATGGAGCCGCGCTGGAATGAAAAGACGGGAGAAACGGGAGTTCACCGAGTAAATCCGCCGACCAGCGCCATCGTCTGGAACGGAAATCCGGGTGAGACCCCAGAAAATATGATTAATTATTTACTTATATAAAAAAAATTTTCCCTTAATAGGAAGTTAATAAAAAATATGTATTTATTGAAAATATATATTTATTGGTCACATACAAGAATAANTTTTCCCTTAATAGGAAGTTAATAAAAAATATGTATTTATTGAAAATATATATTTATTGGTCACATACAAGAATAAGTAAAGGCTTTTAATATTGAAAAAAAAGACTAACGGAAAAACTATATAAAACACTAAAATAAATCTTGATACACTATTTATTTATTAACTGTCAATACAGAATGCAAAATACAAGCATAGGTATTATTATATTTTCGAAATTATAACTATTCCATTCTTTTTTGTCTCTGGTTAACCAAAAAATGTACACGTTGCACTATTTTAGTAGACTATCACATACAAGGCTAAGTAGTTATCGAATGATAGTAAGCATTAGCTTCTTGCGAAAGGAAGCACCAATCTTATCATCATAGCAATGTCCGTCGTCTCGACCAATCACACCACAAATCCCTTTTTGGTCGTCCATCTCGTCATAGCCGCACTGCAGATCTTGCTCATTCTTAACAGTTGACTCCACGACTTCTGCCTCGCCAAAGACAGGACCACCACCAACAGTGGGTCCGGCATCCACAGCTCCAGGAAACACACTGCTGTACGTCGACAGCGATGACGATTAGGTGCAGGTTCGTTTCCCGAAATTGAGGCAGAATCTTCCACGATGGTTACCATCACGATTGTCTGGCGTCGATGATGTTTTCGGTGGCTTCTGGTATTCTGACTGGTGGCATCTTTATTGGACCCAGGTTGCTGGGAGTGGACCGATGGTTCGTCCCCGTCTTTGGCAGCTCCACAGCACATTCTGGTGCGTGGATTGTAGCAGGCGTCTGGACCTAGGCGATGATTAAATCGATGGTGCAGGACAGCTGTATCTGCGGCATAATTTGTAAGACGATGCAGGCTGATGTTTTCGTGCAATCCCTTGAATCTGCATTGGTTCGTAGACGACTGGATAATACGCGAAACGCCGATGCTGTGCTTCTCCATAGCAGGTCTTGGTGTAGGTGCGCATGTATACAGCTTCTGTGATGAATCTGTATTCAATGCTGTCATAGCCAGGCTCGGCATTTACATAAATGTCCATAGCTCAGAATGGAGTCATGGTAGCGATTAGAACTCTAGGCGGCGACTTAATGAGCGCACCGAACTTTCTCATCTTGTATACAATGGGTGCCAATTAGGTGTGTAACCAAATGAAAAACTAAATTCTCTTATATTTCGGGTGACTTCATGTATAGTAGTAACTCATCGGTTTACAGTCCAAGGAAGAGGAACACTATTTGCGCAACAGTTCTGCCTTCCTCCATGCGCGTTTCCAGTCAGGTACTGACCATGTCGCAGACATGTTGGTACTTGTCGTCGTAATGTTATGCTAGCTTGTGCAGCGAAGGGCAACCATACTCATACTGAACATCGATTATTTCTTATTCGTTTTTGCACAAGTGGCTCAGCAATTTTTTCTGCTTGGGTCCTGCTATGTAAACAGATCCTTGGGGATACTGCATCAGTAATTCGTGAAGCATGTTTCCCATTTCGTGGTACGGAATCTTGCCTTTATCCCACTTAAGTCCGTGGCATTACTTGATCAGCCAGTCGTTCGTCTTCTTGCTTTTCTCGTACAATATCTTCCAGGAAGAAGGGGGGCAGAATGAGCGTGTGCGTGTTTTGCCGTCATCATCGCTGGTCACTGCAATTTCTTTGATTAAATAGCCGCTCTGGCTCTAAAAGCCTTGCCGATTACAATTCAACATGATACAAANAAGCCTTGCCGATTACAATTCAACATGATACAAACTGAGGTGTGTAGCAGTGATCATCCTATATATACATGCTTAGCTCACCATCTTCACCAGCCCTGAGAAGCAGTCGTAGCTCACTACTCTGTCGTGCAAAATCAAACAGTACGCAGCAGTTTTCGCATGAATGTTTTCCTTGGAAATAGTTTATATACAACAATACAACACACTATTTCGAACTGGCTAATTTTGTTTGGATGTGTCAAAGATCAGTAATGGTGCCGTTTCATGGAATATTTCTGGTCTCAGGACAGGGTAGGACTCGCGGCCTTATTAATAGGCTTGAAACTGAGTGCATAGAAAATATGGCAAAGTAAATCTTTCTTGATCAAAGTAGGTGTTCAAGTCAAGATATGGTTAGCTTTCGCTATAAAAAAATTTTATGTTCTGGACTTTGCCGTGGTCGAAAGTCGACTTGTCTGCCGAGATGTTGTGTTGCTTGTTCATTTCAAATATCAGTACGACGTAACGGGATTTTCCGTGCTTGAAGACGTCCTCACGATCCAGTGGTTTCATGTGGCAGATGACAAGACTGGGGACGTAACCAAACTCCAGCTCTTGAAGGTTATGTTGATGATTTTTTCCTTTCTTGGCGTAGTTCAGTAGCTTTACACGTTCGCTGGTGGTCGGAGTGGCATGGGGAACGAACCACTCCATGTTGGTCATATTTACAGCGATTAACTGCGGGTTTTCTTCGGCTCCCAACACTGCATCGAGTGCGAGGTGGCTAGCATTATCACCAGTTCTTTCTTGGCACCTAAAATTTTTTTCCTATAATCTTTGGCGAAACCAAGTAGCATCGATAGTGGCACACTCACCTCGAACTTGCCTGCTGCGAAGATAGGAACTTTGTAGCCATTTCCATTCTCCAGCCTGCCATTTTTACCTTGTCTAAACTGTTAGGAATAAGAGAGAGGTAGTTTTTTATGGTGGTGGTTATGCATATATCCCGCATTTCCTCATTAGTCACACCGTTCAGCTTGTACACTACTTGCTCGAAAAGACGGAGTACAACATTGCGAATGAACATGGTGATGGTGTGGGCCCCATCATCTTTCGTGAGCATACCTCAGATGCAATGGAATGATTGCGAAGGCATGGTGTAAATATATTGATGTACCGGTATTCGAGCCTTATGCCCAAGGGCATAGAGGCATGTCAGATACAGCTGGTAGCAATTCAGCTCAAACTTGTCTATTCTGTCATCGAATTCTTCTCGCTAGGTCACATTCAATATGTTGTCATCTTCCATGCACGTTCACTTTTAACCCTAGGCTACATAGAATCTGCTAGTTGGCACGTGTAAGCATGCTGTTGTGTCAAGCTCTTCTGGTCCTGGGTTTGGTGCTGCGATATATGTTATGCATGGTATGCCTAGCGAAACTCAATCCCATTGTTTCAAGGGCAAGCACGACGATTGACACTACCACCTCATGTCCGCTTTTCGCTATCACGGAAACGTAAATATTGCTTTTTGAAATGTTGTCCAGTTTATAACCTTGGGGTGGGGGGCGTTGGCTACAGCTCATGGTGCATATTGCTCGTATTACATTCACTGAAAATATGTTAACAGGCTAAGACCATTCATGCATTTTGCCAGCTTCGTTGATTCGCTCCTCGAACCCCATCATTGGATCGATGGTATCCAGTTCGGTGATATCGATATCAGTACTTCAAAATATTTCTGCCTTCGGTGTGTTTGGGTTACTGTGTAGTACGAAAGTCATATCCGATAGAACAGATTTTTTGATGGAATTGACGACGTCCTTCAGTTCATATGCAACAGTGGGAATGTTGATTTCCTTCACGTCGACTGCCACTACGTACCAGGATTTGGAGTTGTAAGTCTGAAATTCCGTCAGACCTACGACTAACTCACCTACCAGCTCCAAGGTCCGGTAAATGTCCCCACAGCTCGGACGTCTTACCACTTAGAATGATGGATACTGATGTACTGACTGAAGAATGCAGGTGCGAAGAAAACCTTTCATGTAAAAGGTTAACAAACAATTATTTACATACGATTTTTTTTTCCCAACCACACCAGAAAGCGAAGGCACAAGTGTATGTAATTCCACATGTTTGGCATCTGCTTCATCTCGTAGTTGTATGTCAGTTTACAATTTTTTAGATACTGTGCGCAGTTTGGGTGGAGGATGCAAATTACTAAAACTGTAGTTTTATACCGCATGATTGCCATGTTTGACAGACGTTACCTAGTGCATACCAGGCCCGGTTGTCATGTCCAGGTAGTTTACTGCACATTCGTCACAGGGGCAAAGCATCTCACATTTACACACCACGTAAATGAGATATCTTCAATTTGCGTGGAAACAGTTGTTACAAATCCACGTTCGTGAGCAGCTGTTTCGGTAGAGATTTCATAAGTGCCTCCTTCTTTCATGAACCTCCTTCTCGGTAGGGCCATCGTATGTAATGTCCATGGCCGTTTTTTTTACCCATGGCGATAACTTCCAGTTTACGTTTGTGACAGGGGAATTCCTCCATTTGCTTCTGTTCATTCGAGGCTCGTTTCACCGCACTAACGATATTGTTATGGCTCCGGCGATACCGCATAGAGCACCGATTGCAGGTATCAAGACAGGAAGGGGAATTTTCCGATATTTTTTTTCTCCCTCCTCTTGTTATCAGTTAAGCCCTTTTGGAGAAAAATCTGTACAGTGAAGTTTTCCGTCCCTGGCGGTCGGAGTTTTTGGCTGATTTTGACTGGATTTGACATGGTGGTGACTCTTTGCACCCTCTTTCGGCTGATATATCATTTAAGCCCTTTTTGAGAACAATCTGTACAGTGCGGTTGTCTGTCCCTGGTGGCCGCAGTTTTGGGCCGTTTTCGATGGGATTTGACATGGTGGTGCCTCTTTGGACCCTCTTTCGGCTGATACAACAGTTAAGCCCTTTTGGATTTATGTCGGAGCCATGAGGATGAACCATATAGGGGTACCATACCTTGGGAACGATGTGAAATATTTCTTTTTTTGCAAGGCACAACAGTGTTTATTTTTATTATGTTATCTGTACCAAATACGTACCACAGTGCGCTTTATAACCATCCCAAGCTTACCTTTTGACTGGCAAATTGCATGCGTTGTTCAAATAAAACGAGCTTGGGAGGCTTGGCTTGTTTTGACTCAACACTGCACTTGATAACTTTACCATATGTTATTACACATAAATCTAACCACAGAAAACCTAAAATTTACATAATCTAAACTAACCTTACCGTAATTAAACTACCATCATGTCACCCAACAATACCTAACCTTACCTAACCGTACCTAACCTAGCCTAACCTAACCTAACTTATCCTAACCTAACCTTACCTAACCTGACCTAAACTAACCTAAACTAAACTAACATAACCTAAAAAAACTTTACCTAACCTAAACTAACCAAACTTAACCTAAACCAACCTATCCTAAACTAACTTCTACCTAACCTAACATAGATAACATAATATAACGTAACCTTACTCTTCCTTACCTAACCCAACCTAAATAATCTATACTAACATTAGCTTACTCAACCTTACCCCACCATATCTAAACTAACCTAACCTGAACTAACCTAAACTAACATTACTCATCCTTCCCCATGGTTAACTTAACCTTGACTTTCATCGTACTGGAAACGACCCACACTGCAAATTTTTTTACCGAGTCTGGTGTCAAATGCGCAAAATATTTCGTCCAACCTATGCGAGAGTATCTTGTCTTCCTGTCACCGAGCTTGTAGATCCTTGAGCTGGCAATAGTCGATATCATGCCACTTGCATGCCGCTTCCAGCACTTTGATGACTATACCACCACATGCCAGCCTTTTACCTAGTTTGGTTCCCTGCCTACATAACCTAAAATCCGTGAATGTGCAGCTCAAAAGGTAGATTGTGGATTATTGTATCGACGATCTCTCTTCCATATTTGATCTTTATTCTACGAGTCATTACATGCTACTCTAATACAAAGCAAATTAACCTCACCTTTATAACTTAAGGTTTCAGTATCATAGAGATAATATAGCAAGATGTTAGTCTTCTCGTCCACATCACCGAGGCAGATATCGAAACCTCACACAATGCATGTCATGGCATGCTGTTGCTTAATACCATGATATTACTTATTTGTGGACTGTCGGGTTGCGGCAAGATGTGTGTTCTTCTCATCTGTTTGGAGGAACCAAATAGAATTAGGTTCGAGAATGTGAACCTGAACTCCAAATCGTTCCAACAACAGAAATACCAGCATCTAGCACGTGTACTGCAGGCTGTGTATGGCCTATGCTATTCCCCTTGCAGCGGTAAAGAAGCCATCATGCCACTGAGTGAAGAATAGCCAAACTCCATATTTATTTTTGACGATGTAGCATGTAAGAGACATTATTATATTCAAGAGTACTTTAGCGTGGGATAGCATGCGAATGTGAACTGTGTGTACTTGAGCCAAACTTATTTGTGTGTGCAAAAACAGTTATTATGTTATAATGGGAATTTCCTCGTGTTGTTTCGAATGGGGTATACGAACGGGCAGCATGCATATGATGATCACGTCAATACAGACATGAAGTTCACACAGTTTAAGGATATGTGTTCTTTGTGTTGGAATGAGTAGTATGCCGTATTGGTGATTGATAAGGACACGCTGTTATATAAGGGAAGGTGCTGGTCTGGCTTCTATGAGTTTATAGTAAGACATTTACCATGAGTCACAGTGCCATTTCCAAGTTCGGACATGGTCTACAATCTGATGACAATGGAAATGAGCAAATGGAAGCTCGCCTCATCGCTGTTGATAGGGGCCAGACGCTTCTTGGGCAATAGATCGAGAGCGTGAAAAATGAAGTGGTGGAATATTTTGTAGTTGTAGACTGGGAAATAGGAGAAGGGGGGGGGGGGTTGAGGAATGAATAATATACCTTTTCAATGTGTCGAATGCACAGAGACTGGAAGAATTTAAGGCTCTTCAAAATAGGCTAACGACCATACTGGCCGCAGAAACCAATGTTGCGAGGCATAGCAAGATGTTGGTGGATGGGTGCATCGACTGACTGAAAAGGATGGAAAATATACTTTCCTCAACTCGAGAGTAAATATGTATATATACCTGTGTCGCTATGTGTTTATTTCATTCTATGAATGATGGCAGATCGAACCGAACTGACAACTGAGTGCAGTGGGCCATCGAAGCTGTTCGTGCGAAATATTGAATCGCGAAAAGAAACACATGGGCTCTCGAGAATCGAAGGGATCAGGCATACATGTCGATAACCAGCCATCTTGACGAACTTGGTCGACAATGCCAGCAGGAAGCTGGATCTCGGCCGGATATCATACACGCAATCAATGTTGGAGGACTTACCCCTACATATAATCCGAAAAGAAGTCCGAAACTGCCTGAATGGGAAGGAGGCATCACTAACGATGAAGATAATCTGCGGCTATAGGCTGTGTGGGTGAGAACAGAAACTAACACGAGAGTGTGGGCCCGAAGTGGGCACCCTGGTCGGGTACTACATCGCTTCCTACTCCAATCAGAACAGCGACAAGATACACGGCTTGCGACACCACGATGAAAAATGTTTTCTCAGAAACAAGAAAGTTATGTTTTTCCAAGAGATTTTTTGCAGTTTGGCAATCACAGGGAACAATGATGAATGGGCTGTGCGAACTTTTGTTTGGTAGGCATGCAGACAATACACCGAATCGGATTTGCGCAAGTACCATCGCCTGCTGCAGTTTAGTCGTGCTCATTACATAAACCATAACCCCTTAATGCAGCGATTTAAGGACACAATGCTTGCGGAATTTGGCATTATCGCAGGACTGTTTCAATAATTGGTCGATGCTATTGGATCGGGTATACTGCTGCAGAAGATCGATGCCAAACACAAGATAGACTATGTGTTTTGGGGTCGATCCAAACGAACTCGTCGATAGACTATGGGTACAGTTCGCTTGGCTATCTGCAGGCAACTAGTCACACAACAACGTGATTATATCTATAATCGAAGAACTCGTGGATGCTGGCTACATCGTGTGATGACGAAATATGACGTTTCTGGGTAATTGTATGGGTCGGTCAGAAGGAATTATCCTCGGAGAAATGTGTCATTAAAGGGCTGAACGATACTTTCCAATTCGACTTAATCGAAATGCAAGACTTTACTCATGCGAATAAATGCCACCACTACATTTGGACCATAATATACATATTTTCCATGTATGTGTGGGCCTGATCGCTAAATTGGGAGAATGCACATGCCATCACCAAGTCCATGTAAACTTTGTTGAGCAAATTACATATACCGAAAAATCTCCACACCAACGATGGTAAAAAATATTTAAATACTACTTTCCGTGCACTGATGAAAAGGTACGGACTAAATTACAATTCCGTGTACTTTGGACTCAATGCTAGCATCGTTGAGCATTTTCTCTGGACTCTAAAAGCCAAATTGTGGAGACATTTTGTGGCGAATGGAAAATACAAGTGGCTACAATTTCGCGAATATGATTCTACCGTTCATTATACCACTCGCATGTTACCCGAAAAATCAAGGACGACGCCCTGCTTATGTCCGTTCATGATATTCCGACGAGGAGTGACACATGCAAGCCTAAAGTCAAGATCGGTGACATGGTGCACATCTCCAAATAGCATGGCATTCTCCACAAGGCCTATCGTTACAACTGGCCAACGTAATTGTAAATGGAGGTTCGCATACGTCACTCGTACCCGTGCATGTATTACCTTGAGGCCCTACGAGGCAAACCCATCGTCGGAGGCTTTTACGCAGAGGAGATCCAGCCTACGAAGTTTCCCGATGTTTATTTGGTGGAAAAGATGCTGAAATGGCATAATGGAGGTGTGCATTTGAGGTGACTTGGACACTCGAAATGTGACAACTCCTGGGTCGAAGAAAACCTTTTGAAATAGTACTTACCAATGTTTTAAAAATATAGTTAATATATGCTTATGGACATTAATTGTTTTGAAATAAATGTCAGTTCACCTTAAACTGCATTCGTTTTATTCTGGCAGTTGCCTTACCTTATACACAATATTGGGTGTGAAGATAGCCAGCTCGGTGCAGGCGCAGACCTGTGAAAAGTCTAACACTGCTCTTCCCATGCACTTGTTGACTTATGATATTTGATATCATGTAGACTGGGAAAACGATGTGGAAGCACTTACATGTGCGGACTTCTGTTACCTGGCACCATGCAGGTGCAGACTTGTAAAAATGATATACAGCTCTTCCCACATGTATGCTGACTTAGGCTATCTGACACGATGTAGATTGTGATAACGACTTGGAAGCGTGTACACATGCTTGTGTGCAGTTACCTGACACTGCAGGTGCAGGTATGTGAAAATGCTAATACAGACTTTGCTATGCAAGCACAGATATATTTTTAATCTTTGACAAGGTCTGCTGCTCTGCCTGTCCATGCACACTCGCAAACTACACTAGGGTAAACTAAATCAATAAAATATATAATAAAAAGAAATATTTTTTAATGTATGCCTTTTCATAATATTTTTAATAAGAAAAGAAAATACTTAAAAAGATGAAAAATGTGCTTTAAGATAAATACTTAAAAATAAATAATATACTTAAAAAATTATTATTACTATACATAAAAATTCTTATTTATTGTCTATGCCTACATGAAAAAAAATTAATACTGGTATATTTAAGTCTGGAATAGCCAAAACAATTTACATAAAAATTATTACTACAAATTAGAATAATCACAACCAAATATTTATTCAGCACCCATGCACAAACGATATCACATCTTCTAAACCCATGTCCCAGAACATGTCCTGACCCAAGGTTCGGCAGTTCGATCCCGGTCTCTTCAGACGATATTTTGAGCTCTGCTAAAACTAAATGAAAAAAGCTGTGCCCCTTACAACAAACTCTAGAACAAACATAGCAGTCTAGCAAGAGCAACACCAGCAGTCCTAGGAGGCGAAAGTTGAACGAAGGACCATTGGAAACAAGACGAAAAGCGAAAACCAAATGGCAGCCAGAAACAAGATGGTGGCTGGAAAAAGATGGCGAATGGAAAAAATATTGTAGATGAGAACAAGGTGGTGGCCAGAAAAAGATGGCAAATGGAAACAAAATAGCAGGAGAAAGCAATAAGGTGGACGGAAACAAGATGACGGATCCAATATGGTGGTTGATTCTCAGCTCCCAGTCCTTGTCCTGGAACCTACTTTTTCTATCTACTCGAAGTGATTTACAAAACCTATTACTACTTCATTTTCATTATTTTATATTTCGCTCCCTATAACATTTGCTGTCAATGATGCCATCTTAAAACATTAGCAAGTAGAGGTAAGAAAACACATTATTTAAGTTAATATTTTTGTGATACATTTGTCTTAAATGAGAGGAGGACAGATTAATTACTCTGCAGCAACTGTTACAAAGTGTCTGAAACTCTATTTCGATCTAGATTTTCTATTTCGAAATTGAAAGTGCAATAGAGTGTCAACCACAAATATACACTCTTGAGCAGGTAAATTATATATACCTGCCTAGTAGCGTATAGTTATCCCTTTCGTCTTGCTGTTGACAGTGGTGATGTGGTTTGGCATGGACTCTACAAGATACCAGAAGCTATCGGGAGCCAGACTCATCCATGAGCAATGCACAGTCTCCCACAATGCACGGAAATCGTTGGTGCAGGATCCACGACGCACAAATCCTTCTCGACAGCACCCCATATGTGTTCGAAAGGTTTGAGGGAAGTTTACCACGGGGACAAGGCAAGCAACCTCGTGTCATTGGAGTGTACATCAAACCAATCAGTCACAATTCTGGAGCTGTGGGCGGGTGAATTGGCTTTCTCTATGTATTGATTTTCTGTGGGTTGTTGTAGGTGCAGAAATAGTGGAGAATGGAGCTTGGAGAGAATTGGGTAGTTATCAATATTGAGGTCTTGAGAGCCGATGTGAATTTTACGATGTGAGAATGGATAAGCGCCGGAATTCAAGGGTAGAGGAAACGGGAGATCACCGAGAAATCCCCCCGACCAGCAGCATCGTCTGGCACGATTCCCACATGCGGAAATCTGAGAGCGGCCCCGCCGGGAATCGGGAGTGGCTCCGCTGGGAATCTAACCCGGTTCGTCTAAGTGGAACGCGAGTAGTCTAATCACTATACTACAGCGGCCCCATGCAGAAATATATGCGCATGAACTGCCAACAGGTCGTTGTATCGTTCGCCAGTGATACATGATGGCATGTGTACCAGGGTACTCATTTCATCAAACGTAAACAGTCCCCATATGAAGATCCAGTTACCACTGGCCTGAACTGTCCCCTGTTGACACTAGTGATCAAATGAATGTTCACGACGGACATTGAGAAAAATATTTTTTTGAATCATACAAATATTGTTTGGCGCAACCAAATTAATTGTTTGTTTAGAGGTAGTGATATATATTTTGTGTCGAAACAAAATTAATTAGTTGTTCTTATTTGGTTGCTCCAAATAAATATTTGTTTCGTACAACAAAATATTTGTTTAGCTTTGCATACATTAAACTGTATCAGAAAATATAAAATAAATTGGGAGCCCATCCGTGAATTGAACCTCTATCACCTGCGGTCGAGTACAAGGCATAAGCAACATCTGCTAAAGTAACTAATAAAGAATTTGGAATGTTTTTAAATACACACACTTCAGATACTGAACAACATGCGCAAATAGATATATCTAATTTTACAACTTTACTATTTAGTTTCCTGTTGAACTTGTTTAATTTAAATATTTATACCATTATTAAGTATCAATATATTAATTTTAAACCACTCTTACTGTACATATTTCTCATAAAAACAACCGACAATCTCTCAAACTGCATTTCCGAAAGAAGGCAATAAAATTATTCAAATAATCACATAGAGTTAATAAAACTATTTTAATTTTGTTGAAAATGTAATTTATTTTGCCCCAACACAGAGGATTCGTTTATTCAAGCACGTTTTCTATTATATAAATGAATTTAATTTTATTGCTTATAAAGTTTTGTTTCCTAAACAAAGTATTTTGTTTGGGAAAATGCAAGGGTTATTCGGAAAGTAAGATCTGATTTCTTATAAAACATAAACCATTACACATTTTAAAAAAAATTATTTAATTCCTGAGATGTTTCTCTATTTTTCTACATAGTTTCGATATTTGTTTAAACATTTCTTATAACGTTCTACAACCTTTTGTTTGCCTTAGTCATAGACGTCTGCCGCCTGTGAGGATAACCAGTCTGTAACTGCTTCTTTCACCTCGTCACCTCTGGCGAAGCGCTTGCCACCGAGAAACGCATTTAGGTAGCGGAAGAAGTAAAAATCACTCGGCGCCAAGTGTGGACTCTGGGGTGGGTGGTATATCTGTTCCCATCTAAAAGATCTGATCAGATTTTGGGTGTGAATGGCAGAATGGGGTCTGGCATTGTCATGCAGCAACAAAACTCNGATCTGATCAGATTTTGGGTGTGAATGGCAGAATGGGGTCTGGCATTGTCATGCAGCAACAAAACTCCAGACGTCGGAATGTAACGTCGCTTATTTCGTATTGCACATCAAAATTCAGTCAGGGTAGTGCAGTAAGCGGCTGAATTGATTTTTGTCCCTTGCTGCATAAAATCGACTAACAAGACTCCATGTCTATCCCAAAACACGGTTGCCATCAACTTGCGTGTTGAGATTGTTCGCTTGGCCTTGACTTTGGCTGGTGATGTCGGATGATGCCATTCCATTGAATGACGTTTAGACTCTGGGGTCACGTGAGAAACCCACGTCTCGTCCCCTGTGACAATCTTCTCAAAACATTGATAACCTTCAATATGATATCGGTCCTAAAAATCAAGAGCACAAACCATTCTTATCATTTCTTGTTCCTCAGTAAGCAGCCTGGGAACCCAACGTGCCCATAATTTGTGAAATTGCAAATTTTCAGAGACAATTTTGTGCAAAGTGGCCCTACCCACATTCGGAAATTCCAATGCTAAAGTTGAAATTGTGAATCGCCTGTCTTCTCGAAACTTTTTGTCCACGGCTTTGAACAAATCTTCTGTGATCACTAATGGTCGGCCTGATTGCGGTTCATCATGGACATTTTCCCGTCCGTCTTTGAAAGCTCTCACCCACTTAAGCACTTTGCTGTCACTTATCACATGGGGGCCATTCACTTCACTTATTTGTCGATGAACTTCCGCTGCTGAAACGTTCCTTGCTGTCAAAAACCGAATCACTGACCGCATTTCACAGTATCTGGGCTGATAAATTGTTTTAAACATTTTGAACTGAACCTGCAAACAGCACACTGCAAAAATACCAACGCAAATGGCGTCTTTTGACGAGCAAGGTATGCCGGGTGTCGGTGTGCATGCGCGTTACAATGTTCGCGCGACATTCGATTAGCTACGGTAATTCGCACCTTACTTTCAGAATAACCCTCGTAAATGTATTTTTGGCCCTACTCAAACAAACATTTTGTTTACTGGAACCTACCTTTCTCTCATTGCACTCGTATCCTGTCATCGATGTGTACCAACGTGTACGTCAACTTATATTTCCATGCGTTCATTTTCCATGCGTCGAGGATCCAATGGCAATGTTCCCGCGCCCACGTACTTTGCTAAGCCATGTGACGTGTAGTGAGGAGAGGTACGCTGGTGAGGCGGGAATTCTGTACCCCTTAGCGAAGAGATGATTCTGGATTGTTTGTCTGCTCGCAAGTCGTTGTGGTCCAGCACTGAATTGGCGAGTGATGTGATGCACTGTGGCATTTCTATCTGCTGTATTATACACCGAGTGTATCATTGATACGTTGTACGCTATGGCAGTTGTCCCTGGCGGCGGTGATTTTACCGTATTTCATGAACTTAAAGTACTCTCTTGACACGGTGGCGCGCCGTTGGAAATATCAGATTTTGCATGGAGTTGGAGATGGGGTGCTTAGTACATCTGGTACCAACGATCACGACACAATCAAATGCGATAAATATGGTTTCTTCTCCATTCTATGCTCGACTNTAGTACATCTGGTACCAACGATCACGACACAATCAAATGCGATAAATATGGTTTCTTCTCCATTCTATGCTCGACTTTAACTCTGACGATCTGACGACATTCTAGTTATTCCATTAGAAGAGGTGATTACAGTGCCATTTAGCGACCACAGCAGGTGTGGTAAAAAAAACTTCAATCTGCGTAGTTTGTTGACGATAACTGAAAACATTAGAGCGATTAAATACATGTATACTCTACAAAAAAACTTTGTTAATTTTTTTTTGTGAGAGTTTTAGTTTGCTTACACATGTTTAATTTCATTTTATGAAAGAACAATTAAAATACTTTCANTAGTACATCTGGTACCAACGATCACGACACAATCAAATGCGATAAATATGGTTTCTTCTCCATTCTATGCTCGACTGTAACTCTGACGATCTGACGACATTCTAGTTATTCCATTAGAAGAGGTGATTACAGTGCCATTTAGCGACCACAGCAGGTGTGGTAAAAAAAACTTCAATCTGCGTAGTTTGTTGACGATAACTGAAAAAATTAGAGCGATTAAATACATGTATACTCTACAAAAAAACTTTGTTAATTTTTTTTGTGAGAGTTTTAGTTTGCTTACACATGTTTAATTTCATTTTATGAAAGAACAATTAAAATACTTTCAGNTTTTTTTTGTGAGAGTTTTAGTTTGCTTACACATGTTTAATTTCATTTTATGAAAGAACAATTAAAATACTTTCAGCTCACGCTTACAATAATATTAAAATTTTTACTGAAAATCTGACTGAATTAGAAATTTTCTCTTCCACTCGACATTTTTAAAAAGTGAAAATTAAAGAGCAAAGAGATTTGGGCGACTCTTGACAGCGAGGTATTGAGAATTTTTTAATAGCCTTGGATCCCAGAGTCGTGTGCTAACATTCATTTCTAGCTCGCAATATTGGAACATTATTTTCATTTTTTTAATACACATTTTAGTAGAAGTAACACTTTCAAAAACTAAGTGGATTTTATTTTTTGTTTCAAGTGAAAAACAATCGTGTAACACTATTATAGAACTGAACACCCCGATACATAATGCAAACATAATAACGACCAGAAAACGTAAGAAAACGAGTTCTATTATGATGACATTTCCGTTATTAAAAAAGTTTTTCATGTGCCAAAAATGGAAACAAAACAAAATTATATAATTCTCAAGACTAACCAGTAATCCGTATAATAAAGTATCTATAATTTTGATTATCGGGCCTGAAATGAAAAAGTTTCACGTTTTATTGTTTTATTTACATTAGAATATAATTTTTAATTGCATTTACAGTATGCATGTTAGAGAACGAATGTCGCATGTCGCAATATTGTTGTTAAGGGATGATATTTAAAATATGACATGATTGGGTTCAATCTCCATAAATAGAAAAAAATATTTTTCCAGTGCTTTGCATTGCATTGCAATCGTATAAATAACGAAACAAGCTACTACACAACGCTCTAGAACAGCACTCTGTGCCTTTAGACTTCCAGAAATCCGCTCCACTTGATGATAGGGCGTATTCCATTAATGTTAACCTTACCTTAAGAAGAAGCAAAGTAGGATTTTTAATTATGTAATTGGTAACACTTTAAAGAAAAGCTTAATTTTCTATGTAGTTTACAGAAAATATTGTTTAATGTGANTAATTATGTAATTGGTAACACTTTAAAGAAAAGCTTAATTTTCTATGTAGTTTACAGAAAATATTGTTTAATGTGAGCATGTATTTATTTCTAAATCCAGTTCTAAAAATGTTTGTTAGAGATAAGGTCATTTATAACATAACATAAAGTTTTTCCATATTTACAGGCGACATTTCGTTNTAATTATGTAATTGGTAACACTTTAAAGAAAAGCTTAATTTTCTATGTAGTTTACAGAAAATATTGTTTAATGTGAACATGTATTTATTTCTAAATCCAGTTCAAAAAATGTTTGTTAGAGATAAGGTCATTTATAACATAACATAAAGTTTTTCCATATTTACAGGCGACATTTCGTTNTAAAAATGTTTGTTAGAGATAAGGTCATTTATAACATAACATAAAGTTTTTCCATATTTACAGGCGACATTTCGTTATTATAAAACACTGGTTGACACATTTACTGCCAGCAGACTAACTGTAAATTCGAAGCTTCTACGTGGTCGGACTTCAGCAAGTAATGTAAAACTGTGATCTATAAACTGTTGCACTAACAGAGTAAGCACGGAGTTCTGAGAAACTGCATTGGTTGTTGTGTAACTTAGAGACAATCCTTTTTTTTTCATTTGAATGTTATGTTAAGAGTGCGATATAGTTATCAGAGATTTAAGCTACTGTTTTTACACTTATAGATTTTCGTCTTATCTTCAAAGCTTTAATAATAAATAATTTGGAAAATTGATCTTTCGTCCATCTCCGCTTGCACCAATTTATCAATCAACGAAGGGCTGGTGGGGGGGGGGCAAAACTGTTTTCCTGCATGTAATTACTACTTTGAAAGCGATTTTCACTATTCTTAAATTTTTTTACTGAATATTATTTCGAGGAATATTTTTACGGCATGAATAAAATATTAAATTGTTTAGGTTGCTACTGTTTAATTCGCTCTAAATTCATTATATTGATTAATAAATGTTGTTACAAAATGTTAATATAATAGAATGTAAACTTAGTGAGACAATATTTATTAACTACGATCACATGTTTGTTTTTTCCCCTTTCTCTTTAATACTGTAAACGCCCTTTTTATACATACATGGGATTCTGTCCCCCAAGTTCACGAGTTTCCGTACTGAGCTTTAACAAACGCACGCGTGAATGCCTGTGAATTAAGTGGGCGTTCCTTTTTTTTTCCATTCGTGGGATCATTTGTGTCGGACTGCTCTTGTTCGTTTCTGACGTAGCGTTTCAGGTTTGTTTAGGTCACGGCCAAGTTGTNGGATCATTTGTGTCGGACTGCTCTTGTTCGTTTCTGACGTAGCGTTTCAGGTTTGTTTAGGTCACGGCCAAGTTGTACACACCACACATGTAAAGATTAACGCAGTGCACGTTAACATCCACGCCCACTACAAAAGTGTGTTCATATATATCTTGGCTCTCTGCATTTTTATAAATACTTGCCACAACTTGCAACAATGTCAGAATAAATTAGGGAAGTAAAACAATTCTCTATAAAAAAGGGACCAAGTAATTTATAAAACCCGACTTTTTTCAGTGTTCCTGTCTCTTGCATAGTTACAAATGCTGTTTAATGTATTTTGTAGAATAAGTTAAGAATACTGAAAACTCATATACTAATATTGCTTTCAGTACATTTTTTATGTGTTCTTTAGAAATAGAAAAAAGTATACAAAGTTTAATTTAAATGTAGACAAGATTTACAATGGTCACTTAATTGAATTATCTATGTATGTTTTCCAATTACGTAAGTATCAACAAGTAACGGTTATAAATTTTGGAAATTTGTAGTCCAAGACATAATAGTTGTCACAAACCTACTTTCTCTCATTAGGTTTAACAATAGTATTTTTATGGACTCTTTATAAACTAGTGAATACAGTAAAATTAAATCGAAACCACATTTAACCGAAGGAATCATCAAAATATTGCCAAACCAAGAATTATAGAAGATAATAAAAACGTACAAATACCTGATTTAAGTGCTATGCACCACGACAAAAAAAACCAATGCAATAATGGCTATGATTATGTTTGTATTATAATATTACTTTTCACCAAAATTAAGAAAAATAAGGATGGCTTTAATTATTAAATTAAATTTTTTTTTTTAATTCAGGCAAAACATATTTATGTGCCAGATTTTTGTGATGCGGATATACTTCACAGAGAAGCTTTTACACATTTCAGGTAAGGGTACGTTTGCGAAAGGTTATTCTTCTTTCCTTCTGAGATCCAGTCGGAACAATGCTGGAGCAGGGCATGGGGAAGATAAGCTATATTGTCTAGTCATATTATTTTCCTTAATAGCACCATGTGACAGATGACCATGAGTCTAGCTTAGACAACTTGATTCGTGTTCATGCTCACTTTCATAGAATAATCCTTATTTGTGCTGATCCACTAAGGTTACGAAATACGTAATACTAAAAATCTAAGAGCTTTATAAGTCGCAGTCTTAAAATAATTGAAGTAGTATGGTGGCTTAAGTGATGCATGAACACCGTTACTTTTTTAAGACAGTATGTGCTTAAAATTTCTCGACATATCTACTTTTATTCCCTACACAACTTGAAAATACGTGTCCTAAATGTATGTTTATAATGCTCACTTCACTAAAGTATCCCTTACTTATAAGAAAAAGGAATTGTTCACTTCTTTTTTCTTTTGCCTATATGCAGTTGTCACTCCCACGCTGTCAATAATTTTTTGGTGTTACGAGATGTCATTATCTTGAGAATAAAACAATGATTCGTTACTTACGGGCCCACAAACACCCTTCATGCTTAACCAACATACACTTTGTTGTTATATCCAACATGTATACATTGGTTGTAATTCAACAAGTTACGCCAATAAAACATTTGGTCATGTGTTAATGCTGGAAGAGACATAATTGGTTAAAGATATATTAAAATGTAACCGTATTCATCTGAAGAAGGCTGTAATCAGTCGTGATCATCTTTCATTGTCTTCGTTGAATTTCCAGCTTTGCAGTGATGTGGGTTGTCTAATGACCCACCTACTAGTTCACGCTATATATTGCGCATGTAGCCATTCGGTTCCTGAGTCAGGAAAAATCCTCATAAACGTAACTAAACTCACAAAAGTATAATTTGCGTAAGGGGCTCGACAGCAAAGATCTGAGCTGCACTACGTAAACGCCAGCGCCCCGTGCCAGGGCTGTGTCGCTACTCATTGCGTCAGCCCATAAACAGGTAGGGAACACTAAGTTCTCGTCCATCATATGCAGTTTTTAATGTTTTAAAAAACAAAGAAATATGACTTACACCATTATTGCACCAACCTTACATACATTGCAGTTCGTACGACCACATAACAACCAGGTACAATTTGCGCCACACCCGTGTGCGCTTTCCAATGTGCGTAAGGTTAATATCTTTAAAAAAAAAAAAAAAAAAAAAAAAAAAAAAAAAAAAA
>NQII01000293.1:597422-741570 GCA_002778355.1 Clitarchus hookeri | reverse complement strand
TTTTGTGAAAAAAATGTATATTCATGTATGCTTCATACAGGTTGTATTTACAATCGACTTTTAACTTCGGGTGTAGATTAATCACGAAAAAAGAAGTTGGAAAGCATACGTACGGCATACAGTCTAAGATTAATCTAATACACATTTTTGAAGATGTAGTATAAGAAAAACGTTTATTAGAGTACCACTGTAATATACCTCTCTCTGAAATCTCCCCCTTCCTTTAATACCCACAAAAGTGTGATAATAGGTATTGTACGTACCTCACCTGCCAGGTATTGGTTAATATTATTTTGAAAGTAAAACACGAATTACTCGAAAACGGTGAGGTTTGGGTATTTACGTAAAGTGACATTTCTGTTAATAGGCATGATGACAATTTTTTAAAATACATTAAATAATGTTCTTACGCTTCCACTATTTACTAAAAATCTATAATTTTTCCAGGAAATTAAGGTTTAATAGCAATAATTAGCCATTAAAATAGTTATTTTAAATTTCGCGCTAAAACGCTTAAAGCGTCATGGCGCCGGCTTGTGACGTCACGCCTCGCGTAAACAAACCTCAACCAGTAACAAATACTCGACAATAGTCAGACAAATTAAGTTATTTTGTGTTTTAAAATGAATTCTAAAGTGTATAAGTGGTGTGCAGTGCCTAAATGTACTAACACATCGATAAAAACTCCCAACAAGGTTTTCGTTTACGTTCCAAACAACAAAACAATGAGAAATAAGTGGTTAAATCTTGCACGGCGGGACCCTGCAATTGTATCGCCTAATTCTTCAATTTATTTCTGTGAAGACCATTTTGATGTACGTTTTTCCTTTATACCTTTATCGATTATAATAGTGTGTACTTGATGTGGTTGGAGAAATTGTCATTTGTCTGAACAATAAGTACCTATGTACTTTTAAAAGTCGATCACTTTAGAGGTTAGGATTCAATTATTTATTTATTGTTCTCCTCCACCACTGGTTATTTTAACAGGTTCTTATTCTCGTTACAGTTGCCAAATGATATGGATAATTATATTCAGTATCTTGTGATGGGTTCAGTGTCACAAGTGCGCATGAAACCTGGGTGTGTTCCCACTAAATTTGAATGCCAACCAGATCGAAGAAAACGCACTTCAAATACTGTACAACGACCATATATTCTCAATAAACGAAGAAAGAGAATAGTTGAAGAAAGTGAGAAAGATGATTTTTCTATGAGTTCAACTTATGCTAGCAAAATATTTATGAAAAACATTCCATTAATAGCTAGTCTATTGCGTCCTTTTATTGTTAAATTAGACAAAGATTCAATAAAAAATAAATTACCCATGGCTTTTAGGCATAAATATCACCATGTAAGTTGCATTATTGACTGCTTAGAAATTGAGATACAAAAGCCTTCGAAAGCCTTGAATCAATAAAGAAAGCAACATGTAATTAGGTTCATGATATAGTTTAAAAACAACATTTCGCTAACATAACCTCTAACCTATCATAAAGTGCATATTAAAAAGCAATTTTACGTGTTTTAGACTTTTAAATTATTGTTATTTAAGATTGTTAATGTAGGTACTGACATGGAAGTTTTCACATTTCGAAATTCTGCTGAGCAAAAGTCTTTGTTTGATGCAAGAAATTCTCCCAGCATCAACAAATCTACTCTCGGCAAATTAGAGCTGTTTGCCTTGATAAATCCTTGATGCATCGTTAACGTTCCTTGGTTTGGGATATGGATACTCAAAACTGGACAGTTTGATTGTTGAAACAACAGAGTTATTGATTAACACAGGAAAAGTTCGAATGAAATCTATGAAACTCAATGATGTTTACAATAGGCAAATGAGGCGTGACGTAATACGCTGTGATTGGTGTTTCACAAAACATGGCGGATTGTCGTATTTCGTATTTTTATTTTAATAATATAATATTAATCTCACAATTAATGTGAAATTACGTATATTTTTTACGATCTTTGTTATCTATTCTAATAATTAAAAGCATTATTTTTGTATTTCTTTGTTACTGTCATCATGCCTATTGTGACATGATGATCAATAATGCATCCTTTAAATCCCGAATACGCGACGGTGAGATAGATGTTAGTTCGAATTGTGGTAGGAACAGAGATTATTTAAATGAAATAATTTGATGACAGCGATAAGTGTTGTGGTATTTGAAGATATTTGTTCAGTTAACCATTATCCAAAAAATCGGTGTTCCATCTTAAAAAATATCTCCAATATTGGCAATAAACCTGTGTTCCTGGTCCAACTTCAAAGATGTGTACGACCCGTAGTATTCACTCTAGTCCATATCTTGAAAATTTTTTCAACTTGTTTTTTCATGATTAACCTGCAGCCGAAGTTTGTCGCTCGAATTTAGATACAATCCGTATATTGGCTAAGCATGGAAGTGACTATTCCTATCCCCTGTAATACCAAGGATTCACATAAGCATCCACCAATATCTCTCACAAACACCAAGTTCATGCCAGCAAATATTATACCTATAAAAAAGAATATTTATTTGCAAAAATCGGGTGTATCGAGTTTTATGACTTATAAAAGTAATTCCAGAAATCCATTCCTTTGTTAGTAGTCATACAACTAAATCCATAATCGATCAATTAAATGTTATGTTAATTAGTTTTCGTGTTACAAGAATGTCATATTAAGTTTTTCAAAATAATGTATATTTTAATATGTTAAANTTATGTTAATTAGTTTTCGTGTTACAAGAATGTCATATTAAGTTTTTCAAAATAATGTATATTTTAATATGTTAAAATTGTTTGAAAAAGTTAATGACGGTTTTTCATCGAAGCCATGTGAGTAGTTTTGATGTAATTTTCGGTACTGTTTTGGGTGTGTTGTAGGTCTCATACGTGTGTTTAAAACAAAATTGTTCATTTAAGAAATGAAATAAATGTTATTTTAACAGTTTAGCAGTCTCAAATATCGAACAGCAATAATGTTTTAAATTTCTATGGTTCACAAGACATAACTTATTACTGTGTGAACATGTTAGTATGGGCATTAAGACATTACACCACCATACGATTTATCGCAATGGAATATACTATATAATTAAATTAAAATTTCAAAATCAGATCATTATGTATTATTTTAACACATATGTTATTACTCGTGGTACTCCACATGCAGCTTTTTAATAATTAAAATAGTTGTATCATAAAGCAATAAATCTAATTGTTGTTTGGCAGTGTTTACTCCAGTGCATTTCAAATTAGTCCAAGTTATATGATGGGTATAAATTGTATGCATTAATGTAATTTTGTATTAGTTATTTTAAATTATATATAAAAAAGCCAATTTTTAAATGTGTGTTATAATAGTCATCCAAAACTTTAATACTAAATGAATGTAAATTAATAAATCATGACGATAATCACGAAATATGCTTCAATGATTCACTTTATCATATATATCTTCATTATATGGTAATATTATTACATTGAATTCTTACACTTACCTACGCAATAATAAAGAAAACCTTTATTGTAATAACTTAATCTGATTTTATAAGAATATTTGAAAAATTTTATTTGCATATGTTATTAAAACTTAATGGAATTGTATGAGAGCTACGTGTCATATATTTCAATTGCCCACAAAAACCATTAACTAATTAAACCATTTTCTGGTTTATAATCTCATATTACATGTTTAAGCGATAAGTGTGTATAATTACCCATTATGTTACAAAAAGGTCTTAAGAATACTTGGAATATTTAATTGAAAATGAAAGTTGCTACACAGTGGAGAGATAAATTTTCCACTTAATTGATAGTGGTGAATATTTTTAGTTTCATAGGTATATTCTGTTACAGGAGATTAGATAATTATTTTTTTCTAGTTTTTTTCACAAGTTCTAGTTTATATACATAAATGAGATATTTCTTCTACCTATGTTTTAATAAGTTTTATTAATTCTTCATGTTCATTTAAACCTTTATAAATTACTCGATTTTATGATAAAAATTACATAATTAATAAGTTAACCAATCCCGAAGATCCATCGAATTGTGTTATATTCATCTTTTGATTTCAATTCAGTTGTATTTGTATTCTTTAGTTAAAATATGGCTTTTGAATGTATTTCTTTATCAATTACATTATAACTATTACATTATAAAATTTTTTTATTTTCGAGATGGTTTATTCTCTTAGTATTTGATTGGAAACTATGAATGTACTTTCGTAAACTTTAAAAATCCACATACTCTAATTTAAAAGTTGACCATTTAATGACGATAATTTTTAATTTGTAATTTTTCACTCCTACTACATAATCCATGTTATGATTTAGTTTATAAACATACTTCAATAAGCTTTTTATATTTTTATTTGGAGTTTAAATGCTCTAAACATATATAAAATACTATAATTTAATTGTATTTTAAGGTATATGATTTATAATTATGTAATAGTGTAATTTCTTATTTAATGTAAATATAATTTTGATACCGCGTGATTCAGACCACCCGTATCACCCCTTTCTCTGGAAAATAACATGACACCAGAAGTTCACGATAAAATGTTGATGACTATACCCTATCTGAATCATCGCTTGGAAATAATTATGTTCCCTAGAACATACCAGAAGTATGAGAAAAAGGGGGGGGGGGGGAGTTATGAAATTTCCAATGTGAATGGGTGTCGTATAAGGTATCGTTGGATAGATCGTCTAAAAGGAAACAGGATTTACAAACAGAGATTTTCCTGACGTAAATAGTTAACGCACAATAAAAAAAACCATCTAAGCATACATATGGTTTTGATGTGCGTAGTATACGTACAATCTAATTAAAGTGAACACAAACGTGTTTTGTGTAAGAACAATCAAAAGGAAATCAACGAATCAGGTGGTTTTTCTGGCGTGCATACCTAGTTTACGCAAAATTAAAAGCAAGTTGGGTGTAATTTAAAAACCAGTATGGTGTGAGAGAACCACTGGGAACTGGAAACTGGGAACACCCATTCGCACACAGCATTCTTCATAAGAGTTCAAAATGTAGACCATCCTTCATCAGACACGACTCTGCTCTCCTTACGTTCGTGGTTGCTTGGCGTACCTTAGTATTGCTGAGAGATCCACATGCTGCTCTGATTCTGTCTTTCATGTCTTCCCTCGTTGTTGGACGCACACGGTAGACGACGTATTTTATTATGCCCCACAAATAGTAGTCATTTGGGGCCCAGTCTGGATAATGTGGTGGCCAAGATACAGGATCAATTCGTCCAATCCACTGTCTGGGGAATGACATGCCAGCAACTAGTCGAGCTCTATGTGAAAAGTGAGCAAAACAGCCTTCCTGTTGAAGTCACAGTTTTATATATGGTCCTATGACACAACGTCTGAGAAGGCCACACCAAATATTAAGGCTTCATGCATGCTGGTTGATGTAACCAATGTGGTGTGACTGCAGACCAGTAATGGCCATTATGTATTTTAACATCATCATTAGTCTTGCATGTGGCCTCATCGGTCCACAAAATGCTGCGATCGATAGCGCGGCCCTTGCTCAGATAGAAGTTGGAGAAATAAATACGCGTAGGAAAGTCGCTTTCTCCAAGCTCTTGGTGCAGTCGTTCATGGTACGGATGTAAACGATTATCTGCGAGGATTCCTCACACTGTACTTTGGGCCAATCCTGATCCGCGGGTAGTCCTATGTATAGAATCTTGAGTATTAAGTACTGTGGCAGCCAGTACGTCAACAGCCCTTTCGTCTTTCGCAGGTCGTCTTATTCAACGTCCTTTGTTGTGTGTCGGCTGCATTAGTCTGGTTGTGCGCACATGATATGCTAGACGATGGAAGACGTTTGTACGATCAATGGACGATCTGTGGGTATCTATCTGCGTACAAACGAGATGCTGCTCTGCAGTTCTGACGACATTCTTCTAGTATCATATGCATATCAAATGATTCTTCGTTTGTAAACGACATTCCATTCAGACAACAACACAAGATACAAACGATTTCTGACACTGAAACAACACACACNGTTCGTTTGTAAACGACATTCCATTCAGACAACAACACAAGATACAAACGATTTCTGACACTGAAACAACACACACGCCTAATAGTTGCAATTTACAATGAAAGACACTCTGAATGGACTAACATTTGATTGTCAGTTAACGTGAATGCAAAACCTGCAATACCTGTAACTGGTAGATAGCTTAAAAACTTGCTGCGTTGTGCTGATTTATTCACCTCTTCTGCTCGGAAACAATCTACTTATACCTACTGAACAGATCCGTGCAGTACAGCACACAGGTCACTGTTAGCATCAAAATGAGTCTCTCACTCCAACCGGAAATAACGTAATGGCAAACTGTTTAGTTTGTCAAGTTTGCATTGGTTGTGTGTAATCTACGCAAATCAGAAAAAAAACTCTATCTTTAAGCTTGTTACCAGTAGGACACTATGGTGTTAAGCATNTGTGTAATCTACGCAAATCAGAAAAAAAACTCTATCTTTAAGCTTGTTACCAGTAGGACACTATGGTGTTAAGCATGAAGACCTACACAGGCCCAAGTTTGACAGAGTGTGACAGTATTACGGTAATACAATAAGGCAATGTAGTAACTATGGCACTATAGAATATAATATTTTGTTTGTTTTGCTTAAGAAACCAACAAATATAAAATACGCAAACATTTAATATAAACCCGTATGAAACCTGTAAGACACTCAACATCCAATAACTTTAATATGCANATCCCCAATTTCATACTTACACTTATCACGAGATATGTTATTACATTTTTGCATTTTTTTATAATACTTTTTATAATGGTCATTTGCATCAGACCAGTACTGTTTCACAGTAATTTGAGGATCTTCAGTTATATCGAAGTGGATACTCCAAGAATATATAAGGGGATGTTAAAACGTCCCTTCTAAAAAACAACTGAGATGGTGTATTATTTACGAAAACACCATTACTAGAATTAATAGCAAAAACAAGGAAATGAATGGAAATATCGCAATCTTGATGAACATTGTGGTGAAACATGCTCAGAGAAACTTTGATTACCATATTGTATCGTTCAATCATATTACTCTCTGGGTGATAAGGACTGATCTGAACTAGATTAATGCCCCATGAGAAGGCCCCATGAAAAGGCCAAATTACATATTTTTGAAGATGTGAAATTCTTAGCATTATCACAAATTTAGGCAAACACTAACTCGGAAAGTAAACATACAATGGTTGTATCCTTTTGGTTTTTCGTAGGAGAGACTAAAAAAACTTACTGATAGCATCGACTAAGCCAAGTAAACTAGAATTCCCCATTTTTCGAACGAGGAAGAGGGCCAAAATAGTCTATTTACACTTTCTCCCAAACAAATTTCGGTGGACTACTGAAGAACAAACTCAGATCTTTATCATTTTTAGCCTTACATTGCTGGCATATCAATCAGGCATGATCATGTTTCCTGATGTCCCCATACCTTCCTGGCCAGAAAATGTATGCCGTAAAAATACATAGAGTTTTCTCTTGCCAAAAATGAGAACCAATGAACTTACGATTGTAATATTCGAAGATCACGTCTCTCAATTTCAAAGGCACGCACACACTACAAATCTACCCTTATGTGTTTTCTTACCTAAAAGACATTTTCGCATCTCAGAATTGGAACTACTGCCTTGCTGGAGATCTAAAATTAGCTGCTTACATTCAGAATCTGAAGACTGCCAATGCTGCAGATTTACAAACACTCGCATATGCACTGTAACACATTTAAGGTCTCAATATAATCATCATTATGGCTACTGTCAGCATCCCCACTGTCCACCACACTAAACTCTGCAGTGTCATAAATACGAGAGATGAAATTGGCTACATTATTAACAGATCCCTTCACGTGAACAATAGTAAGTCTAAATAGGGATAAATGCTCAACCCATCTTCCTAACTTCCCTAACAGTTTCTTCGATTTCCAGAGCCAAGAAAAGGCCTAATTGTTAGCACACAGGTCAAATTCAATTACCACCAGATAACCGGAAAAGCATTAAATTGCCCACACACAGGCCAAAGATTTCTTTTCATAGGCAGTACCTTTCAAAAGCCTGCTAGCATTAGCAACAGGAAGGCTAGCACCTTCCACTTTCTGGGATAGTAGAGCCCCAAGGGCTCTACCACTGGCATCCACATTCAAGATAAATTTTTTGTTGAACTGTGTTAACTGCAAAATAGCTGGAGAAGTTAAACACCCCTTAACTTTAATAAACACCGACATTTGTCCGGGACTCCAGATAAATATATTATTTTTCTTTTATGATTGGTTCAGTGGAGCAACTATGTCTGCCAACTGTGGTAAAAATTTAGAATAATAACCTACCTTGTCAGGGAACTTGCGAACCCCCTTAACATTCTTGGGAGTAGAGAAAGAATGACAGGCCGAATCTGGTCCGGATCTAATAACACTTTACCATTATAAACCATAAATCCCAAAATCCTGGCATGATCAGCAACCCACGCTATTTTTCAGGGTTTACTGTCAACCCTGCACTTCTAGAGGCATCCAAAATCTGCCTGATATGGGACAGGTGTTCTTCCACAGTCTGACTGTATATAATGGCACCGTCAAGGTATTTAACTATAAACTGACATTGAAAGGGTCGCAGAAACTTCTCGTGAACCCAGGGCAAAGGTTGCACACTAAATGAAACTCCAAAAGGAACACGGTTCCATTCTAACATTCACCAAGGAGTAACAAAAGCCAAAACATGTTTAGACTTAGGGTACAGTACGCATTGATGAAAAACGTGATTGAGATATCTAAGAANGACAGGTGTTCTTCCACAGTCTGACTGTATATAATGGCACCGTCAAGGTATTTAACTATAAACTGACATTGAAAGGATCGCAGAAACTTCTCGTGAACCCAGGGCAAAGGTTGCACATTAAATGAATCTCCAAAAGAAACACGGTTCCATTCTAACATTCACAAAGGAGTGACAAAAGCCAAAACATGTTTAGACTTAGGGTACAGTACGCATTGATGAAAAACGTGATTGAGATATCTAAGAATGTAAAAACTTTGGCACTCCCTAACTGTTGGAAAACGTAATCCACATTTGGCGATGGAAAAGGATCTAATGCAATACGCGAATTACCCTGATGGTAATAAATAATACCCTGATGGTTATAAATAACTAAGCAGAACTACCCTGGTTGTTTCTTCGGGCATAAAAAGGCAGGGCTGGCGTAAACACTCTTAACCTAAGTTTCTATATTTTCATCCAACAATTTATTTAATATGCCTTTAAAGATTTTTACCTTAGGAGGAGCCACACTATCAGGCTTACAGCGAACCGGAGTAGGATCCTTAAGAATGATCTCATAAGTTTCCTCGTGACAGCGACCTATATGTACGGTAGTAACTTCAGATAATTCTCTTACAAGTGAATCAATACGATCCTTAGCTAAATTAATAAACTTCGGCCTAATAACACTACCACAAAATGGAATAGGCTCCTGAGCAAAAGAGATTAGCAAATCACGAGCCTTTGCATCTACTACCGCACCGGTATCTGCTAAGAAATCTATCCCCAAGATAACTTGGATGGAAAGTATGTAAATTATTAAGAATTAATATTTTAAAAAAATTAGCTATCTTCAATGCCACGGTGATGCGAGCATCAGTATTCACTGTCCCGCCATTTCCAAAAATTCACTTAATTGACTTAACACGAGCTTAAGATAAAAAACATACAGGACGATTACAAACCAAAAATACAATAGTCATGGTCGACTAAAGTAGCAGGGGAGTCAGAATCTATCAAGGCCCTGTCATAATTCCCCCAGATATTTAGGGTAACAGCAGGCAATTCAGACAAGCCAGATGCTACATTTTTACCCGACCGTAATTGCCTTGGGACAATTTGGACGAGTATACCCTTTGTCTCTACAAGAAAAACAAACTATTTCCTTCCTATTTTATGAATTTTCAGCGACTACTTTAATTTCCTCCTGATTATGATAAGCCTCCCAACTATAACTATCCTGGTGTTTGTTTTCAGGAAAACCAGAACCGTTATTTTGTTTATAATAACACTTATTAGACATATGATTTGTTTTCCTACAGACAAAACCATGCCTAACAGTGTCTTTCATTTTCATTACAAAAACCTATTTCTCACTTCCTGATTCACTACTTGCTCATCAAATGCAACACTAATTTTACTAAAAAAAAATATTAATTTAATCAAGGAAGCAGGTGAAGTCGTCTAACAATAGGTTTTAACATTAGGTAGCAAATTGTCAAACACCATTTCGACAAACTCTGATTCAGGGTAAAGCATGCACAATACCGCAATGTTCCACATTATATCGAAAAGAAAGCATGTCAGAGTTTCACCTGGAAGTTGTTTACCACATTAATATTTATGACACACTTACACTTTAGTTCTTGAATAACTTGAATGGGCTAATATATGTTCCTTAACCTCAGACCACTCTAAATCCTTATCCCTGGGGTGGATGAGTACATCACAAAAATCAGTTGCCATATAAGCACTGAATAAATGTCTCATTTAGACATAAACTTAGCTTCAATCATTTCTTCAACATAAATTTTAAAAAATTTAAATATTTTCAGGATGTACATCTTTCAGATCAGGCACATCCTTCAACATAGGTGAAACTAAATGTTTATTCAAACCNTTAAAAATGTAAAATATTTTCAGGATGTACATCTTTCAGATCAGGCACATCCTTCAACATAGGTGAAACTAAATGTTTATTCAAACCTTATCTGTCAGCCCCTTAAGAACTAGGCGAAGGCATGTCAGAATCTATAGATACCTCTATGGTTTTAGACGGAGGAGTAGTTGTCAACTTACACGGGATTTGAAGGAGTTGATCCAGGGTTGTAATCTCAGCCCCAATACCAGGGATATTAAGGTCGTGTAGCACATGCATTAGCGTAGCTTTTGGGAGGTCTTCTATCAAGGATGTACCTGTTAGCGATATAATTAGCCAAGTATAATAATATCAACACATACAATACAACCCACAATCACCAAAACGAATTATGTAAGGGGCTGGGGGATCGGTACATTCAAGTACCAGGCACAACAATCCGCAGTAGCAGAGTGCCGCACTCTCTGTGTTACCAATGGGACACTATTGTGTTAAGCATTATTACCTACACAGACTCAAGTATGACGGAGTGTGACATACGGAAAAGATAAAATGAGTGTAAAAAACAAGAGAAGTATAATAAACGTGTTTGCTAAACAATAATTGGTGTTTGTAATTTCAGTAATATAATAAAGTATTATAGTAACTATGGCACAATACAATATTTTCTTTTGTTTGTAGTGCCTGAAAAACTGACAAATATAAAATACACAAAAATTTAATAAACCCCCGTGTGTAACATTTAAAATTCTTGACATTCAATGACTTTAATATGTACTGACTGTAAAAGATAAAAAAACGGGAGAAAAGCAATCTAAATATAAGTGGGAAACGAAACCTATCCTTGCCGTCCCACAACTATACCAAAAGGCAATGAAAATCTAACAACACGACGCACACGAAGGTAGTAGCCAAAAAGGAAGGCATTAAACGAATTAAAATAAAAAAATGGAACTCGTTGACGTCTATTTTGTGGTGATAATTATAATGCATAGCAATGGTATTTATATAAGTTTTTTTTATTATCAGAAACTCATATAGACCAGCAATAAGAATTTTTTCATATCGTCATAATTATTTTTAAGTACATTTTCTCTTTTTAAAAATTTTATGAAAATGTGTTCTTTAGAGGTAAAACACATTTTTTTTTCAGTGTGTTTTTTTATTATTCAGTTTTTATTTACATACAATTTTTTCAATTGAAGATATTTCTTTTTCTTGTGTCATCCATCCATACTTCGGTTTTGAAACTGCTCATCCATCCTTCGGTATAGGACAAGTATAATTTTCGCCGCATCGCCCTTCCACTTAAGCACCTTCATGGCTGCTAAAGCAACCTTGCGGGCGGGTCTCTGGCTGGGGACAGAGCAATACAGTACACTCTTACAGTACTACAGAGATATAAAACATATATTATAATCTCAATGGTGCTTCAAGAATGTGCTGTATAGGCATCTTACAATGCCGAAAATTATACCAAGCTATAACAAAAGAACAACATGGACCGAAGTGACAACAAGTATAAAGAAAACAGCCGAAAGTAAGTAAACGAAAGAAATGTAGATAAAGAAGAACAGGAAGATAATAAGTAGATACATGGGGTGGGTAAGAACAAAACCGTCTTTAGTGGTTATAATGTGCAAATATGTTGCAACTAATTAATATTTCACCTCCACAACCCGAGTGAAGGATAAGGGTTGTATCTCCCAGGAATTGGCTTTAAACCCTGGTCGGAGGCCCAAACAGAAGTCGCAGCCGCAAACTCCTGTGCAAGAGTGCACAAGCGAAATTGCCGAAGTGAAATAATTGTTCAATAATCTATACTCAAAATTGCTGGTTGTGGCACAATCTCTCATGATGACATCTGTAGCAGTATTTCAGGACCCATACGTGTACACGTGATGTCAGTACTAGCTACATTAATCAAAATTGTACATACATACATCATCATATTCTTTTAGTGGATAGAAATACTAATAAACTTATCTGCTTTTCTTATATTATCTTCTTTTCTTCTCTTCTTTTATTCTCTTCTTTTCTTCTTCTCTACTTAATTACTACCCAATATGATTATATGATAGTGTATGAACATTTTTTTTTCATTCTCATGTCTATATGGCTCTGTCAGTATTACGCCATCCAATATCCATCTCTTGTCGTCCTGCCATGTGAGAGCGACTTTGCTCATGCAATGGATGTAAACTTTGTGGTGTTATGATCTTATGTTATTCATGGTTACACGCACGATTTACTGCTGCTTCAACACTCATTTGTAATCTTCAAAAGTCATTTTACTTTTCAGACTTGTCTGCTGGACTTCTTTTGCCTTCTGAGTTACTATGCTACAACATATGTAACTATACATTATAAAATACAGCCCCACGAACTTTCACATTAGTTAGCAACCGCACTCATCTTTAAATTGCCCTACCGCTTTCTTGTTGGTAGGGGAGTAGCAGGAATGAGTGCGTGGGTAGGAGCTGGCAGCCATCNCGCTTTCTTGTTGGTAAGGGAGTAGCAGGAATGAGTGCGTGGGTAGGCGCTGGCAGCCATCTCTTCTATGAGCATGGGGTTTGTGGCCAGGTCTACATAATAATCATTTGTTTAAATTTTATATATTAATGAGTAGGTATCGGTATATAGTAACATATATAGTAAATTATTGTTGTCTTCGTTCTTTTTTTTCATGAGGTGATGGAATTTGTAAATAAAAATTCTGGAGAGGTTGAGCAATGAAAAGCCAGCCGAAATAGGTGTATCAAACAATATCGATACTTTTCCACTATCATCAGGGATAGGTTTTCGTCATAAATCATCCGGCACTTGAAGGTGGGCTTGGAAATCAATTTATTCAGTCTTCTTTCCTTACACACTTATTCCATGACTTCTCTCGTGCTCTTATTTGCCATATGTTTTACAAATGTTGCGTTGTTCATAATCTTAGAATAATATTTTTCAAATTTATTGCCCGCTGGCTGCCTTTTTTTCCGTGTTAAGGTCGATGTAGGGCTTGAGCCTTGCCTCTTGTTCGAATTTCAGCACACAATGAATTTTCTTAACTTTGACCCCATGTTCAACTGCTAGCTTCAAGTTTATAGAATGCATAATTTTTTTTTCTTTACTTGAAACGTCATCAATAATTTTTTGTTCTTGCCACCTGGAGTACACTCATTGACGGGCAAGAATGGCTGGTCTTTGTTCGAGTCGTGGGGTTCCGCAGGATATTCTACATCTGCCTCCTTGGCACATATGACACTGCCTTGACATTGATGACGGTACTCACCCACTGGAAGTCACGCACGGGGAGGAGCAGAGACATTGCCCAACCATACCAATTGTTCCCATCTACATACTGGAAGTACATGGGCCACTTGCTGACATTATAAATGGATGGAATGTAATTGTTATTGGCTTTTGCAAGACGCTTCAGACATTCGACAAATCCATCTATTATGCCTTCTTCAGTGAATAAATACTTGTCGTGATCTGTTAGCAGTTCCAGCTCGACCTTGGTGTGCTATAACATTGCATCGAACTAGAAACCCGGCACTTATGTAACGGACACTGTCGAGGCCATAGGTTTCCAGGCATAGTTTTCTAAAGTTTTCAAATACCTCTGACAACAACAAAACATCAGTCTTCAAATAAATTTTACAATAATCTTCTATTGTTTTACAGTAAAATTTTTCCCAGACTTATAGTACATGAGCATAATCTTTTTGAATTATGGCAGTGTCCGTCAATTTATTATAAAATGTATCGCTGGGAGGCAGTTGCATCATTTCAAGTTTCTGCAGTCTCTCTGCGTAATCATAGGGGAACACTTTCTTTCTCCCTACTTATTCCTGTTCGTCTGGGATGAAGAACTTTTCTGTATTTTCAGCTGGTCTCTTGGTAGTATTTCGGCGAGGGCGGCAAGGCTGCTGTAAATGAAGCGGCAGGTGTCGATAAATTGGAGAGTAAATATCTCCTCCAGCGATTTCGCGAAAGAGATGAATTTATTCTCTGTATGCAGGATGATGAAAATATTCTCTTCGTCATAGAACAGATGCTTTATAATAAAGTTCTCGTCATAAGTCAGGTTGTGGAATAACACAGGTAATCTTTTTGGACTGTGGCGGAGTTTGTTGCAGTTATTGCAGGAGGTCCCAATGTGGTTTCCGATGTGGTAGCCATGGTCCATTACCTTCCAATTGTCAGTTGTGAATTTTTCTTCGCAGTTAGATAAGGTAACTGTCATAGCTGGATTCAATAGTTACAAGTTGCTGAGCGGCTTCATGAGTTCAATTGTTTCATCAATTAATTTTAATTACTTTCCAACGTCCACGATTTCCTCTATAAATTTATTGGCAGTATCTTCCCCAGTGTAAATTTTCGGCTCCATGGGCAGACTTGTAGTTTTGGTGGCAGATATGATGTCGTGGTCGACTTGGACATAATAACAAAAACTATAGGCCTCGTGCTTCTGATAATAGTGCAAGCTGGATGTCTGGGGGTCAGCCTGGCAGGTCTGAACAGGCGCAGGTGGAAGCATGGCCTCGAAATCGGGGTAGATGACGATGGGCATCTTCTCTGCATTATGAGAGTTATTAAATTTTAGGGTAGGCCTTCTTCCCTTCTTGCCATGGCCCTGCATTTCAATAAGTGCAGGAGCGTGAGGACTGCAATATATTTTTTTTGCTCCGCCATCTTTTAGCCTGTATTTTCTGTCACTCGTGTAATGTCTTTGTAAAATGTGAAACACATTTTACAAATGTGAATCTTGTGGCCGTGGGCTGGCTATTTTTAGCTCACCAGTCTTGAAAAGTTCTTTATGTACGAGAAGTGTGCATTGTCTTCGGCGGTGAGCAGGAGGAGGTCGAAATGTATGGGCTTCTCTTCATCAGTAACACGTCTTGGTTCCTCCTTAATTTTATCATTGAGATTAAATTAATTTACCGTCACTCCAGGATTTTGATATTCAGATTTTGATATCTGGTCCAGAGGTGTGAAAACTCGATGCCATCAAAGTTGAACTTGCATTCCAGTTCTCTGTGTCTATAATGTACTATTTCAGGAGCCCAGCCTCTAATATATCTTGCGAGTACATGAAGCACTCTTGATCCTGGTTTTTCGGTTTTAACACTGCTTACCGGTTCTTTTAATTGGCGCTCGCAAATCGATGTAGCTGGGTGCGCGCAGGGGGCCCAATTTATTTATTCTGTGCTGCATTTTTTTTACATCTGTGAGTTTCCATCCAGATCCCTTCCCTTGCTACTCCTCTTCTTCCTGGCATATCTTGATTAAGCTGGTAGCTTCTTCCACATCTTATTCATTGTAAATAGGCAGATTTTTGTTATTGAAGACACGCTGGTCTACTTCATTTTTATGGGACTCAGGTTTTTCATAGACATATTCCAAGAAAAAATTACATTTTATTGGTCCATTTTAAATAACTTCTTCTTGCATCTGCTCGGTGATAATCTGTTTTATTTCTTCCACATATGTGCACACTTCCTTGGCTTGGTCACTTGTATTTTCTGCCACATATGTTTTCAAGTTCCCCCTAAAAGCTGTCTCGGTCNTTCCACAGTCCTCGCAGGCTAATATCTTCTTATACAAGTTGAAATTGCACCCCTTTTCGTGCCTTCGGGCATCTGCTGTGTTGGCAAATTGGACATTACAAAACTTGCTGTAGTAGCTGCTTTCTGCTGCACTGCGCCATTGCAGCTCCTCAAATCTGCATCCTGCACTTCTCGCAGACTTGCTCCTCTTCCCTGTGAGCTTTATGGACGCAGGTCTTCTCGTTTCTCAATCCTTTCTTGTGTGCATAAAAGTATTTGCTGCAAAAACAACAATGTAACCATAGCGGCGGTATTGTACTTACCCTAGACACAGAAGCAGGCGAATGAAGTTGGAAAACCACACAAGTTCCCACGTCAAAACGGTCGCACTCCATGCTGAAGACTTCAACAAAAAAAAAACCCCATCTCCGGGCACAAATAATATAAACAATCTGGTCACGGTAGATTTATGTAAAAAAAATTTACGGTTAAGCTGGAAAAAAGTATAATCAATACGCAAATACATATGTCAAAAAAGCTAGTGTAACTACTCTGTCTCCACGTATATACACAATAAACTAAAACGATTTTTTAAAATTCTTCAAAAATATGAAAACATATTTCATTAGTGGGATTTATGCTTTAATAGTGAATAATATAGTTAGATGTTTTCATTGAACCATGACATAGACAAGCTATATAAATTTTCGGATATTTTTTTTACTTTCACCTTACTTGGAATTTTGTTGTCAACGAGTATAGTTAAAGTCCTCACACACAGTTTTGCATGTAGACAGCAGAGTTACATACCAGAAGATGAAAAGGAACACTGCAGTCACTCTACTAACAACGATAGGCTGCGTTGCTAGGAACTCCCATGAAACAGACTGTTTGAATCACATCCTTCCATGGAAGTCACGTAACCTGGACACAAGTTCACCACATAATGTCAAAAAGTCTAATAAGCACACAAATATAAAAAGACGACAAATCAGCAACTACAGGAATCGACAGGATATGTGACTGCTGAATACGAAGACATACAAATTGTGAATAAGCGTTAAAAAAAAAAACCAAAATAAAAAAAACCTAATTATCTCATCAGTGCTAGTACTTACTTTCAAAAGAATTTACAACACACGAGAACTGACATTCAGTTCTGACTTGCTCCGATGTCGATTGACAGGCCAAGCATGAACCTTTGGCAAGGGACTGACGTACTGGCTGCCAATCACTGCACAAAAAAAATAAAAGTCGTTAATGACTTTGCATTGTAACATTCATTAATCACACAAAACAATTTTATTTAAATTAAAACTTTATTAAAAATTATATTTAAGAGCTCATTATCAAACAAAGAAAAAGGGAACTGCAACAATTATTAATTTTAAAATCAAATAGCTCGTTTCTAAACCAATTAACAAGAAACTGAATGAGTTATTAACTATAAAATTAAAGAGCTAATTAGCAAACAATCTGCATAAAATGTGATCGTAAATCAATTTAAGAGTTCGCTAGCAAAAAAAATTTACAAAAATGCCTAAAACTCGATAATAAAAAAACATACTTCAGAGAGCAATTACTCGAAGCAAAACTGGAAGGCGACCGTGAAACCTCGCAATAACTCTCCAAGCACAAACTGGTGACGAAGCAGGAGGGAGGGGGGGGGGTACTCGGATATGCAGATGACAAGGGCTGGTATCAGAGTGAGAGATTTGGGGATGATCCATTATTTATATATCCTAGCTAAATGGTGGGGAGGTGCAGAGTGATGTAAGGAATATAGTACATACAGAGTAGGGATTACCATGAGAGACTTCCCCTCTTTCCTGGACAAGCATTTTCACTGGCAAACTTATCCTCCTTCCAGTCCTACCTTTTTTTTTTCGGAAACTGTGTGAATTATAATGTACCGATTTTTGGTCAGGCATTTTAATTGGTTGACTTCCCCTCCCACCCTACTTATTTTCTCATAAACTATGTAGGGATTGCGGTAGTAGGAAATACCCATCATCATGTAACCTCAATTATTATTTAAATTAAAAAAATTTCCAATAAAAAATTTTATATTTATAATATAAATTAAATATTGGCATGCTACCATGATCTATTATTTATTATCTCATTATTATCTGTACTGATATCAATGTAGATCGTGTTTGTTTAAAAAAGAATCAATTTATAAAAAACTTGAATAATTGCATGTTACCATTAATAATTAATTATTATCTCAGTTTTCATACAAAAATTATCGCAAAGAGTGTCATCAGATATTGTAGTTTTCGGTAAAAAAAAATAATAAATTGACCCCGAGGCGCTGCCGGCTGCATGAAATTTCGTCGTCTAAGCAATGCGCAGCGTGGGACCGCATGGCCTCGTCACGCGCGAGGCGACACTGTCTCTCTCTCTGTGACTGCGAAGTTTCACGCCGCCCACAGAGATAACGCACGCACCGCCCGTCGTCGCACTGTGAAGGCGACACCGCGAGAGAGCCGCGCGGCTTGGAGGGCAGGAGAGACCGATCTCACCTCCTTTCCAGAACAAAAAAAATTTAATTATTTCTCCTGAAAAAATAAACTTAGCCCCTAATCCAGACACATCCAAAGAGTATTGGAAACAATACTCCGTCAGATTCCATTGCATGCTAGTCTTGCACAAAAATATGTAAACTAGAAGTATTGACAATGTATTTTCCCCTTTTCCGAGACTTTGAAACCAATAAAAAAATCACACAACATGAGCACAGATCTACGTTCCAGTCCGTGCAAGAAAACACTGCATGTTTTAAGGAGCCAGTAAACGAACTGTATTCGCTTTCTGTTATTTTTTGAACTTATACATATATAGCAAATTCTGTAGTGCTCGTAACACCTGCCGAGAAATACCTTTTTTATATTTGCAATATATATAAATGTCGGGAACATAAATAAATGTGGCGCGGCATAACAACTTAGCTCAGGTAGGCAGACAACTTTACATATTACGTCTCTGAATAAAAATACAGTTTCTAAACTATGCTTTTTATAGTGCACACACAAATACACTAAATCCACGCATAATACATTATTTTCAAGCTTTCTGAAAAACCGTTCCATTCGCGGGTTTTGAAAAATCACCACATGTTTTTCGTTGTCTCGTGTGACATATGTTATCATTAATTTAATAGTTAAATTAAACTCTTACCTATATTTTATACATAAATATTTAAATATACGTGTTACTAAGAAGAACGCTTACGAATATAGTTCGTTAACCTTAATTTTATATGCAAGAAAGAAGAACTTTAGCAAGGCTTCGGAATGGACTTTAAAGTCGGAACGTGCAAGTAATATCCACAGATAAAGATTGGGAAATATTTGCGCATGGTGCAACACAAGATACGTGTTAAATAATATATCACATGCACTGATACACCTCCAAGCCATAAAATTCAGCCCGAAACTCCCGCATTGTGAATGTTATTCGAGCCGTAACGTATAAAAAAAAGTAGCCATAAAATTTAATGTATTTTACGGCTTACAAACTCCTTGTGAAGAATTAATTGGCGTAGATCTTCAGACAGCAGAAGTGCTTGTAAAAATTTATCTACTGCTTGACTCTACACGAAATGTTTGCGTTACTACGCAACAAAATCTATTATAGTTTGTAAGCTAGGCTTCGGAATGGTCTATAAGGTTAGAACGTGCACGTAATATCCACGGGAAACGATGGGGAAAATATTTACGTATGATGTAACACAAGATATGTGTTAAATAATAAAACATTATGCGCTGTTATCATGTAAAATTTGGCTCGAAAATTCCCGCGTTGTGTATTTCGCTTGAGCTTTGACGTATCCACAATGTATTGCTTGTATGTTTCAAAAATTATGAATTACATTTTATAATTTCGCGTGAACGGCTTTGACCTTTTTATCGCGCAGGAAATGAAACTAATGTCGTATTGTCTCAAGCGCATAAAATCATAATTTTTTTTTCTTACGTAAACTATGTTTTATTTCTGAGTGCTAGAGAACATTTGAGTTTGCTTCTACGATGGAGAAAGCAAATTAGATNTACGTAAACTATGTTTTATTTCTGAGTGCTAGAGAACATTTGAGTTTGCTTCTACGATGGAGAAAGCAAATTAGATATTAATTAATGTTTCATTACCTTTTTTCACATAAAAAAATATTACAGAAGCCTTCAGTATCTAAGCCATGATTAATAAATTCAGATTAGGTGAACGAATTGTGTCCATTACGCACGTTTAGGCAAAATTTGGTTTGTAATGAGCAATGTTATAACCTGTGGGTAAAATGATTCGCAAACAGTCATTCTTGTCTAGGTCATAATTAATTCGCATTACTGAAGCCAAATAGTGACAACGAAACTAGTGTTGTACCGACATGAGTACAGCAAAACCTGAAACTATAAAATAAAGTGTATAAGAAAGGGTTAGCAAAACCATTAAAACTTAATATTATTTTTATAAAAATTAGAAAATTATATATAGTGACTATGTATGAAGAGTGAGTGAAGAAATTTAGACGGCTCTTAACATCGAGGTCTTGAGAGCCGACGAGGGCGACAAGAGTTGAGTGTGGAGCAGAGCCGGAATGAAGGGGCAGGGAAAATGGGAGATCCCCTAGAAAACCCGCCGGCTGTTCAAATGCTTGTGAGACTAAGAATTAGTAAATTTGTAAAATTTTTACTTCGCTAACAATATCCTACTTTCATTTGACCGGCGCATGAATAAAGTGATTAGGCACATTTCAATGATAATTTTACATATGGTGGGACAATACACAATATGCCTAAAAGTTGATCTTAAAAGGGTCATTCAAAAGTGCTCAGTTTTTCGTAAACAGCATGTAAGTATTGCTGCAGCATATTAAAGAACACTAGCGACTGACTGCTGCGAGCAAGCCGCGCTGGTGTATTTTCACAAATAACAGCATTTCTTCACGTCTGTACGTAGCTGNCGACTGACTGCTGCGAGCAAGCCGCGCTGGTGTATTTTCACAAATAACAGCATTTCTTCACGTCTGTACGTAGCTGCTCGTTTCCTGATTACGAACCTCAACCAGTGAATTGCTATTCTACAGATGATCTATATGGCAAATATTTACCGCGGGGGAAAAAACCACAACCCTTTATTTCAAAACACTCCCTTTTTTTTTTAGACCATTCTTGTTATGTGTTTTAAGGGGGATATTTGGTCGTCATCTTAGAACTATATATTTTTGCCATTACTTATGTTTGAGATTGATATTTTAAAATTAACTTTGTTATGTCAATGAACATTATTTAATTATATTTTAGTGACAGGTATCGTTTTAGTTTAGTAGGCCTAGTACTATCGCGTCTGTAATCATTCTCAGAACATCATCATTCATTAATAATTTATTCCGATCTATTCCAAATTGCAAACAAAAAAAATGCACACCTCTGACATGACAGTTATTCAATCCTCAGAGTGATATACTATGGTAATCAAAGAAGAAATTGCGATCATGATTGCAGAATATATTTTAAATCTGGTAACACCACAACGATTTCTCTCGCCTTGTCTGGAAAGCCGATGACGGTGAAGCGAGGAGAGTACGGAGCAGCGCGAAGAATGAAAAGTAGGGGGAAACGGCAGATCCCCGAGAAAATCAGCCAAACTGCGCCATTATCCGGCACGGAAATACGGGAGCGACCCCAGAAAATATGACTGTTCATTCACTTAGAGAAAAATCTTCCGTCATTAGGGAGTTCTTGAAAAAAAAGTTTACTGAAAATTTATTTTGATCGCATATAAGATTCAGTAAAAACTTTTAATATTGGAAAAAAAATTACAATAGGAAAATAATTAATAAACCACTCAAATACGTTTTCATACGCTTTTTATTTACTGTCAATACAAAAGGCAAAATACAAGCTTGGGCCATCTACTTTTTCGAAATTGTAACTATTTAATATATATTTTTTTTCTCTGGTTAAATGAAAAAATATACACATTGCAATATTTTAGTAGACTGTTTCATGCAAGGCGAAGCAGATCGCGATTATGATAAGCATTAACTTCTTGCGAAAGGCAGCACAAGTCTCAGGATCATGGCGTTGTCCATTGTCTCGACCACTCACACCTCCTGTACCAATTAAGTCATTCACCTCATCATAGCCACACTGAAGATCTTGCACATATTTACACGTTGACTCCACGACTTCCACCTCGTCAATGGTGGGACCACCACCAACAGATGTCCAGCATCTACAGCTCCAGGATTACACACTGATAGGCGGCGTCGACGAGTATGTGCAGGTTCGTTTCCCGAGATGGAGGCAGAATAAACCGTGGTTGATACTTTCACAAATGTCTGGTGCCTACGCTGTACTTGGCGGCGTCTGATCGTCTGGCTGGCAGCATCTTTTTTGTCCCGGGATGCTGGGTAGGTTCGCGCCCCACTTGGGGCAGCTCCACGGCACAGTCTGATGTGTGGATGGCAGCAGCCGTCTGGGCCGAGGCGAGATTTGATATATGGTGCAGGGCAGTTAAATCTGTGGCATCATGTGGAACACGACTCAGGTTGATGGTTCTGGACAGTAGAATTGGAATTGTGTTGGTTCGTAGACGATTGGATAATAAGCAATTTGCCAATGCTGCATGCCGCTACCTTCACAGGTCTCGGTGTAGGTGCAAGGGTTGACGACCAAATGGTGGTGTTGCAATCCCGCTCGTTTCCAGGTTTAATATTTGAAGGTGTGATCAGGCAAGCCTTTCAGCTAAGGCCTGATCACACCACAACAGTGCGCAGATATCCATTATCTGCAATGAAACTGTATTAAATGCCGCCATAGTCCGCTTCGTCATTTACATAAATGGCCGTAGGACAGAATGGAGTCATGTTAACGATAAGACGTCTATGAGGCAACTAAATTAGAGTACCAATTTTTCTCATTTTATATACTTTGGGGTATATCATGTGTGCAGCCATATGAAAAACGAAATTCTGTAATATTTCGGGTGACTTTGTGTCTATTCATAGGCAGCAGATTCACAGTCATAGGAACAGGCACACCATTTAGGCAGCAGTTGTGCGTTCCTCCATGTGCGTGTACAGTTAGGTTCTGGCCGGTTGCAGACGTGTCGGTGCTGTCGTTGTAAAGGTTCTTTAACTTAAGAAGCGAAGGACAGCCATTCTCGAACTGCACATCGATGATTTACTATTCGTTTTTGCACAAGTCGCTCAGCCACATTTGTGCTCGGGCCCTGCCACATAAAAAGGTCCTTGCGGAAACTGCATCAGCAAGTCGCGCAGCACGTTTCTCACTTGGTGGTACAGTATTTTGCCGTCATTCCACTTCAGTCCATTGTAGTACTTAGTCAGCCAGTCGTTCTTCTTCATACTTTTCTCGTACGAGAGTCCACGAATAAGGGGAGCAGAAGGAGTGTGTGTGCGTTTTGACATCTTCATCGTAGGACATTGCGATCTCCTTGAGCATGAAGCCGCTCTGAATATGGAAGCGTTGCAGATGACAGTACATCCTGATACAAACTGAGGTGAGAAACAGTGATCCTCCTGTTTATATCTGCTTACCTCACCATGTTCAATTGTCCCGAAAAGCAGTCGTAGCTCACTTCTCTCTCATGCAAAATCGAACACTAGGTAGCATTGTTCGCAGGCATGTTTTCCTTGGAAATAATTTCTATATGAAAATACAACACGCCGTTTTGAATTTGCTCGTATTGTTTGTATGTGTCAAAGACCAGCAATGTCGCCATTTCACATAATATTTCTGGGATCAGAACAGGGTAGGACTCGGGCCCATTGTAGGAGGTTTGAAACAGAGTGTACAGACAATACAGCAAAGAAACTCCTTCTTGGTCAAAGGAGATGTCCAAACCCATGTACGGGTTGCTTGCGCTATTCAAAAATATTTTAATGTTCTGGACATTGCAGTCGTCGAAGGTCGATTTGTCTGCCGAGATGATGTGTTAGTTGTTTGTTTGAAATGACAATATGATGTAGCGAGGTTTCTCAGTGCTGGAGGATCCTTCACGAGCCAATGGTTTCGCGTGGCAGATGAGAGGACCAGGCAAGTAACCAAACTCCAACTCCTGAAGGTTATGTCGATGATTTTGCCTTTCTTGACATATTTAAGTAGCTTCACGCATTAGGAGGTGCTCGAAATCATGTGGGTAACGAACCACTTCATGTTGGTCAGGGTTACAGCAACAAGCTGCAGGTTTTCTGTCTCCCAACACTGCAACGAGATGCGAGTTGGCTAGTATTACCATCAGTTCATACTTGGCACCTATAAATAGCTTTGAAACCAAGTAGCATCGATAGTAACATGCTCACCTCGAACTTACATTCTGTAAAGATGGGAACTTTGTATTTGTCTTTCTTTCCTAAGCCTGACATTTCTACCATATCGAGATTGTTAGACATGAGCGAAAGGTATCTTTTATGATGGTGGCTTAGCTCACATCGCACATTTCGTCAATAGTATCACCTTTTAGTTCGTACATTACTGGCTCGAAAAGGTGGAGTATACCATTGGGAACGAACCAAGTGGTAGTGGAGTGGACTCATCCGCTTTCGTGGGCATACCTCAGATGCGCAAGAATGATTGAGAAGGCAGAACTTGACTCTGTATCGGGGTTTGAACCTCACGCCCGAGGGAATAGGGGCCGTTAAGATATGGTTGGTAACAATAGAACTTTAAGTTGTCGATTATGTCGACCATTTATGCCAGCTGGGTCACGTTCAATACGTTGTCGTCTTCCATCCTTGTTCACTTTCAAACCTACGCTACTTAGAAACTTCTTATTGGCACATGTTAGCACACCGGTGTCTCGAGCTCTACTGGTCGCAGGTTTGGTGCTCCGATCGACTTTATGCATAGTTCGTCTCGCGAAACTCAATCACCATTGTTTAAAGTGCAAGTGCAAAGTGATTAATTCGATCTAGAAGTCTATAAGCTTATCATTCTCATCGACGATCTTCAAGACCACTTCGTAAATGCTCTTCGCCATCACTGGAACATAAATGTTGCTTTTCAGAACTTCTACCAATTTATAACCTTGTGGGGCCATCGGCACGAGCACGTGCAGCGTATTGCTGGTGTTACTGTTGATGTAGCAGCCGCTTGCCAAATAACAAATTGTGCGTATCACATTCAGTGGAAACATATTCACCTTTCGTGAGGATTCATGCGATTTACCAGCTACGTAGATTCGCATCTCGATACCCAGCATTGAACCGATGGTCCCTGGTTCGGTAAAATCGATATCGGCACTGCAAATATTTCTACCTTCAGCGTTTTTGGGTTGCCATGATGTTCGAAAGTCATGTCCGCTAGAATGGACTTATTAATGGAAATGGCGATGTCCTTAGGTTCATATGCACTGGTGGGAATGCTGATTTCCTTCATGTCTCCTGCTACTACATACAGGAATGCAGAATTCATGTTTTCATATATGTTGGATATGGAGTTGTTAGTTTAAAAATCCGCAAGTCCGACGACCCACTCACCTTCCAGCTCGAAGGGCGGGTAAAATGTCGCCCTCAGCTTGGATGTACTACCACTTAGAGGGATGTACACCCAAATACTAACTGGGGAATATAGGTGCGAACATATTTTATGTAAAAAGTTTAACGAACAATTATTGACCCACATTTTCAGTTATTCCACTTCACCAGAAAGCGAAGACACAAGTGTCTGCAGTTCCACTTTGTATGCATCTGCTCCATCTCGTAGTTGTATGTCAGTTTGCAATTTGTCATGTTCATCCGCAGTTCGGGTGTAGGATGCAAATTACCAAAACTGTCATAGTATATGCACATTTGCTACATTTTGCATACAATACCCCGTGCATGTCGGGCACAGATGTCGTGTCCAGGAAGATTATGGCACATTCGTCACATTTGATTTTAGAGGGCAAAGCATCTCGCATGAACACACCGAGAAAATGAGGTATCTTCAATTGGCGTGCAAACTATTACAAATCCGCATTTGTGAGCAGTCGTTTCGAAAGAATTTCATAAGTGCCTCTTCCTGTTACGATACTTTTGCACACCTCCTCCTCCTCCTCAGTAGGGCCGTCTAATGTAAAGTCCTTGGCCTTTTTTTTACCCATGGCGACATCTTCCAGTTTTCAGTTGTGAATTCAGCTTTCCTCCAATTGCTTATGTTCGTTCGAAGCTCGTTTCACCGCACTAACAATATTCATTACAGCCCCGGCGGTACCGCCTGAAGCACCAATTGCAGGTATCAAGGCAAGAAAGAATACTCCTGTCTTCTTCCTCCTTCTCTTGTCGGTACTTTGTCTCGCTTTATTCTCCCCAATGCTCATCTGTACCCTGGCTTTCATCACATTGGATATTCCCCACCTGGCTATTTTTAACCGATGTCCGGTGTGCGATGTACTTCGTTCGCCATATGCACGTATATATCTTGTCTGCCTGGTACTTGTCTTGCATATCCTTGTGCTGGGAATAGGCGTTATCGTATCACTTGCATGCCTCTTCCAGCAAGTTGATGTCCTCATCGCCGAATGCCAACCTTTTAACTAGCTTGTTTCCTGGCATGCGGAATCTGTATTCCGGAATGTGCATCTCTAAAGGTAGATTGTTGATCAGTGTATAGACTATAACACTTCCAGGTTTGATCTTTCCTCTACGAGTCATCACATGCTACTGCACTAAGAACCAATATTTACCCGAAATTTATACTTTTTGTATTCAGTATCAAGCTAGACTTGGAACAGTATGGACATTAAGTTCTTATAAAACATATTTGGCATTTCTGCGGTAAAGCGTGTTTCGAAGCCATTTGGAAGAACCGAATAGTCTTAGGTTCTAGAATCTGTAACTGTACTCCAAATAGCTCCAGCATCCGAAATACCAGCATCTGGCATGTGAACTGCAGGCTGAGGAAAGCCTACGCTATTTCCCTTGCAGTTTATATTATGCCACCGAGCGAAGCATTACCAAACTCGGTGTTTATTATCGACGATGAGGCATGTGAGAAACATACTTGTATTCAAGAGTACTTTAGCATGGGATGGTATGCGAATGTGGACTGTGTGCACTTGAGCCAAACTTATTCGCGGGTGCCAAAACAGTTACTACATGATAATGTGAATTTCCTTGTGTAGTTTCGCATTGACGATACGAACTTGCGGCATGTGTACAATGACCATGTCAATACGTTTATGACATTCGCCGATTTTAAGGATATGTGTTATTTGTGCTGGAACGAGGAGTACAGAATATTGGTGATCGATAATGATTCGTCAGTACGTAATGGAAGGTACATGCGTGACTTCTNATGTGTACAATGACCATGTCAATACGTTTATGACATTCGCCGATTTTAAGGATATGTGTTATTTGTGCTGGAACGAGAAGTACAGAATATTGGTGATCGATAATGATTCGTCAGTACGTAATGGAAGGTACATGCGTGGCTTCAAATCTGTTTATAGTAAGATGTTGACCATGAGTCACAATACAAGTTCCAATTTCGGACATAATCTACCCTCCGATTATGATTATGGAAATAAACTAATGAAAGCTCGCCTTACTGCTGTTTGCAGGGGCAAGTCGCTTATTGGAAAAAAGATCGAGAGCATGAAAAATGAATTGATAGAAGATTTGGTGGCCATAGACCCGAACATAGGGGGTGAAGAAGCATGGATAATATACCTGATTGACGTGCCGAATGCACACAGATGGGAAGAATTGATGGTTTTTCAAAATATGTTATCATACACACTTCCTGCCAAAACCGATGTTGCGAGACATAGCATGAAGTTTGCTGGATGAGTGCATCGACTGACTGGAAAGGATAGAAAATTCACTTTCATCATCACGTGAATAAATAAATTAATTAAAAATATATATATCTGTGTAGTTGTGTGTTTAATCCATTCTATGAATTATGGTGGACCGAACCGAACTGACGACTGAGTTTCAGCAGGCCATCGAAGCTGTTTGTGCGAAATATTTACTAGCAAAAAGTTACAAACTGGCTCTCGAGAATCGAAGGGAATTGATCTACAAGTAGATAACCAGATATTTCAACGAACTTATTCGTCTATACCAGGAGGAAGCTTTGCCGCAGCCAGATATCAAACACGAAATTAAGGTGGAAAGACAGACCCCGACACGTAAATGGAAAAGAAGTTCAGAACTGCCCGTATCAGAAGGTGTCATCACTATCGACGAATATGATCTGCCCCTGATCGATTTTCTCCAAGCCCAGGAAACGAAACGAGCACGAGAGCATGGACCCGAGTTGGGCACCCTTGTAGGGTACTATATCGCTTCCTTGTCCATTCGGAACAAGAACAAGATGTACAGCCTGTGACACAGCGATGAAAAATGGATTCTCGGAAACAAGGTAGTGATGTTTGTTCCAGGAGATGTGATGCAGATCGGCAAGCACAAGGTTAAAATGTCACATGGTTTGTGCGAACTTTTTTTTCATAGGCATCCTGGACACTACACCGAATCAGATGTGCACAAGTGCCACCACCTGATAAGTGTCCACTCGTGCTCATTTCGCGAACGATAAACCAAAAACATGGCGTTTTAAGGACATGATCCATGTGAAATTCCGCATTATCGCCAAACTGTTTCCAGGATTTATCGAAGCTATTGTATCTGGTCTGCTGCTGCAGAAGATAGATGCTTAACGCCAGATAGACTATGTGTTTTGGGACGATCCGAACAAACTCGTCGATAGACAACAACTACTGGTCGCTTCGTAATCTGCGGGAAACTGGTCACACACCAATGAGATTATATCCACCATCGAAGAACTCATGGAAGCTGGCTACGTCGTGCAATGACGAAATATGCCATTTCTGGATAATTGCAAACGTCAGCCAGAAGTAATTATTCTCGGAGAAAGTATGCCATAAAAGGGTTGGACGATACTTTCCAATTCGACCTGATCGAAATGCAAGACTTTGCTCTTGCAAATAAAGGGCACCACTACATTTTGTCAATAATAGACACATTTTCCAAGTATGCCTCAGCCAGACTGCTTAAGTAGAAAAATATATATGTGATGTTACCAAGGCCATTGTGGATGTATTGATCAAAGGACGCAACCGAAAAATCTCCACACCGACAATGGTAAATAATATTTTAATGCTACTTTCCATGCACTGATGAAAAGATACGGCATAAACAACTATTCCACGCACTTTGGACTCAAGGCTAGCATCGTCGAGCGTTTTCACCAAACTCTAAAAGCCAAATCGTGGAGACATTTCATAGGGAATGGAAACTACAAGTGGCTTGATATACTGCTGCAACTCGTTCGCGAGTATAATTCTACCATTCATTCTGACACCCACATGAAGCCCGAAGGGGGCAAGGACGACTCCTTGCTTCGGTACGATTATGCTTTTCCGACGAGGAGGAACCCGTGCTAGCCTAAAGCCAACATCGGTGACACGGTGCGCATCTCCAAACAGTGTGGCATTTTCCACAAGGCCTATCATCACAACTGACCGACAGAATTCTACAAGGTGGTTCGCATACGACATTGGTGACGACGCATGTATTACCTCGAGTACCAACGAGGCGAATGCATCGTCGGAGGCTTTTACGCAGAAGAGAACCAGCTTACGTAATTTCCCGATATATTTTTGGTGGTAAAGGTGGTAAAAAGACGTAAAGGACGCGTGTATGTCAGGTGGCTCGGACACTCGATACGTGACGACTCCTGTCCCGATGAGAAGGACATTCTGAAATAGAACTTACAAATGATTAAAAAACATAAGAAATATATATTCTTATGCACATGTATTGTTTTTAAACAAATGTCTCATTACCTTACTTTGCATTAATTTTATTCTTGCACTTTCCTGTCCTTATACACAATATTGGGTTGGAGATAACTAGCTCTGTGTAGGTGCAGACTTGTGAAAATACTAACACAGCTTTTCCCACATGCATTCTGACTTAGGCTATCTGAAAACATGTAGATTGTGAAAACGACCTGGAAGCACATACACATGCAGACTCAATTTATATTACACTGTGCATGTGGAGACATGTGAAAATGCTAACACATGCCCTTGCCATGCAAGCACATATATATTTTTTCATCTTTGCTGTCCATGCATGCTCGAAAACTCAACTCCAGTAACCTAAATATATATAAAATTTAATTAAAAAATTTTTATTTCTTAGGTACACCTTTTTATAATATTTCTAAAAATAAAAAAATTCTTAAAAATAATTATGGCTGTATGAAAAAATTCTTATTACATGTGCATGACTTTTTGAAAAAAATCTTATTGCTTATCTATATGTCTTGGATAGTCTATTATTTAATAATTATTGCTACACATTAGAATAAACATGACAAAATATATATATTTGTCCCCCGCACACAATTGCTATTAATTCTTTTAAACCCTTGTCGCAGCACATGTCCGATTAGCCAAGTGATATAAGGTGTCTGCATGCCAACCCAATGTTCGGCAGTTTGTTCACACTTTCCTCCAGACGATATTTTCAGCTCTGCGAAAATTAAATAACAGTGCCCATAGTGGCTTACTCTAAAACCAACATAGCATCCGAGCGAGAGCGACACCAGCGCATTATATCTGCCATTTTCATTAATAAATATGGTGGTCGAACGACTGGCATGTCCGTTAGCAATAGCTGATGTAAACAAAATACAAGTGGAAACAAGATGGTCGAGAAGTAGGCAGATGGAAGAAACAAGATTTTGGCCAGAAAAAAGATGATGGACAGAAACAATATGGCAAATGGAATTAATATGGCATACAGAATCAAAGATGGTGGCTGTGGAATCATCCAATATGGCGGATGTGATGTCATTCATGATAGTGGCTATGACATATTCCAAGATAGCGGATCCAAGGTGGTACCTATGACATACTTGGAGATCGCGACAGATCCGCAGATCCACAGCACCCGGCCCTTGCTCTTGGATCAGCATAATCACACGTATATTACCACTACTATCATGTGAAGCATGTAGTGATGATTGTGGAGGATGTGGAGCAGGTGGAGTGATTGTGGAGCGATTGTGGAGCACGTGGAGCAGGTGAAGCAGTTGTAAAGCATGTGGAACTTTTGTGGATCGATTGTGGAGCAGATGTGGAGCATGTAAGAGATATCGTAGAGCGATTGTTGAGCATATTGAGCAGTTGTGGTACATATGGAGCTATGGTGGAGCGATTGCAGAGCGATTGCAGAGCAATTGTGGAGCGATTGCAGAGCATGTGGAGATTGCAATTTATGAGATGATTGTATTTGCATATAACCAATGCTGCAAGTTTTAGAATGTGTCTCTAAAACATCAATCTGAGTAAACTTTCGTTGACAAAGTTTGCACTGAAATGTCACACATAAAGTTTTCATCTTGCAGGTAGTTGCTTCAGGTCTGCGCACATTCCACAAAGCTGTAAATGCTTTACTGCATAAGCGACAAATCAGATGCATCATTAGCCGTTTGCATCCACACTGTTCCAAGTCTAGAATGAAACTGAAACAAAAAAAGTATAAAAGGAGCTTATTTATACTTTTCTCGCTCAGTTCACTGCGATGTCTCGAAGAGGTTAGTCTGTAGCTGAAGGAAGGATCATTGATACACTGATAAACAATCTACCTTTCAAGTTGCACATTCCCGGATACAAGTTCTGTGGGCCGAGAATGAATATAGTTATGGCTATCCCATTGAAACGCAGACATCAATGCACTATATGAGACGTGCAAACAGCACGATATCGCTTACTCCGTAAACAAGGATCTCAAAACCCGACATCTGTCATACAAGATACTTGCACAGAAGACCGACGAGTTAAGAAAATCATCAGACACTGGAATCGGAGGAAAAAAGCTGCATGAGGCATATCCAATGTGATGAAGGCCAAGGTGGAGTTGGGAATGGTTGATAAGAGCAATAGAATGGTACAAGTGAAACGAAAAGCATTGACAAAGAGAATAAAAGCATTCAATACCAAGAAAATATATTTGGTGTGATTTTTCCATTGCATTTTTCTGCAATCAGGGTCCTCGGGTGCCTGATAGGAGCCACGAATGGTATCGTCCAAGCTACCAACCAGCATCGAACGAACGGAAGCTGTTGTCCGATGACCAAAGACAATGCATATATGGAAGCTAACGCCATGGGTAAAAAAATTGCCAAGGTCTCTACCTAAGGTCATACACAGTAGGAGGACTATTATAACGGTTTGGGGGACTTGCTTTCTCCACCCGAACTGCAATAGTACCTGAAATATACAAAACTAACAAACAATTATAAAATGGAGCAGATGCCTAACACATGGAACTGTGGAAATGTGTGTTTTCCCTTCTTGGTTCACTCGTACAAGTCATTGCATCAAATGGCTATACATCAATGGGAAACCACAAGTCATGACGATAATACTTGCCTTGACAGGTCGCAGCTCCGAACTGCGTGTGGTACTATGTTCACTGCTCGACCTGGAGGGGGAATAGTGCATAGACCTTGTCGATTTTCAAACCTACAATGCAACATGTAACATCGATGAAAAAAACTGTATGGAATACCTCGTAAAAAGTGGTAATGTCTCCTATAAATTGACATTGCCCGTAGACTCTTACGAAATAGACGACATTGCAAAGTACATTGAAGATTCGCTGCCCCCCGAAATCGAATTCGAAATGCATGTGAATCCCAATACTCTGAAGAGTATCATCAAATGAAGCGAAGAATTCGACATTATGAAACCAGATACTATAAGAACGATGCTGGGGTTCGAGCCACACACCTACAAAGCTAGTAAAACACACGAGTCGTCGCAGCCAATCAACATTATACTAGCCAATTTGATACGAATAAAATGCAATTTAGCGATTGGCACCTACTTCATTGGTATGCCGAGCAATATTTTCCACGAATTTTTGCCGAAGGTCCCTTCAGGTTCTAAACTGGTCGTAGCACCGCAAAGCATTATTTACGTTCCGGTCATCGTGAAGAGAGCACATGAGATGTCATGTCAGATGTCGTGCAACAATGAGAGTTGGTAAACTTTTCAAACGAATTAATCACCCTACGCCTGCATTTGAGATGGGAATGATATTTACATCAAACAGAACCAATAAAACAAAATACCGTGCAATACCTGCAATCAGTGCGTCGCGGTTCTCCAAGGAAATAACACAATCTGGCGAGATTTTCCTCCGCAGTCTTGGCTCAAAATCAATCACCATGGAAGAATACCTACATATCGAAGAGCTGGCCATTTTTGAAGAGAGTGTAACGAAGGTGGAACTTTATGCATATCAGTCTTTCCTGATCGGGCCATAAACACTACCATCGGAAGTTCAGATTGAGGTTCAACACCAAGATATTGGCTCTCTTTCTACCCAGTCTTTCCTACGAATTAGGGGGACTGTAACAAAAGAAGATGTGTCCAACCTGGCACCATCGAAAATAACAGGCAATGGAATACTTCACATGATCAAATGCATCACATATTTTCTCAACAGTGTCTAGGTGGACCAGTCGCGAGATGTAGGCATAACCTCAACGTAAAATATTACCTTTTGCTCATGCCAAATGAGCTGTCTGCGGCAAAGATGGCAGGCTGGGGAATCGAAGATGACTACAGTGTTCCTATATACCTTGGAGGCAAGTTCGAATTGTGCCTCCAGCTCTCCATGCTACTAGGATTTGCCGAATACTACAAACGAATCATCTTCAATTCGAAGCAGGAACTGGTGCTGCTTCTATTTAATACGCATACAGACACCATTGTGGGTATGGGATAAAACCTGGAGACATTGGAACAGAAACTACAGTCTATCGAAAGGATCCGCCTCATGTAAAGTTGAGCACTATGCATAACAATATTGAAGAATGTGGAAGATGGCATAAACATCGACGTCCCTTTCGGGTTGTAGAGTCTCGAGACATACTCCAGATTGCCAGCAAGCCAGTGCATCAACTGGGGTGTAAAGTTCTGCTTTGCTTCTAAATAACCAAGGTACATCATCGTTGGGCTACAGAGCAGAAGACAGCACAATGTGAGAGTGTGTCGTTCGAGGTTTGACACATATCAAATATAAAACGTGAAAATATATTTGAATAGCGAAAGATATCCATATGTTTATATGAACATGAACTTTGAAAATTGGGAGTACCTGCAGGCATATCAGATGTGTGCTCAATTACAAAATGCATATTATGAGCCCTGTTACTTTCAAGAGTTTGGCTTCTCTCATGGTATTCGATGTGAATAAACAGGACGAGCGTATTCTCAAATGTGATCGACTGCAAGATCGATTTCACTACACATGGAAATATTCCTGCCAACACATACACATTCTGCCTGATTCTTCACGACTTGCTTGTATCGTAGAATTGCCAATATAAGATGGTCCTTGTACTGTCGTGAGAGCACCTGATAATATATAAATATAACTCTTCACACACTAGAACATTTTATTCGTTTTCGAGCATATTCAGCTTCAAGATGTATTGTAATCTGTAGTATTTCCAGAGTCAAAATGACTTCATACTCAAGGATACCGCAGTGTGCTATGACGACGATGGCAAAACATGCACATGCTACTTCCGTCCTCCTTATATGTGGAAACTGTTGGACGAGAAGAGCAAGAAAACAAACCCCCGGCTAGCCAAGTACTACCATGGACTGGAGTAGGACGAATGCAAGATTCGATACTCTCCAGTGGTAAATATACTGCGAGACTTGCTGATGCAGAACCTGAAACCCTCAACTTACGTTGCAGGACCTAAGCAGAAAAAATGGCCTAGTGACTTGGGTAAATTTTAAGTGAAAATTATCGACATGCAGTCTGAGTATGGATATCCTTCGCTGCGCAAGCTGACGAAACCTTACGGCCATTCACATCACCATGTCTGCGACAGGTCAGACCCTGACTGGACCTGCACACTGAAGAACGTGCAGCTGCTGTGCAAATGGAGTGCCTTACTTGGGCCAGGAATTGACTATCTACGACAATACACAATGTCATCCGATCTTCTCTAAATGTGAGAAGATTTAGTTTTTCGTATGGTGGCACACCTGATCGACATGTTTAATATATATAAATGGGGAAAATAAACGAGCTCGTTTAGTCGACACCAAAAGGTGTGATCGTCACCATGGCTGCATTCTGTCCTACAAACATTTATGCTAGCGACAAGCCAGGGTATGGTAGCATGGAGTATAGTTTCATTACATAACATGGATATCTGCGTACTTACACCGAGAACTGCGATGGTAGCAGCATGCAGCACTGGTGATTCGCACATTTCCCAATCGTCTATGAACCAACACAGTTTGAATTGGACTGTCAGGGAGCATCGGCCTGCGTCGTGTTCCACATGATGCCACAGATGTTGCTTCCCTGCACAGTGGACCAAATCATCGTCTCGGCACAGACTCATGCTACTATCTACGAGACAGACTGTGCCGTGGATTCACTCCAGGTGGGGCACGAACTATCGGTCCAATCTTTGCAACCTGGGCCCAAGAAGGATGCCACCAGCCAGACGACCAGACGCCGCCGAGTGCATCGCCTACGCCAGTCAATCGTGTTAGTACCCATCACGGATGATTCTGAACCTGGTTCCAGAGGTGAACGTGCACCCACTCGTCGACGTCCAGAAATGTTTACTCCCGTGGCTGTCAATGCCCGTTCTGTTACTGACAGACCTAATGTCGATGAGCCGGATTTTGGTACTAGCACCATAGAGCCATCAATTAAAGAGGAGTCAAGTCTACACTGCAATGATAATGTGATGGATGATGAATCGGAGACAAGTACTGCTGATGCCTGTGTCGAAGGTCTTCGTAGCGACGATGTTATTTGTGCGGGCCTTCATAGAGGACTATTGCTTACCACCATAAATGAATTACTCAGTCTTCTACGAGATACACAAAAACCATAATTGAAATTCCGCAGATTAAAATAACCTGTAATTTGGGCTCTTTTTGAGGAAGACAAATAAAAATTGTTGCATTTTTGCTGATTATGTATATTTTATTATGTGTAAAATATATTTTGTGTAAAAATATATATCTGTGTTTTATTTATTTTATTACCCCATGTCAAAGCTTTATATAAAATATATTTTTAAAAAATGATTGTATTTAAGAATAAATAAAATACACAAAACATGACGATCGACATGACCCCGATTCCATTCGGTACAGGTCGATAGCACTCTTGTCGATACTAATATATCTCTGGTGGCTGAAACATGTTGCCAGTGCACCCTAGTGGGTGGTACTTAAAATAAATGGACTGTAGATATGGCCTGGCTTGGAAGGGGTCGAGCTAATACGAGCTATTAACCAATTAAATAACCAATCAAATTATTAATGAGTGTCGGTCGTGGTGGAACCTCTGGAAATGTAAGTTTCTGAATTGTAAATTTTCAGAATTTTGTATAATCTTCAAAGATTTTATAAATTGTTAGGTTTTTTTTAGAATTTTTTTGCTTCAAGGTCATCAGTTAAGGTCAAAGATCAAGGTTACCGTCATCTAACATGGCTGACGAGATGTACACTGGTCAAACCAGCGAGGTTGTCATGTTGGGAGATTGGTAAATCCACCTGTCATCGAATCCCAGACCTCCTTAAATGTATATCTTTAAATAGTTTTTGTAATAAATTTTGAAATTTCTCGTAATTTTTATAATTTTTTTAGAAATTTCATAATTTATCTTCTAATTTGTTTTTATTTTTTCTTTCAAGGTAATTTATTTTATGGGCACAGGGACAAGGTCAAGGTCACTCAGATCCAATATGGCGGTTGGGTGACTTAACAACATGATGGCCGGCCAGCGTCTAGAATCTATCCTCTATCCCCTTGTCGTGGACTCCCCTTTTATATTCAACAAATATGTATTCTGAAACTGTCTTGTAACATTTTTAAAAGCCAATACGATATTTTTATTTTAGAGTTGCAACAACATTCGGTTGATTGTATGATTCGAGACTAAATTAGTGCATTGCAACACAGATTTTTCCTTCAAAAGTTCAATTCCATTTCCAAATAAATGTCGACAATAATCATGTTTTCATAAAAGATGAAAATATATGTTTTCAATTCCATGATATTTAATTACAGCAATGTTGCATACAACAGTCAACAACTATTCACTACATGGAAAAAAATTATGCCGCTTCCACTAAGTTGACTGGCACTGTAATTAGACATTTATTCTGTAAATATGTATTGCTCTCCATTATTAAATACATAAGACAGCCAAAAAAAAAATTGCAAAGGCGTGCGTATGCAAATAACACAGGTATGGAACCAATCAGAGTAATGTGATGCGTTCGGCAGCGCCTATATAAGACAACAAGCGTCTGGCAAAAATGCTAGATCGGTTACTGCTGCAACAATGGCAGGTTATCAAGATTTAAGTGAGTTTGAACGTGGTATTATACTCGGCGCACGAGAGATGGGACATATTATCTCCGAGGTAGCGATAAAATTTGGATTTTCGTGTACGACCATTTCACGAGTGTACCATGAATATCGGGAATCGGGTAAAACATGAAATCTTCGTCATCGCTGTGGCCGGAAAAAGATCGTGAACGAACGGGACAAACAACGAATGACGAGAATCATTAAATGGGACAGACGGGCAACTATTTCTCAAATTGGCGCAGATTTCAATGCTGGGATATCAACAATTGCCAGCGTGCAAACTACTCAACGGACCATTATTGATATGGGCTTTCGGAGCGTAAGGCCCACTCGTGTACCGTTGTTGACTGCACGACACAAAGATTAACGCCTCGCCAGGGTCCGCCAACACCGCCATTGGACTGTTGATGACTGGGAACATGTAATCTGGTCTGACGAGTCTCGTTTCCAATTGTATCGGGTGGATAGACGTGTGCGGGTATGGAGACATCCTCATGAATCCATACACCCTACATGTCAAAAAGGACTGTTCAATGTGTTGGAGGCTCTCTCATGGTATGGGGCGTGTGCAGTTGGCGTGAAATGGGTCCCCTGATACGTCTAGTTACGACTCTAACAGGTAACAGATACGTAAGTATCCTGTCCGATCACCTGCACCCATTCATGTCCATTGTGCATTCCGATGGGCGTGGACAATTCCAGCAGGACAATGCGACCCCCCACACGTCGTGAGTTGCTACCGAGTGGCTCCAGGAACACTCTTCTAACTCTAGACAATTCCATTGGCTACCTAAATCACCAGACATGAACATTATTGAGCATATTTGGGTTGCCATGCAACATGATGTTCAGATGATCTCCACCACCTCGCAGTCCTATGCATTTGTGGACTGCCCTGCAGGATTCATGGTGTGAAATGCCTCCTGCATACCTTCAGACGTTAGTCGAGTCCATGCCACGTTGTTTTGTGGCACTTCTGCATGCTCGCAAGGGCCCTACACGATATTGGGCATGTATACGAATTTTTTTGGCTCTTCAGTGTATATTAAATAGTGTGTGTGTATTTGTATAAAATCGTTTGTACAAAATCAAATTCGTAAAAGTATTATTAGAATTTAATATATTACTCTCACAACCTAGTAACTGAATCTTGCAGCATTGTTTCCATCTATTAGAATAATTATACAATTTTTATATTTTCACTTGCATGTATGAGTTCGTTGTAAGTTGACACTATTATCTATCTTTGAATGAATATCTGAATACGCACTGTTCTGTCTTGTTTTGATTGATATATAATTTCGAAATTTAATTAACCGGGGCATAAAAAGTGATATATGATATTATATAGGTATTGCCGACATGGGTGGAAGATTCCAGATGCAGAATTTAGTATTCGTCAACCGTATCGGATGGCGTCACAGGCGGTGTCATGCTTGGTGGCAAGGCACGGACATGTTATCAACAAAATGACCTGTTTTAGCACAAAAATAACTTCACAAATCGTCGATTTCAATCCAAAATCGCCTATTACCAGAAAATTTCCAGAAAATGGAAAAATTATTCGATTGAGTCCTCATATGAACAAAGCGGATTCGATGCTCCTGTATCCAAAAGCCAAAAAGTCCTTATGGCCTCAGGCGGATTGGAGGCTCCTCGGAAAATTATACATATATTCCTCAAAGAAACAAGGCACACTTCAGGCACCGAGTCAGTCCCAGTGGATGAGGTGGATCAGCAGCTATGTCTGTTTACATTATTGCCTCCAACCTTCTTATTTTATGTGTGACCTTGACCCCAGAGACCTTGAACTAGAAAAATCCTAAATATTTTGGGAAATTCACAAATGTTTTTGAAATATAAATAACTGTTTTGAAAATTCAGAAAATCCGAAAGGAGGCATCGGTTAATGTCTGAAGCTATAACAAAAAATATATAAATAGCCAAAAAAAGTAAAATTTTCAAAAAAAATGATAAGCTTTACATAATATGAACCATCCACAAATATAAATCAACTAAGCCATTCATTGTCTTAGCATTTGTCCATTAGACTGTGCTGTTAAAACAAGTGTTCAGTATTGGCCACTGGAGGGTGATCATAACTCGTGTTTTAAACATCTATCATCAGAGAACTTCCATGTTACCCATTTCCATCCAGCTTGCACTTGCATGTAAGTTCCAATGCAATTTCCTACTTGTCTAAGTCCATGTTCTTAGTGTAGCGGGCACCATTCACATCTCACTACTTTCAATAGAAGCATTGCTCGTGGCTATATATAGTTGCTTTATGCTGTGTGCATGGGTCTAATTATCGAGTCACAATGTTGGAAATGCTTCCTAGAGGGGTCGCTGGAATATGGTACACACAATTGCTGCACAGCATTCGTTCTGGCAATGTCCCGAATTAGTGGTAGGTCAACAATGTGGTGGCACACGAGTGTAAACCAATAAAGATCGAACGATTAATAGATGCGGACATAACCAGAAGACGGGGTAATATGGGAGATGCAACACACTGTGCCACTACAGGAATTGCTTCTGCTGGGTGTATCACATGTAAGTTAGTACAACACAGGAGATGCGCCCATGCAATGATACTGGTATTTTCGGGGAAGGAGTGTATGCATACCGCATATATACAGGACTGAAAGATGTGTGTACGAAATCAGCCGCCCAACCTGCAGTGTCCAGTGTGTGGAGTGATGCTACCAAACCACCATTTTGCGATCGATGAGCAACAGCGATCGGTACCTACAGGCACTGTGATCGTAGCCCTGAGCTAGCCTGAACCCAAGGGGCTGGCCATAGTTAGAGAACTGAGGAGTGAGAGAGGCAGTCCCGGAAGGGTAATTGTTGTGGTATGGACATGCAACCCACCCCAGGCATCCACATCACCAGAGTTCACAGATGGATGTACATAAGATCTGGATCTAATTTTCGTGTGGTGTGCGGGCAGACTGTACCAGAGTGAAACACGGAACAAGGAGAGAGCTGAACATGTGGGGGCAGCCTTATGTGGACAAGTACGCAAGTGTAGGTCAATCTAGTTAAGACACAACTTCATATGTGAAAAACTATTTGCTATGCAATCTGCTTTTGGGCGCGGAAGCATAAGCAAATTACATGGTTCAGTTTTTCAGCGAAACACAGTGGGAAAACCAGTTGGTAGAAAGGTTCATAGTCAAGAAAATTCAGTTGTTTCAGTGTGTGAACCCCATCATGCTGCTAATGGAAGCCCTCGCAGACATCACATTGCACGAGCACATAATTATGAGACTTTTTTGACACCTTTGGAGGAGGAAACTATAGATAGATGCATGAGAAGGGCAGTCGTGGAATAGTGCGGACTTAAAAAGCTGTTGCAGTTGTGCATGGTTCTGGACACATGAGCGACACCCCTCTGGGGTCCTAGCAATAAAATGACGATCTCTGCTGCAGGCACAGAGATGGATGCAAGTAGAACAACATCCATAATAGAACCACAGCAGTGACCCGCCATTGGGACTTTCAATGATGCACCAGAATGGACGAACTGGCAATTAGAAGGGACAAGCAAGATTCCCTCAGTGTCACACCTGCCCAATGCAAACATTTGTCTATATCCGGGACTTCCAAAAATGAATGTGACACATTTGGGAAAGCACCAGTCAGGGGAGCATCGGTGATGGCAGATTTTCCGAAAGACAAAATCTGTGCAGTGATAAGAATAGTGTAACCAAATTGTGTGCTCAATAACTGCGAATGGATTACATTGTTTGCTCATGATTCTGCTGGAAGTGAATGCCCGACCAGTGACAGCCTTGGTCGACACAGCAGACAGCTACAACATTCATACAACCGGAACTAGTTATCAGCAGTAACATACAGCGAGACCCAGGTACACTACAGCTCGCCATGCACAACAGCACTGGCTCCACCAGTTACCATGAGCCTATGGATATGGCTACATGACCAGCAGTACCCCACAACAGCCACTATGGCCTATGGTCTGTGTGATACCATGGTGCCGGAGGTGTAGGAAATAGTCATTGTAGTATCGAGCTACCAAATACATCAAGGTGTCAGGGAATGCCACACAGTCTATGACATTGAGAAACAAGTATGTGTACCAATAAAACCTGTGTTACTGGATTAACTAGCTAATATGGCACCATCTGAGTACCGAGAGAGTTTGCAAATAGTATTGTGCCAGTGGCAAGGTGTGTTTGCTTTAATGGATTTGCTGCATGCCACAAAAGTGACAGAAAACACTATACCCACATTTGAAGCCGAGCCTGTGTATTAAAAACCACATGGTGAATATGGGTTTCAGAAGCAACAGATGATTAGAAAGCAGGTCCATTAAAAATTACACGAGGGTGTGATAGAATGGTCAAAGAGCCTGTATAATTCCAGTGCATGGTCCTAGTATCGAATAAGATGAGTTATATGGTTTTGCATGGACTTCCGCCTGTTGATCTTAGTAACTGAGTGTGCATCCCACCACCCTCGGCAAATAATATTAGAAAAGGTCTTTACTAGCTTCCAAGAGGTGAGTGTGGTTTCCATCTTGGACTTAAAATCTGGTTATTGGCAAGTACCTATCACCCAGTAGGATTAGGAGAAAACTGCATTCACCACACTTGATGGAAAGAGGTTTCAATTCAGTGATATGCCATTCGGGTTAAATCTGCATCATCCACCTTTCAGTTCATGATGTCCTGTATCCTGAAATACATGTTTGGCGATTTTGTCACACCTTATCTTGAAAACATAATAATCTGGCCATGGAGTTGGGAAGAACACATTCGTAATTTACGTCTGGTTCTTGAGGACTTGACGATCCATCATCTGGTCATCTGACCAGTCTAATGCCACATATGTCAGTTCGGGTTATATTTTTAGGACACATCGTGAAAAGTGCCAGAAATTACACCAACTTAACTCACCTAAAGAAAATGGCAGAAGCTGACCCCCAACCACTGGAAGTAGTTGCAGAAATTCATGGTAATGGCCAACTGGTTATGTAACTTCATAAAGTATTTAACACACCTATCCCTACAAACCTGTTGTCCACCAAATTTCGGTTTTACTTGGCCATGGAATCACAACAGGCCTTCGAGGATCTTAAAAGCTCTGTCACACAATGTCACAGGCTGACCAGAATCGACCCCAATGAAGTAATATATGTGCAGATGGATGCAATTCTAGATGGAGCAGGGGTTGTCCTGTATCAACTGGACGAAACAGGGAACATACTGATAAACTGACATGGAAGTGCCACAGTGTCACAGTAATGAAAGGAATGTCTAGCCATTGTGTGGGTCATGCAGAAATACATGTATTTAAAGATAAGGCCATTTACATTTTAAACCGATAACAAATGTCTGCCATGGCTAGATAACAGTACGGGGCCTAAGAGGCAAATTTATAAGAGGGGCCCTGTTATCACAGTCACTTTTCTTTACAGTAGAACATGAAATGGAAAATAAGCTATCTTATTTGCTGCCCTACGTCCCAGATTGCATATAAGTAGTGAGGGATAACCCTTCAGAGGTGCACCTCTGGAGGGTTATCCACGACAGCCCTCCTGCAAGGGAACCGAATAGATGGACTGAAGTTGAAACCCGATTGAAAGAAGCACAAAATATGTCTGAGACAGTGTACGAATTAAGAATTGGAAAATGCTTATTAAATTACCCCAGTGTTATGACAAGGCTTATCAGGGGATGGCTTGAAACTAACTTATGACATAACTTAAACTAACACCTATGCCTTACCTGGGATTTGAACCCAGAAAATCCCGCACCACAGACCGGTGGCGCACCAACCGACAGCGCCGTGGGAGGTGGGTCACAAATTAAGAGAACAATGCAGGAAGGAAGAGAAGGGGAATATAATGGTAGTGGACACTATAATCCAAGTTATAGCACCAGGTAACCCGAACTGGAAAATATACATACTGCTGGAAGCGAGGATATGTGTTTAATGTTGAGCACACGACCACCAGAAATTCTATCACATCAGCACAGAGCAGATGCAGAGACATGTAGCAGAATACTACAACTGAACCAAACTAGCAGTAGACAATTCGAAATATCTACGAGCAAGCGTAGAGTGTCAACAATAAAAAGCACACAGGAACAAAAGGATGAATTAATAGGTACCAGACCAACCTGACGACTCATTTAAATAGATTGTGCTAAACATCATGGAGTCATATCTTCACACACCTCGCGGGAAACGATTATTCATTGTGGAGACAGATATGTTCAGTCATGCACAGAAGCATACACAGTCAGTAAAATTCAAGCTACTACCATATGTATGCTACTATACAATGAGTTTTCTCCGAGGTGGGGATTTCAAAAGTTACAACAATCAGATTATGAAATGCAATTTATGGGTAAGAAGTGGAAGCATTAGTGCCAACAGCTGAATCTTAAACATATGAGCACTCCAATGCATCAGCCATGTGCGATCTCTACAGAATGTAGTAATCAAGAGTTGAAAGACCAATTGTTGTTACATTTGGGGTAAGATAACACACAGTGGGATATGCGCTTAGTGAATGCTCTGTTTTGTTTGTGGAGTATGGTGAACATGGCCACAGGGGCAACACCAGCTGCACTGACACAAGGATGAGAGCTCCCAGTGCCAGGGAAAGTCATTGTGGGAGAGCAACAATAGGCAGTTAGTAAATAACAGGTATGAGTACAGCATGAATGGAGAATCGAGGCAACACAAATGCACACCCTGCCAGATAGAGCATGGAACATTTGTGCAAGATTTGTGCCATGCTGGGCAGGGCCATTTACCACCAACTCTCTAGTAGGGAGATTGTCCTACATACTAAGAGACAGTACCGGCCGACGAATCAAAGTGCACAGAGAAAATATTAGGCAAGTGGATATTAGACTGTGGGATACAGAGGATGGGAATAGCCTATCAGGAGTACCCTGATTAAACACAACACCAGTCGAATGCACCACCATATTACCAAGGGGGTATCTCGACATAGTTGACAGGTGACTTTTCCACTACTTCAGTGAAGAAGAGTGACAAGGGAAATGGATCATTAGCGAGCTAGACGAGGAAGGCGAACAAACCGTTGAACCCCAAAGGCAAGGGCACAGGGAGCCAGATGTATCGCTACAAGATACACCTTTCACAATCACCATAGAGTAACTGGAAGTAGAGAAACCCCGAGACCCCAAATGCAAATGATGTGCGCCGATATGTTTCTCTCAGATGGAGGCAGCAGAAGCCGATCAGCAGATGACAGCAGTTGCAGCACTAGTGGCAACCAGCACACCCAACCAACCCTGCCACAATCACAGAGCAAAACAGAGGTTCTGTCCCTTGGGGGAGGCCCAGCAGACACCCCAATGAATGGGAAACCCATGAGGGCAAGGATAGAAAACCTCTGCATACCAACTGGGACGAGACCACCAAGGGATCGTGGGGGTGCTTCAGCCCAGTGACAAATCCATGTGGTCAGTGGTTAGGTTATGGTTCTCGGGAAGAGGAGGGCATGTAGCACCCGTCTCTTACCATCCTAAGTTCGATTGAAAAATGCATAGAAATTCACAACTAGTTATATGATGGTGTTCGTGTTATGAAACACGTTTCGACACTCGTCGACATCGTGTGTTAGTCTGGAGAGTCTGTTTGATTCGTATGGTTGGTTCTTATGGTGGGTTGAGCTAGTCGAAAATCATGCTGGTTGGTCTTGATGGTTGGTTAGGTGGGTTTTTCTTCTTTAATGATTTGATTAGTTGTTAGATTTGGTCTTGTGGTTTGGTCTTGTCAGCTTGAATTTTCAGTAAAAAAAATCTTTATTATTTGATTGCTGTCTGGCCTTGTTGGTCAGTTGACATGGGCTGGATGACCAGAATGGTCGTTATGAACGATATGCACAGATGGGCTATATATATTTGTTAGGATTGGTTTGTATGATCAGCTTGTATTGCTAGTGTTTATGGTTGTTGGTATGGCTGGCCATTTGTATGGTTATATGCTATGATCTGCCAGCCTTCTTGGTCGTTTTGTATGACTAGACTTGTAAGCTAGTTGGTCTAGTCTGTCTCGTTAGACAATCTCATTGGTAATTTGGTCTGGTTGGTTTGGCAGCTAGTATAATAAATTGTTATAGCCAGAAGGTAGGTCACTCTGTATGGCTGGTCGGTAGGGTTGTTTGGCTTGGGTGGTCTTGTTGCTTGTTTGGTATGGCAATTTGTATTGTGAAGATGAAATTTGGGCGGCTCCTAACAGCGAGGTCTTGAGAGCCGACGAGGGTGATTGAGGTGAGTATGTAGCAGTGCCGGAATGAAAGGGCAGGGGAAACGGGAGATACCTGACAAAACCCGCTGACCAACAGCATCATACTGCACGGTTCCCACGTGCGAAAAGCGAAAATCCGGAGTGAACTAGCCAGGGATTGAATCCAGTTCACCTAGGTCAGAGGCGATCAGTCTAACCGGTCGGCCACTGTACTAATTTGTATAGTCAGTTGGTCTGATTGGCCTTGTCGAATGACCTTACACATTTGTATTGATAGTTGGTTTATCTTTCTATTGGTATGTTAACCCAGGGTTCGATAGCCAGTAAGGTTTCATTTTGTAATTCCATTTAGAGGTCTGATTTTTAAAGTCTGATTTTGGGGTGTGTTTTTTAAAGTCTGTTTTTTGGAGTCTGCTTTTGGGGGCTGAACTTAAGGTTTTTTGAGATCTGTTTATTGAGGTATAATTTCTGAGGTTTAAAATTATAGGCCTAAAGGTTTATTTTAATTTTTTAAGTTTATCTTATAAGGGGTGTTGTTATGGCCAGTTTGTATAGTGTAAATGGTCTTGGGGATCACTCTTATTTGTGGTCATTGTGGACAGGTTAGGTTCTTTATATCCATTATGTAATCGTCATGTATGTACCTGAGAAATAATGCATCAAACATTCTGCTGTATTCAAACCGATTTAAGACAAACTTTGCACGCTGGCACAACACCAAGTTAGCTTTAAATTTTGAAATGTATATTGTTGTTGGTGTGGCATTTTGTAAAACAGCAACAACTGAAAAAATATAGACCTTCACGACGGTTAATGTGTCATACTTGACAAAAGCTATACATATGTATACGATCACATAATTATTATTTTTAAGTTACAATTTTCTCTATACGTTTTGCAAGAAGCACATGTAGCTAACACCTTCGCAATGTCTAATGTATTGACTTTATTCATTTTCACTAACCTGTTCCTTTGCACATTTTTAATTATTTTTAAGTTAAAATTTTCTCTATACGTTATGCAAAAAGCACAGGTAGCTAACACCTTCGCAATGTCTAATGTATTGACTTTATTCGTTTTCACTCACCTGTTCCTTTGCTCACTTTTAGCCTGTGATCTTCCATTAGAAACGTCGTAAGCAACATCATACTTGTAACCTTCTCTTCAGTAGTAATTTCCCTAGGATGTCATCTATTTGTACGTTCCTTAGTTTGCTTTGTTTTCTTTAGGAGGGTTGTCTTTCATTTTCGGTGTTGTAACCCGCTGGAGTTGCGCTGTACCCATTACATCACTGTGGCACCCTTGCTATGGAATGCGAGAGCGTGAAGTCCCGTAGTCTTCCAAAGCTATGTCCTGGCAGGTGTCTCTGTTTAGGAGCCACCGCCATCGGTGCGTGAACGCCATGTTTTAACATGTACTCTATCCACTACACTACTGCGATCCCATTGAAATGGAATGCTAGAGCGTGATATTTAACTTGCTATCTAAGGCATCTCTGTTCGGACATGCCTGCTCCCTCCCATGTGAATGCTGGAGCATGAAGATGGGCTCTACCCATTGCATCACCGCGGCACTGTCCTCTTGCTATGGAATGCAAGAGCGTGAAGTCCCGTAGGTGTGTGAATGCGAGAGCGTGAAGTTGCGCTCTACCCATTGCATCACTGCGGCATCCTTCAAATGGAATGCATGAGCGTGAAGTTCCGAAGCTATGTCCTGGCTGCTGTTAATGCGGGAGCATGAAGTTGCACTCTAGCTGTTGCATCACCGTGGCATCATCCCCTTGCTATTGAATGCAAGAGCATGAAGTCCCGTAGGTGTGTGAATGCGAGAGCGTGAAGCTGCGCTCTACCCATTGCATCACTGCGGCACCCTTTTAATGGAATGCATGATCGTGAAGTTCCGAAGCTGTGTCCATGCTGCTGTGAATGCGGGAGCATGAAGTTGCGCTCTACCCATTGCATCACAGCGGCACCGTCCCCTTGCTATGGAATGCAAGAGCGTGAAGTCTCGTAGCCCGAGGCTATGTCATGCCTAGGCGTTGACTCTCTGTATGCTTTACAAAATAAACATTTCAATCAACATTTAAAAAAACAAATTTTTACAGTCTAAATTGGCTACTCGTTCGGTACCGATTTTTTTCAGCACGCAGTGTCGAACTCCAGACGTGCTGTCTTCCATGAACAGAGCCGAACGTCTGTCGTGTCGTCTACAGAAGTGTTCGCTCGCCGACAGATGTGTACACTTGCTTTCGAAAGCAGTCGGGCAATCATATAGTGACTCTGCTGTTTTAATCCTCTTTTATTTACAATGCAAAAAATTATTTTAATAAAATGTATTGTAAAAAAATATTTTAATTTAAAACCATCATGCAGCAACCTCAATACTCTTCGCATTCGTACGAAGTCAGTTTAATAATATTTTGAGTGAAATCTTTTTCTTACTAGATGTTATAATTAATTATAAAGAAAGTATTGTAATTTATATTTAAAATATAAATCAAATTTCAATTTAACCAGAAATAAACAAATTTATGTTAACATAAGTAAACAACACTTGTGATAGGTGACATATTCAGAAAACAAGCAAGCACGTCATATATGGGATGATTTCTCAACTGTTTGGTTTTAAAAAAATGTGAGGATACAGCAAATAGACTATACATTTAGTTTCCTAATACTATCACGTTTTTACTTAACAGGCGTATGAATAGAGTGATCAGACCCTTGTATTTTTTTCATATAGCAGATTAATACAAAACTAGGGGAAAAGTATATCTTAATCAAAGCTTTCAGAAGCGCAAAATAAACCGTGAACAGCCCATTCATTGGGTCGATAGCATCGTGTCGGGGTGACCCCGCCGGGAATCGAACCTGTTTCACCTTGATGGGGGGCGGGTAGTCTAACCACTACCTCTGTAGGCTTTACAAAAAATATTTCAATCAAATTAAAAAAAAATTTTTACAAAACAATTTTTTTTACCGTCTTTGTAGGCCCCCTGCGTTTGACACCGAGCGCTAGCGCTAGGATGCATGGGTGCGCGATCTGGGAACTATCGTGATCGGCGCCCGAGCGCTGGGATGTGTATGAGTGAGCGGTCTGGAAACTATCGTGTTCGGCGTCGTACACTAGCGCTTGTGTAAGGAATCTAGGAACTAGTCATGGTGACCTTGGCGTGCGTTTCTTTCGGGAGCTGGGCGTTCTCAGCCGGGACACACCTGGCTCTGCGTGTTTTAACGAGAAATAACCATGGCATTCGAGACATTTTTAGGGGAAAACTGTATATTTTGGGCAAAACGAGGCATTTTTTTTGGGGAAAAACACCCTATTTCGAGCGAAAAACAGGTACAAATGGAATTTTTTTGGGACCGAGATGCTGTCTTATATAACCAATGGCTCCACTGCTCCCCGTTTCTAGCCAGGTCTTTTGGAACCGCTCATTTACATCTACTAGCAATGTAGCTCCTATTTTGAAAATAAGTGTCTGAAATACCTAAAACATATCAGTTAACATTACCTACCACATTACTACTTGTTTGCCATATATTGTAGGTATCAGTCAATTGTTCTCCGAGATATTAAATAAAAACTTGATTTATATGTGTGCCACTATCTCACAAAATGGAGGACAAAAGAGGTTCCATGTAGACGTATTTGACGCCTTTTTTTATAAATATACATGCTTCCACCATACACAGTTTAGTTGGAATTTTTTTAATTGTTTCGAAGATATAGCTTACTATTTTAAAATTGCTATATGCTGCCATTTTGAAAATAAGGGGCTGACATACTTGAAACATATTTGTACAAATCAACTGCCACAGTACTACTTGTTCGCTAAATTTTGTAGTAATCTGTCATTTGTATTCCGAGATATTACACAAAAAGTTTATAAAATTCATGTAACACAATCTTACAAAATGGCCGGCTAAAGTGGTTTATGTTTTGATTATATGATACTTGTAATAGATAATGTCAACATAGACAATTAGGTTTAAATTTGTCGAACGTAATGGCATTTATACCAAATTAACCTAAAAATGTGTATGACCGCCATTTTAAAAATATGTGCCTAATAAAGAGTAATTACTTATATTTACTTGGCGTATCATAGTACTACTTAAGTGCCAGATATGGCAACAATTGTTTTAGTAATTTTTGAGAAATAACATAAAAGCTTTACTATTTTATTTGGTACTATATTTTTTAATGGCCGACCAACATCAATATTCACGTATGAATTGAATGCTGACACCTTGCCCTGTAAGTAAACAAAATTTTGTTTAAATCGGGAAAATTGTTTCCGAAATGACATATCACCCTAATTATTAAATATGACGGCCATATTAGAAGCGATTGTCCGGCGTGGTTGAAAACTCTAAAAGAAACGTGTCCTTACTCAGTAATATGTGTGTACCGAGTTTGGTGAAATTCGGTACACGCATTCAAAAATTTAAGGGATAGGGGTGCCAAACACACACACACACACACCTACACATAACTACACGTGCACAGACACACAGACAGGAAAGTAATCTTATAAAACTTCCTTTCCTTTGGAAAGTAGGCTTAAAATAGGGAAATGCTTATCTTACAAATAAGGAATAGAAATAATATATAGGCATAACTTGCGTGAAGTGTGCGTTACTAACGCCATGCACACTTGAATTTTTTGGTTGTGGTTTACACACTAAAGAGCCAAAAAAACTGGGACACCTGCCTAATATCGTATAGCCCCCCACCCCGCCCCCTTTTATAATGAGCAAGCAGAAGTGCCGCAAGATGACGTGGCATGGACTCGACTAATGTCTGAAGGTATGCAGGAGGCAGTTCATACCATGAATACTGCAGGCCAGTCCACAAATCCAATTTGCGCCAATTTGAGCAAGGGTTGCACGTCTGTCACGTTTAATGATTCTCGTCAGTCGTTTTTTGTCCCGTTCTTTCACGATCTTTTTCCGGCCGCAACGATGTCGAAGATGTGATGTTTTACTGGATTCCCGATATTTACGGTACACTCGTGAAATGGTCGTACGTGAACATTCAAATGTTATCGCTACCTCGGAGATGCTATGTCCCATCTCTCGTGCGCCGATTATAACGCTACGTTCAAACTCACTTAAATCTTGATAACCTGTCATTGTAGCGGCAGTAACCGATTTAGCTGCCGACCGCATCCCGTTAACCTGATTAGTTCCGTACCTCTGTTATTTGCGTACGCACGCCTATACCAGTTTTTGTTTTGGCTTTTCAGTGTATTTACAACAGATCACGCTTTCCCCCGCGCTCTTGCGGAAACCGTTGCTTCCTTTCCGGGACGCCCTTGCAGCGGCGAATAACTCTATTGGGTTTATGATCCGCGTGAAGGGACCAGAACAACAACGATTGCTGAGATACACTCAATCAGCGCGGACACCAGCTGCTAACACAGGAGTTGACTAAACAATAACCCTATGGCTGGTACAAATGTCTGCCTTTGGTACCCTTTCACATTGTCGCTGAGACCACCTCCTTCAATTTTACCCGTATCCAGCCGAAGTGCTATGATTACTTCTACTGTCTAGGAAAGTTCCGTAGCTGTGTTGCCTCTCAATGCTTCGATCTCTCTATGGGCAAGGAAACCTCAAGTTTTCCTACAGCAAGTGGAGTTACAGCCATTGCCAACACGAGTCCAGCATCAATGGATCGGTCACCAGAGAATGCAATGCCACTTATGAATTTTGCACANGCTGTGTTGCCTCTCAATGCTTCGATCTCTCTATGGGCAAGGAAACCTCAAGTTTTCCTACAGCAAGTGGAGTTACAACCATTGCCAACACGAGTCCAGCATCAATGGATCGGTCACCAGAGAATGCAATGCCACTTATGAATTTTGCACTTACATGTTCGTTACTAGGGTTTAGAATTCAGGCTTTGGGCCGAAAATTGCCTGGGTATTCAGCAGTCCAACGCCCTGTCTAGTGGTTGGGATAGGTGCAATCTAGGTATCTATCAGACCAAGCCAACCAAGCAGTAGTGAAGATCCCAGTGGCATGAAGTGGCACTCTGTTTACCCCTCGATTGCTTAAATCGAAGTCCTAGGATGTGCCGAAGCACCACACTAGGAGGTTGAAAGTTGGTTTGCTGGAGAGAGTTCACGCATGACACTTCATACAGACTTTACAGAGTCAATGCGCGGGTACCACATTCGGGTACTAGGGCAATGCACTGCCGCGACACCTTAAGCACGTAGACGTCTTCCTTCCAACTTTAGGGAAATTGGTGATTCCGTAACACCTCCCCTACGCTTTATAGTAACAAAATAAATAAGCAAAATAACATTTATAATTAGCCATCTATAAACATATGATGTATTCTAAATCTACATAACAAGTATGCAGTCAAATAATATTGAAAGCTGTGAACATCAGTCATTTTATAAGAATATAATTAATTTTTCTCCGACAGGTATATAGCATGTCGTCGAAAACTATGAAACTTGGTTGACAAAATAAACATTAAGATGCTACGAATAAACAAAGGAATTTTACTTTAAATTATTAATATATTTATATTTTTCATTTATTTACATTAGGTATTAGTACCTTTAGATGCTAGAATAGATAGGCGCTTAAAAAACCAGATATTTTCAAGTTATCATTTTCTACTTTTCTAAAATTAAAGATCCTAGATGCGTGTTTAATTAAATTCAAATTAAAAATAATTAACGGCGAAAGTAAAATGCCTCAGAAAGACATATATGCCTTAGAAATGAAGGCAATTGCAGTGCATGGTTCACTAATTGCGATATTGATGCCTGCACAAATGCGCTCGTGTCATACCGTATTACTGAGATGCTTTAGCTATTTGCTGTCATTGCGCTGCGCCGTGGGAACTACTTACCGAGTTTGTCGTCGCGCGGCGCTGGTCCTTGAGAGGGAAGAGGGACAGCAGAAGTCCTCCACGAAACGTGACCTACACTGGCAGAGATGAAGATAACGTCCAAGGAGCAGTACGCGAAGAACGGTAGCGCCTGAGAAACTCTGTAACACTGCACCTGCGATGTGTAAATCCAGCTATCAAAGCAACTATTTTATTAGGTAATAAATATCCCAAAACGTACGCCTTAATAGTAGCTACGCCTGTTTCCACTTACAATTACATATCAACTAGGCTTTTCGAGTGAATTCTGTGGTTTTTAGTATCACAATATGACACAAAACAATGTATCAGGAAATATATTCAGCGCCCAGTTTATTTTAAATACAAAATTGGTTGGTAGGAGGGGAGGGGGATCCGAGAGACTAACTTCGTGAGGTGATCCCTTATACCAAATCAAGTGGGAAATATTGAATACATATTTTTTACCTAAACTGTACATTAAGGAATATATGAACCATTGAGATTTTAAATTTTAATATGTATTTCTGTAAAATGTCGGAAACTAAGTGAAATTAACTTACAATCATCCGAACATTATTTTGTGTTATCGAGATCTTCAATCTAAGAGAAAAACCTCAATAATACATCCCACCCGTAATGAAAATAACATGGGTCGCTACGATTTCATTGCATATAACATTTACCATCAGGAATAATGAACACTTCATGCTGGTTTATTGAGCAATATTACCTTATTCACATAATTAATATTGTTTATGAAACCACCCAAGAACCTTCGTTTTCGTGTAATACGCTCACAAAGCTTCCGCTGCAGGAATACAGTGCTTAGCACGTAGGCAATACTTCCATGCGTTTATTGTATGCTGTTGTGCGCACTGCAGACGATGTTGGGTAACATTTTTAACACCTACTTTATGTATCATATATTAATAACCTTACAGTACCGAAGTTGCATGTGTGTTTCTGACGACAGTCAGTATGTATGTTTGCAGAATGTGTTTGTATTGTCGATGATCTAAGCAATGTACCGCTGCAGTCGAAAGTTTCGTGTGCCTATTATACGAAAACTGTGAGTCCTGGCAACTAATGATCGAAAACACTAAATGTTATTTTAACAGTTGAAAGACTACGACATGCGCGTTTTAAGGGATACCACATGAGGAATGGAAGCAGTAATGTCCGACGTGGAACAAAGACGAACATAGCTGTTTGAAATCACAGTTCAATTGATACATTCTCGTACAAACTGTATACAAGCATGTGAACGGGTACGTATCGAACGTGTGCGAGCTGTTTAAAATCCTTGAAAGTAGTATCCGAGGTTGTCCATAATTCGTTGCCAGCGATGAGGCAGACGGGATATACCATCGGCTGCATGAGATCGGTCAATGTGCGTCAACTCTTGTCAAAATGCTGTGAAAATGTCTACCTCTTCGCTGGCAACGAACCGTGGACAACCTCGGAGACTACTCTGAAGGATGTTAAACAGCTCGTACACGTACGATACGTACCCGTTTACGTGAGTGTATACTGTTTTTACGAGAATATATCAATTAAACGGTGATTTCAAGCAGCCATGTTTGTCTTTGTTCCTTGCCGGACATTTCTGCACCCATGCCCCATGTGGTATCACATTTAATACGTACATGTTGTGCGCTTTCCACTGCACATAGTACATCTCCTGTATTGGGTCATATTCGGGAGATAAACAATATTTGCCATGACTTCTGAATTAGCTCTCGTATTCTACCTTTTACTGAATGTTATATATTAAATAAAATTTTTATAATAAAATATATGTCTAACACAATTTTTGCATTTAAAGTGTATGGCAAAAGGCCTTATGTAAGTATAAATAGGGCTCATTATTAGAGCAATAACAGAATATCATAATTAGAAAATATTTCTCCTGGGAACAGCAGTCAAGAGGGAGTGATGGGGTGCTGCGGTGGCCGTTTCGTCAACTAGATGGATCGTTAGCGATGTGTTTCGTGAAGTGGTCCAGTTCGTACTATATATAAATTATTCGTGACATGTTCTGCAAAGTGCTTCACAAATGCCAAACAAACCGCTTGGCATAGAAGATGTCGGCAAGTGTGTCGTCAGTTAGAGCCCGATCAGATGGTGCAATATCGTAGATCGTGGGCATGTTCGCGAGCATGCGGTGGCTATGGTGTTTTCTCCAGAGGCCAGTCGTATGGCTTGAGAATTCTTTGGCCAACAGCTTTTCAAAAGGTATTGATCATGTGCCGTACGACAGAAGCAATGGTATTGAGAAACCTCAATTTATGACTCGCAACAGGACTTATATATTGTGGTTATATATGTGCTTCAACATGTTATGGGACATGCAATGTGCAATTCAACTTAAGCCCTCTGTGGCTACTATTATGGAATTTTTATTCAAATCTCAATTAGTGTTTTTTATTTTAAAACACTATTTGATAGTAGCAGGACTCGAACCCGTGCTTCGCCATCGGCAAGAGCCTTGGACCTGTCGAACATCCTGACATATTTGATTCACAATACCAACAATTTTTTTAACTGTGTGTGATTCGTATTTGCTCGGTGGGCTTCAGTTGGCATGATGTAAAATGAATCGCGACATGCTTTGAGGAATTTTTCGTAGTTTGTGTATTGGTTCGCAACATAAATTGCGAAATTCTTTGAATAAATGTCGTAGGTCATTCCTAATTTCGCGATATGGGTCACGTTGTATTTCGCATAGTGTTCCTATAAACATGACTCGATCTGCTGCATGATCGCGATGGGCAAGTTTTTTTGCGAAATATTTCACTAAGAGCTTCCCAATGTGATTCGAGATTGGTAGACATATTGTGTTGATATGACCTGTCAGTATGTTTCGTATGGTTGGTACTCTTGTTTGGACTAGTCAGTTGGTCTTGAGGGATGGCCTTGCTGGTTGGATTAGTGAGTTAGCTTGGTTGGTTGGTTTCTTTGGTTGCTCCAGTTGCTCTTTTTGGTCGCTCTTGTTCGGTTGGCATGGTCGACGTTGTGGTCGTCTGATATACATCAAGAGCTATTATCGGACTCTAGGTTTGGAATGGCTGGTCAGTGCGGTCAGTCGGTATTGTTGTTTAGTTTGGATCGTTGGTTTGATTGGTTGATCCAGTGGTAATGCAAGTTGGTTGGTCCTGTCTGTTGATATGTCCAATCAGCATTGATAACATGTTGGCCTGGTTGGTATGGATGTTTGATAGGGTCGCTGATATATAGCCGGTATGGTAGGTTGGACTAGCCGGCTGGTTTAATCGGTCGGTATGATCGTTGGGTATGGTCGGTTGATTTGTTTGGTTTTTCCAGTTGGCACTTACAGTTTGTTCATCTTGTTGGTTCTTCTTGGGTATTTGTCCTAGCAGTTGTTTGTTTTTGATGATTGGAATGTTCAGTGAGACTTGATGATTGATGAGGTTTCTATTTAGATTTATTTAAAATTTTTGTTTTTGAGGTTATTGTGGTTTTTAGGTGTGGTGGTATGGACAGTTGGCTGGTATGGTTGGTCGGTGTTGATGGTTGGTTAGTGTTGATGGTTGGTCGGTGGTAATTTTCGGTCGCTGTTGATGATTGGTCTGTGTTGATGGTTGATCGGTTATGTTGGTAGGCATGGGCATTTGGTATGGTCAGCGGGTATGGTCTCTAAGAATGATTTGTCGGTCTGGTCCATTGTCCTTATTTGTCAGTTGCCCTGGCCAGTTTGTATCGCTGTTTTTTCGTGTTGGCTCTGCTAGTTGGTCTTCTTCATTGGTCTTGTCAGGTTTTTGGTCTAGTCGGTTAGTATGCCCAGTCGCCTTTGATGGCTGGTAAGTTTTCTGTTTGACGTTATTTTTTTAAAGTTAAAGTTTCTATTTGTGGTTTTCCTTGCGGTGTGTTGGTATGGCCAAGTGGTATGGTATTTTCGTCTCTAGCTGGCGTGGCATGTTTTTGTGGTCAATCAGCCTTATCGGATGGTATGTGTTTGGTTTGGTCCAACATGTCGGCTGGTCATATCAATTGGTTTTGCCAGTTGATTGGTTTTCTTGTTGGTATTTTCAGTTGGGTTTGATGCCTAGTGAGGTGTACTTTATGTAATGCTGTCTGGTATGACTAGCTGGTATTAAAAAAAATATATTAAAACATTTTTACTGAATTGAATTGGTATTGCTGTTCGCTGAAATGTAACAATACATGCATTGACAGTGCGTTAAGCTAATAAATGTATAAAAACACGTATTTGCTAATGCCTCATGTCGGTTTCTGAAGTGATACCTACAAGCTAAGTATGATGACTCTATCGGCAGTGGTTATAAAATGGAGACCAACCATGCTGAGAAAAAGGCCCCAACATTTGTGTGTTTTATTGGTTTGGTTGGGCTTGAACTGGCCACGTATATTCAGCATTTCAAGGGAATATCACTTCGTTATCAAATGGCATTTTCGACAACATAGAAAGCCCGGCCAGAGTCAGCGATGGTACCACCAAAGAAGAAGTCGCGACGCATGTCACATGCTACACTTCAGTAACTCGTTGGTCCGTACATTTGCTTGAAATTTTAGAGGACTTTTGTTTTTTGTTGGAAAATATATGTGTAATTACGATCACGACCGATAAATACCCCTCGCACTCTGATTGAAGACTCGAACATTAAATAATTTAACAGAAAGAATAATAGAAAAAACAGGGATGAGGGTGTGATGTGTCACCTCACACATCAGACGAAGAACTATGATATCGCACGACTTCAGAAACTTTATTAATTTGTAGATGTTTAGATGTCATATGGTCAACAGCCAATCATAAGCGATAAATATTATAAAATTATGAAATATTTTTCTCACTAATGCACTCTAACGGTATGTAAGGTTCGACCTATAGAGGTAAATGATGGCGGGAGTGATGGAAACCTGTGTCGGTTGTGATATAAATACAAATGTAAGCAAATTTTCTACCGTATTGAATAAATTGTGGAGGGTGTTGATCAAAAAAGCAATGATATATAGGCCTACTACAGTGGTATAGCAAAGATGGGAGAGGGGGCTGGCAGATAGAAGGTAAAAAAAACCAATGCAAAATTAGGGTTGCGTGTCATTCGACTGCTCGTTACCATACTGCGAGTGGATGTACTTTACCATATTTACAATAATAACATGCAGTACATCTTACATAAAAGTTAATAAAACAATAATATAAGTTTTACAAGAATTAGTTAAAATTTCCTAAAAAAATTAAATTCCTTTTTTAGTGTAATAAAATTATTCAGTTTAAATAAAAAATGTGTAATGTGATGCTATCTTACAAAATGGCTGACGAAATAGATCTTTCGTAGACGTATTTAATTGTTTATATACTTTCAGCATAAAAAGTTAAGTTGGAATTAATTGCAAGGTTTAGACGAATAGTATATTAAGCTAAAATAACCGTTTGGCCGAAATTTAAAAATAAGTGTACGACCAACTTATAACATACAAATTTACATCACCTGCCGCAGCACTACTTTTCTGCGAAATTTGGCAGGAATCGGTCAATTGTCTCCTGATATAAAAAAAAAATTATTAATTCGTTATGTGTTATCTTACAAAATGGTGGACATGAGTGGTTATGGGTTTTATATAATGTTTGTAATATATACTTTCAGCATACAAAATATGGTCGAATATTGTGATATACATATACCAAATAACCTTAAAATATTTACTTGGGCACCGATTTTAAAATAAGTGCCAAATAAAATTAAATCCCAAACGCTTACATGTCCTACCATATTATTGCTTTGGAAGTATTGATGTGTAGTTTTAAAGATATAATGTAAAGGCTATAATTTTTCATGTGGTTCTATCTTTCTACATTAGGGTACCAAACATATCCAACTCTAAATTCAGTGCTTACATGATGTAGTGCCTACATAAAAAAACTTGATTTAAATCGGTTGAATAGTTCCTGAAATATGACATACCACCTTAATTATTTGAATGGCAGACATTTTGAATGTAAGTGACCGGCGTGTTTTAAAACTATAAAAGGCAGGTGTCCTTACTAATTACTATATGTGTACCGATTTTGGTGTAATTTTGATAATGTATTCAAATATTTTAAGGAGGGACACACACATGTACTCACAGACACACATACAGGAAAGTGATCTCATTATCCTTTCTTTCCGTACGAAATTAGGTTAAAAATCAAACCAAAATAATAATAAACAAATTAAAAATTTAATTATTATAAAACTAATAATGCTAAGTGTTGTAATGATTTAAAATAATAAACTATAAGTTGCATCTGATGAAGTGTATTCTGGAAATAAAAATAATCATAATAAGAAATATATAAAAATAATTTTTATAATTTTTGAGAATATGTTTCTAACAATGTTCGAAAATTTCAGTTGCATGAAAATTTCAAACAGGAAATTCATAAGATAAAAGAGGATTTTCTGACATTAATAGGTGTAAATTTGGTTATTGTTATAAATATCCGGTTGTTTTAAAGTTCAAATATAATAATCCCGTAGCTTCTTATCATATCGTGGACCTCATCCTCAGGATCATATTTTCAAGAAAATTATCAATGAGTAGAAGGAACAAGAGGTAGTTGAGGACTCAGTTGGATTGTATGTGTATATTTATTTTCTTCTTACAAAATAACTCCCAGCCAATACAGATTGATGTGTGATTATCGAATAGTTAATTATAACAGTGCTTTAATATCTTAGCCAGGGTAAATACTTTAATATCCTTGAATTATATTTAGAATTTTTACAGTGTGAATTACACAATAACTCAAGGCAATTGTTAACTTTCTGTATGCCTTGTGGTATGTACCAGTAGACAATACTTCCAGCGGGGTTAAACTTTGGGCCACAAGCAATGTCCGCATGTTGATTTAGATGCTGGAGAAATTAATTTACGACTTTGTATTTACATATATTGAAGACTTGTGTATCTATAGTAACTCCTTTAAAGAACATATTAAGTTTGGTGGAAAAACATTGCGGTATGTGGGGTATATAATATCAGAAAGGAAATTGAGAACCGATCCCGAAAATTTTAATGTTGTTGTAAATTACCCGGCAACGAAAAATAAATGAAAGCAAGTCGTTGTTAGAGATGGTTCATTTTTGTTGTAAATACTTTCAATAATGTCATCAAACTGCTGAACCAATTGACTTTTAGAACATAACTATTAGTATTTGTATAGGGCCCCTACAACAGCAAACTTTTCATTCGCTGAAAGAAAGAATAACAATTCCGCATGTTTTGCACTTGCCAAATTATAATAAAAACATTTAATTGTAAAGTTTTATTTTTGTGATGCTAGTTCTGTTTTAAGTTACTCAGTTTTGTGTCAGAAAAAGAAGAATTCATGTGTTGCCATTGCCTATGTCAATATTCTCGTAACTGAAGCGGAAAGAAAATTAACTCTTTTTGTGAAAGGAACACTTCGCTTTTGTTTGGCGTGTGGGATATTTTGCGGACTGTAAAGAACACGTTTCTTTTGAATTGTATACTTATAATCTGATACTGAGCTTGTTGCATTCTAAAAAAAAAAAAAATACAGTAGGCCGTGTAGCAACCCCGCTTGTACAATTGTCCCATTTTAAGTATGTCAGCCATCATGCTAACAGGAATAAAAATATTGTAGGTGATGCATTGGCACGAATGTTTCGTGAATATTTTTAAGAGGTAATATAAGGTGAATAAATTAGCATTGTAACAAAAGTGAACAATGAGGTAGTTTGGAAAATGCAGAAAATGCGGAGAGTTAGAAAAAGTAGAGGTTAATAATTCACAGAAATGTCTAAATGTTTGTGTTGATGTTAATGAAAATCAGTTGAATGATTCTGAATGACAACAGAATATTTTAGTTATTAATAAAGGTGTTTCTGGGTATTAAATGAAAAAGGAATTTTTTGGAAGATGGTCAAAAAAAGGAAAATTTCAGGTTTTTGTGCCAGCATGATTGCACTCTATAAATTTAAAATATTATCACCAAATTTCATTTTGGTGGACATGTTGCAATGGACATGACTAATGCCCATGCTAACGATATATTTACGTGGCCCGTATTTAGGAAGGGTATATAAGTATTTATTAGGAACTGTTATTGCTGTCAAAAGGCTATACCCAAACATCAGTCCATTAAATGAAAATATACGGGTTCAATACGCACCTATCGTTCGGAATGTCGAGTATATTTGGATGACATGCATATTTTGCAATATAGCATGTCTGAATATTTGTATGTTTTCATAGCAGTTGAGAGTTTTAATAAATTGTTTCCATTATGTAGTACAAAATCATTTGTCTTCTGTAATGAAATCATGAAACATTTATTTTCTGTATTTGGTACACCAGTGTAAGTAGCGACATTGTGCCATGTGATCTTTGTACGGAGAATCATTATTTGACGTTTTTTGGGGCGTAAAAATTGTACCGACATCCCCATATTATCCGCAACCAAAAATGATACAACATTGTAATCGAAATACTTGAATATAACTGGAGAATTTTCAATATGATTCTCAGCGATGGTGATATGATGTTTTGCAAAGATTGGTATTGTGTTTTAATAACATATATAGTGATACCACAAAGCACATTCCGGCATATTTTCCTTTTGGTGGGAGGTTGTTACACCCACGTTTGAATATATGGTTCTTGCAATCTTTCTGTGGGGATTTGTTGGTTGTTAAATATTTTCCCCAGATTTAAGGGGATTTTACATATAAACATGTATTTTATCATAATAAAATTGAGACACGAATTAAAGAAAAGAAGAAACGTTTTTGTATAATAGTGGGAGACCTTGTGATGATTCAAATTCATATTTTGAGTTCTAGAATACCAGGTGTCCCAAAATTAATGTTTAAACACCTTGTATGTCAAAAACAGAAAAACTAGTATAGACAATGTCAGGGGATTGTGTGCATGTTGGGTGTAACGGAGTGTGTGTAGTCATTATGCTATTGTCAGTTATGTCTGCAGTCACAAGGTGCAGCACAACAATTGTAGAGGGGATGGCGAAGGTGACAAGGTTCTCTTTTGAGCAACATTGGAAATGTGTTAACATGGTTGAGGTGCAGAGTCGATAGAAGGCAGAATTTTATACTGCATCACAATCAAATTTAAACAATGACACAGTAACGTGACAAGTTTCAGAAGGAAGGAAGTGTGGGTGATGTGAAAAGAGGATGGTGCAGCAGGAAGGGAATAAAGATGGGTAAGGGAAGTGTGGAGGCTCTGTTGCACACATTCACACATTTCCTCGGGAAGTCGAAGTCTATACACAAGATGCATGACAATCAGGTGTCAATAAATCTAATGTCCATCGCATTTTAAAGCAAGAAAAGTGAAGACCTTGCGTTCCCGTGTCACTTCACACCGCGAATGAAAACTTCCCCTATAGGAGTTTTATATTTTGTGAGTTGTTTGCAAACAAGTGCAAAAACCACAACGAACATTTTACTGAAACGGTTTTTTGGTCCTATAAGACAATCTTTAAATCGAATGTAACCGTCAACTGCTACAAATATGTGTACTGGTCCAATAATAAAAACCCACATTGTGGTAGAGCAAGCAGTTATTGTTTCTGGGTTAACAGTGTCTCGCAGTATGTCTGCTAGAGGACTTGTGGGACAATTCTTCTTTAATGGATCATTTACAGGTGAATGTTACTGTACCATATTGAAGGAAAACTTTGTGCCAGCTGTTCATCAATTCTTCCTAGATGATATCTGCTTTTTGCAGCAGGACAGTGCACAGTCACATATCCATCGATACATAAGTTTGCTCCTTGATTAAACATTTTCTGGGAGTTAGATAGACCGACAAGGAATTTTTGAGTATCCACGCAGATACCCAGATTTTACCCCATTAGGTATTGATCTGTGGGGAACTCTGAAGAACAATGTGAATGCCAAAAAGCCATGGCATGCGAGACCTTATTGCAAACGCTTGTGAATCCACTCCCATTGAAACCATGGCTACTGATTGTTTTTCTGTTCTACAGCATTGCAGACATGTATTGGTACTGATGAAGGACATTTTGAACATTTGTTACTTTCATTTTCATTCGCACACACCCTTTGCTCTCCTTACATAATCAAATACGAGATCCGCTATTATTGCCTTTAATATTTTCTCTGTTGTTTATGTTCTAAGAGTGTAAACTTTAATTTTACACACCGGTAGTGACTTTATTGTTTGAAGACACACAGTCTCTTAACGGATGATTCAAGACACACATTAGTCAAATAAAAAAAACAAACATACATTGGTAGTTTATAAGTATTCTGAGTAATATCTCCACCTTTTCGTTGTAATTTTTTGTGTCATGAGAATTATTGCTATTTTTAAAGATATGATAATGTATGGATACGTCATTCTTTCATAATGATTGAAATAATATATAAATTTGGTTTCATACCAGAATTTTTCACACCAGAATGTTTTAATTTGGATAGATTTTTTATCAGAGTAATATAAAACGGGCTTATTTTAATAGAGTTTAATATTATGTGTAACAAATTATACGTCAAAGTGTATTTTGTATTAGCGTCTGAAATAAGTTGCCCTAAAAGTTTCTCACTGGATTTTTAGTGCCATGTTTTGTCTCGGTGTTTCATAGGTGCTTTTGGAGGTAGAAAGAAGAGAAGATCTTCAGGTAATTGGAGAGTACCTGTTTTGGAGGAGGATTCTGCGGCAAGGATATTCCAACTTCTCTTCAGAGTCATTTAATTGGATATTTGTTTTAAGAATTACAGTTCACCCTACTTGCTATAATGACTAGCAGTATAAATCAGTTCAGTGTGTAACATTGTCATCATGGTTGGTATAATTGCTAAGTTAAAGTCTTAGGTGGTGCATGCAGAGACCATTGGCGGCGTTCCCTGAGTCTTCTTGGTGAATGCATAGTGATTATCCGGCCTCAGCTACAAGTAAAAATTAGTAAAGTTTTAAATTGATGTAATTTTTATTACATCCATTGAAGGGCTGGATGCAAAAACCAAGCGACTCCATTTTTATAAATTTTTCAGGAACTGAAAAAAACCACTGTTTCATATATCATGTGATGACAGTTTCGTATATGTTATATCATAATAATATAGAAAACGGTTGAAAAAACATTTGACCATATACCGGACGTTTCACCTTAGCCTGCAGATTGAGATGTTATGTACTCCCATGGTAAAACACTGGACCCCGTCAGCGCCGCTAGGTCCCGGTTCGATTCCCGACGGTGACAGAGAGTTTGGTTTAAAATCATTGATAGTGGTTTAACATGTATACAAATGACAGTGGTTATGTGTAATAATGAATTAAATACCAAATTGGTAATAATATATAAATAACAATAGGCATAAGAAACTACTGAACACTTCATTACATAGTGATTACAAGTGAAATTATACCTGAAATTACTATAATATACATAATTTTTAATATGCTTTAAGACGGACTGATAAACGAAAATGTAGCAGGCAGTTACACAACCAATAGTCGTACGCCGAGAAAGAAGAGCCTTTGTCAGTTGCCGCCAAACAGCGTACTATTTACACTGGGTGTGTGAGAAATACATATGTTAATTAAGGTACCATGTAAACCCCAACGTGTATAGGTTAATTGTGACGTCCGAATGACGTGCGTTACGTCAGAAATGTAACATGTTTTATGCTTGCTAAGGGATTGCACTGAGACCTTTAAAAAAATATCTAAAATTGAGAACTACCTTGGGAAAATATTTACGTGAAAATAAAAGGTAGATTTACCTGGTAGGGTTAATTTATTACTGAATTTTTTGAACAAATAATGACTGAAGTTAAAATTTAAACAAAAAGTAAAATTATTGACAAATTAAACGCACAAGGATCTTAAACAGTCGAAATGTCGAAGTTACAAGCTGGTGGATTCCTATTGGCAGAGTTAGATTGTTGAGTAGCTGCTGCAGCCACGTATTGATGTCAGGACTTGCGGCATAGAAAAATTCGGTTACCAGATTACTGGCAATGATGTTGCTGATGTGTCTTTTTTTCTTGGTGTAAGGAATTGCGAAAATTACAATTACTGTTTAAATATTTTCATAGTTACGCAGACTAACATTGAATGACTCGTATGTGGTTCGATTTCACGTCTCGTCTTTCAAAGTTACTGAGCGATCGAGCAAACACGCACACGGACGCCAGGTGCGCTTGACGGTAAATAACACTTGAAATACGTAACCTAAACATTCGCGGTTTCGTCATCTTGACGTCACAACATCCTACTTGTGCTCTTCAGGGCCGCCGTAATTTCGTGTGGTGTGCACTACGAACATAACTGGTCATCACCATGTAATAAGGTATTAATTAGTTTATGTTTATTGTTAGATATTATTTATTCATTTATATTTCTTTTCATTTTGTATTAAATCCATTATTACTACATAACCATTGACATTCGGAAAAATCTTTAAGCAACACTTGTAATGATTGTAACAAAAGCCGCTGTTACCACCACTCCGGGAATCGAACTTGGACCTAGCGGCGATTTCGAAGTCCAGTGTTCGCTTTATGGGTTGTAGCACGCCGAGATCACATAACTTCTCAATCAGAAGGCTTAGGTTAGGTGATGAATCACCCGATATATGAAACTCGTGAAGCAAAACAGTCTCAACTTCCATCATTATTTAATTTTTCTCTAATATTAATTAATGGCAACTTTACTTCCATTTCTTAGTCAAAACAACATAAGAACATCAACACAATAACCTCACTATAAGATCATAAACATACACATTAGAGGGAATAACAATGTACAAAAACAGCCTATACCAAATCATGCATAACCCAGAGTGGTAGAACTACGTTAATTCAGTTAAGCAAGAATTTCTACTCGCTTGCTTTCGTAAAACCACATTGAGGAAAAGTTTTTGTTGAATTAAACGAAGTTAGTTTGGCGCAGCCAAATATATTGTTTGTATAGGGGCAATGAAATATTGTGTTGTTGTAACCAAATTATTTTTTGTTCTTAGTTGGTTGCCCCAAACTAATATTTAGTTGGTACAACTGAAGACTTGTTTGGCTGTTTGTAAATTACGGTTCATATAAAATTTTTTTTTAACCTAATATAGATTCGAACTTAGATCGGCTGTGCCCTGCGCTACGCCCTAGGAACCTCAACTAAAACAAATTCTGACTAAATAAGAATGTTTTTAAGTACATACATTTCGAATTCTGGACAACGTGCGCTAATAAATATATCAAGTTTTACAGTTTTATTATTTATTTTCCTGTTATTTTTTTTTATTATCGAGCATCAATAAATTTACAAAAACACTGTTGCTATACTAATTGTTACAAAAAATTCAAATTAGTTCTGGATCTGTATTTTCCGCAATCAAATGAGTGCCCAAAAAACTATATAAAGTTACTACAACTAAATATTTTGTTAACAGTCTTATTTATTTTGACGCAATACAGAAATTTTGTTATTCAAGCGGGTATTTTGTTAGTTGAACTAAATCAATTTTGTTGCATTTCGTGCTTTGTTTACTCAATAAAATATTATGTTGGGGCAACTAAATGCATTGTTGGCCCAATATAAACAAACATGGTTGTCTTTTCTCTCAGTGCACTTGTCACTGAAAGTTTCAACAGGCTGCAGCTCATCGTACAGTTTTGCGCTCTTGAGTGGCAGTGGTCTTGAAAATTCTTCATCATTTTGGAGGGGAAAATGAGGCACAGCACCTACATTGAACGAAAGAAACGCCTCTCTGTAGATTCCTGAACTTGCTACTGAGCACTGGACTGTTCCTACAAACTCACTGCTATGAATAAACAACCGACATTTGGAGATAGTCAACTGATCACGAGTGTCACACACAGTCTTTTTTTTTAAGACTGGGGAGTGAACTTTTATAATATAGAAAAAGCGTAAGGTTTACCTTTTTAACTTGAAACTTCGAGCTCACGCTTGATATGAGACGTTCATAGTCACTACGTACATACAGTCTCTCTCTCTCTTACTGTTTTCTTTCTCCACAAAACGAAAGTTCCTGCCACAAGGCAGGTAAGTGTGGCCAGGCTCTGGGAATCGCTGCACTATTTTCTCAAAATATCCATTGTTTACTAACGCATTACAAAACTGAACTAGCACAATATTTCTATTTTGTGTGCCATATTTGTCACCAAATAAGTAGAGTGTCTTGACACCAGGTGTGATTTTACTTTGCAAAAAATTGAGAATAAAAGATACAACTTCGTTTGGCGACTTTCTTTCTGAAGTTTCACCATACAAGTATAAAACACTCTTCCCAGTTTTTGCAGAATACATGCAAAATGAAAACCTTCATAGCTTTCTTTTATAAAACGCATCATGTGAAGACACCATAGCAAGAGGAATGTTTTGTTGGAAATAGAACGCCAGTGTTTCTACTGATACATCTGTTTTAACTACTTGCATTTTATACTTTTAATCCTTGTAAACACTGTCTGCTTTTCTCAGGTGCATGGCTTTTCCAATCTCTAACTTCTTTTATTTTTCAGAAGAGGAGACTTTCGTAATATTTTCTATTCTGTCGCGTGTTTGAGAGGTATCAATACAAGAAATTTCCAAATACATTTTAAAATAATCAAGAAATATTTTTCTCTATGTATCATAAGATACTATTGGTTTGACGTATCTATGTTTGGTGTGTTAATTGATGTTAACACGTTAAGAGCTACATTCTTCGGTCTCTATTATATCTAAGTGGCTATTATTTTCAGTATTTTACCCTCGATAGGCGTTCCCTGCTTCTCAAAAAACCGCCCATACATTTAGGAAATACTTATTCTGGAGAAAGATAGTATCTTTTCAGATTGTCAGTTCGACAGTAGTGAGAAGACAGTTTTGGAAAACTGCGTATATGCTCCTTTACTCCTTCGTTACATTCATCTGTCAGTTTGTTTCGCCGGCTGTTTGTGATGGCCTAGGGGTGGTATAATGTTACTTGCCATAAAACTCCAAACACTTTCTATTCTACTGCAAGTTATTCCATGCAGAAATAAAAAACGGCTTTGTGCAAAATCATGTTTCATTTGCTCCTTCCTTATCGGTATCCCTCCACCAGATTTGTTTCGTCGGTTTACTATGGATCGTAGAGTTACTAATGTACTAACGCAAGAATTTTGCTTCTCCTTGTCAGCTAAATCATTCAATACTTTGTGACATTTCATCATTACTTAAATTCTCAAAACACTAGCGTTTGCATTTAGAGGGAGGCCCTGTTACTCTAGGCGGAACACATTTATTTGTTGTTCTTACGCATCTGTCCCCTTTTGAATGCTTCAGTTTGTCTATGTTACGCCTCCACTTGTTGTTAACACCACTGTTTTAGCTTTTCTTTCGCAGCTTCAGTCACAAGCCTGTGAAAACGTAACTTTTTCGTTTGTATCTGAACTAATTTTCTCACTGTTTGGTTTATATTAATAACTGAGTATTCGAATATGCGCGTAATATTCATTTCGTTGGAAGGTACTTGAAATAAACAACAGAGAACATTGCAATGGCATAAAAAAATCAACAAACACTGATTCCAGCACAGGTTATCAAATTCAAGGACAAATTAAATGTCCATCAAAGTCAAATACACTGACTCATAGGGAATACAAAATAAAAGAACAAAGTGGGACTCTGAAAAGTATGAACTGAAACTCTCTCACCATTGGTTTAGTGTATCTGTCAGTAAACATCTACAGTAAAAACAGGAAGAAAAGCAGCAGGAGCGCTGCATATGAGCAATGTATGGATTTCTTAGTGCAAGGTAGCTCTAGCAGCTGCATTGTTATTGCATCAAACATTCCTGGAGTCAGATATTCAATTGGCTTCTTTCGCATTGTGTAGACCAGCTGAAGCCATGTTCATACATCAAAACATGCGCTAATTTTTTTGCCTTCATTTCTCATGAAATAAATAAATTTATATAAAAATACACCCAACGGGTTTTTGCATTCAACCCTTCAGCTAGTAATCGACAGAATAGAAAATATAATGAACTGTAGTGAATATCTTTTTAAATTATACAAATCTTACGAGTATAAAGTTAATATAGTATCCTACTACAATTTAAATTTTATTAAAATAAATATGATAATTATTTAACGAAAATTAATATTGTTTTGAAAACTTTTGTTAAGCCTTTATCTTATTATAGATCTATAAAATATTTCATACGTAGATTTATTATAATTTTTTATAATTTGATATTTGTATAAATTTGAAGTAGTTCCTATAATTTATTAAAAAAGCATTGACAAAGAAGGTGTGTTGTTTTATTGTTTCGGGAATGAGTAAATGGGTTTACGTTAGAATGAAACATAATAAATGAAATATATAATTAAGGTATTTATAATTTCTGAGATTATCTTTATAATGTTACGGATTTAAATTTGGTAATGTGTTATAATTTGAGAATATATGTTTGTAGGAATTTCTTTATGAAAATATTATTTGTTTTATTTCATTATTAAAACATTTTTATTACCACTTTTAATACATTTCAAAATATATTGATTATTCAATGTTTTAGATTTTAAAAATAAAAATGTGTATGTTCGACTCTTTATGTATTAAATTCATAGTTTTAAACAAATGTTTGTTACATTTGTAAGTTAAATGAAATTTTATAATAATTTATGATCCGCATATATTAAGTACTTTATGGTAAATTAAAATTTATATTTGTTCTTTGATTTTTAGTAAGCATAATAATAGAATTTTTTAGATTATCCCTTCAATCGCACTTCATAGGTTATTATTCATTGAAATTTCATTCAAGCCATTTCTTCTTAATGCAACCATATTAGTCATTATTTAATATATTTCAAATTTAAATTTAATGACTTAATTACTGATGTAATGTGTATAATAAAAAACTTAGAATTATTGATATAAAATAAGAAAGATTTTGTGTAATGTCTTTATTTTCATATTTTTTATTTGTATTACTCTCTTAAGGACACACTCATTTGCAAATATTATTAATCACCAAGAACAAATCACGCGAGTTCAACGAAGGTAGCCACACACTATCGTCATAGCCTGACAATTTTGTCATTTGCGGTTAATAAGGTTTGATTGCGCGGTTATGCCACTAGGGGCCATGCCTGTCCCTTCATCATTCATAGCTGTAAGACACCAAATAGTCATTATAAGCATCGTGAGCCGTATGAGCCGCATAGCCAAGTTCAGTAAACGCGCAACATGCCCCGACCGCGCATTCGAAAAGCCTTTGCCCAACTGAATAAGTTGAGAGAGGCCGCATCGTCAATTTCTGAGACACAGGTTGGAAGTTTCGGTTCACTGCTGGCCACTTTAAATGTTCTGGCTAAACTGCGAGACTGTGTTGGACGCAGTAGGAACAGGAGGATACACATACCCTTCGAAAATATTCGGGTCGACCCCGGTGGACCAACAGCACTGAAAATTGTTTCATTATGCAACAGGCTATAAACATTCCAAACGCGACGCCGTGCACCATTCATCAACATGCAATGGCAGCTGAAGATACACATGTGTCCATCAGTACTGTAACCAGGCGGCTAGCAGAGCAGGATGTGTCGTCGCGGCATCGCTTACTACATCTACCATTACGATCTGAGCATAGCCGAGCATTTGTGACCTTCATCCGGGAACGGGCAGCATGGCAGATTGACGACGACGGCTGTTCAGCGACGAATCATTGTTTTGTCTGGTTCAGACAACCGCTGAATTCGAGTCTGGAGACATTCTAGCCAGCACTGTGATAACACGCTTCATTGTCGAGTAGCACACCCCCTCCTTCACCCAACAAGAGGTGATATTTTGTGGGGTGCTGTTACCTACGATTCCCGCACCCCACTGATTTTGATTGAAAGAACCGTGAAGGCACAGCAACACGTCCGAGAAATTCTGCGACCTTTTGAACTCCCATTTTTAGTTGAGCTTGACAACCGCATATTCCAGCAGGATAATGCCCTGCCTCAGACAGCACGGGTATCTCTGCCTTGCATTCCTGATTTCAACATGCTTCCTTGGGCAACAAGGTTCCCAAACCTTACGCCCTCGAGAACGTTTGGGACAAGATTGTACACCAACTTTAGCCAGTTGCAACTACAGTAGATTTGGCGGGTCAGTTGTGACAGCTGTGGCAGGACCTTCGTGAGGAGAGCATCCGACTTTATTATGACTCCATTTCCCTACCGTATCGCCACCTATTCCCATGATAAGTGTGGTCAAACACCACCCCACGTGCAGTCCACAAGTGTTAGACTCCTGCAATATATGCTTAGTGGAATACATTAATTTTATGTTTTTTGTATACATACTGCCATGTCCTGTGCCTGTACCCACCTAAATATCAATACTATGGCACCTTCAGGGTGATCAATTGTTCGATATTTAAAAATTTGACATGCACAATAATAAAGGCTTAATTATATAATTTTTTTTATTTATTAGAATTTGTACTAAATATTAATAAATGTTTTTCTAATCAGTTTAGAAAATGATAACTGTATATAAAAAATTGGCATCTAATAATTTTGTATATATACTATAATGTTAATATTCTGCACACTTTTTCCAAAGAAACCATTACTGATTAAATTATAAAAATTATTTTCACATCCATAACAGACAGTTTATCCAGTCAGTATTAAGGTCCGTATATAATTAAGACAGTTTTATTGTATACAATGATAAATACTAATGTACGTTTGGTACTTTCAACGGCGGTGTAAATATTAATTTAAAATAATGTAATTATGAAAATAGATTTATTTAATTCGTTCGGTTATTACTAATTTTCTCCTTTGGCATATCAAAAAATAATTTATCGTAATCATTTACAATTCTTATATACGATATAAACTTGTATTTTACATGTAATCATATACTTTTGGTCAGTTTTTTACTATACCTTTGGATGGCTCTTTATCTAAGTTTTCTTTTTCCTCCAAAATATTTGAAACGATATCTTCCTCTATATTTCATTCATATAACTTGAATATATCGAAATTAATTAAATAATAACACATTTATATATTTTACTAGCTGACCCGGCGGACTTCGTACCGCCTAACAGTCAATGAATGTCGTGTTAACATTTAGTTTAGCTTTATTTTGGATTTTATTAACGTAAAATAAAATTTATACTCAACATTTATAAAGTTCCTTACTTTATTGGGAAAATATATATGAAGAAAATAAAAGATCAATAAAAGTACACAAATCAAGTGTTTCAATAGCGTGTCAGCTGTATTTTTCTGCATGGGTTGTACTCACGTTAATTTTCTTCAGTGAAGCACCTTGTGATATACGACATTTTTCCTTTTTTTTATCAGGCGCAAGAACAAATAAAGCCGATGGTTTGCCGACGCGTGAACATGCCACGTATAATTGACCATGAGAAAAACATGCATTTTCTAGATTCAGACCACAAACACTCAAGGATTGGCCTTGAGATTTGTTAATCGTCATGGCGAATGCAAGACGAATCGGAAATTGAAGTCGTTTAAACTCAAAGGGCATATCGGTTGGGATCATAGGAATCCTCGGAATGAGAACTTCCTCGTCTTTGAATTTTCCTTTGAGTATCGTCACGTGAATCACATTGGTCATCAGTTTTCTTATCATCAAACGCGTTACATTGCATACTTTTGGTTGGTTTACATTTCGAAGCATTATTACTACCGAGCCAACATTCAGTTGTAAATTGTGCGGTGGTAGGCCAGGCACATCCAAGGAGTTTAAAAATTCAGTTGGATAGTTGGTGGCTTCGTCTTCGTTTATTACACAGTCAATAGATTTAAATGAATGCAGATTACCAATGATTTGATTCTGAATTACTATATTAAAGTCATCCACATATTTGTTCTTAGCCGCCAAAATTGCTCCCTCACTCAACCATTTGTTATTTTTGTGATTAGCAATGATGTTCGGGAAGACTTTCTTTATCTCCTCGTCTTTCGATGAGATGAAATTGCAAAAATTCGGAGGAAATGAAATCAATCTACTCGATTCGTCGACAGGAACACGGCCATTACCTATAGTAAGCAATTGCTTGGAGAAATTTCCAGCAGATGGATCGTTCAGCAATGCAACTCTTATGTTTGCTGCCAGCTGAAGTTTCTTCACATAGCGCCACAGATTTGATGATTTGAGGCAAGCGTTTATTTCATCGGCAGCAGTCGATCTTGGAATGACTGGCAGTGTTTGGCGGAAGTCGCCAGACAGTAAAATCATTGCGCCTCCAAAACATCTCGAGTCATTGCGCAGATATTTCAATGTCCGGTTATGTGCTTCTAATGCACGTTTGTGCGCCATTGTGCATTCGTCCCGGATTATGATTTTAGATGCTTCTAAAACCTNGCATTCGTCCCAGATGATGATTTTAGATGCTACTAAAACCTTGGCCATTGCGGAGCGTTTCGAAATGTTACATGTCGGTTGTTCAGTAGTTTGAAGGTTTAACGGCAGTTTAAACGTTGAATGAGCCGTAAGGCATCCCTCTAACAATGTGGCCGCTATTCCAGAAGAAGCAACTGCTACCGCAATGTCGGATCTCGCTCGAACAGTGGCCAAAATCAATGACATGAGGAATGTCTTCCCAGTTCCACCGGGAGCATCCAGGAAAAATAAGCCACCATATCCCTCATCAATTGCCTTGATTAATGAATCATACACTTCCTTCTGTTGGGGGTTCAACAGGGACACATTTGTTTGAACTGATTGGTCTAATTCATGTCGATCATATTCACGTTCTCGTTCTAATTCTCGATTAAATGCGTCATTCATTCCTCGATCTGGCGCTGGCATTCCTAACCTGACTAACAAACTGCCGCACATGAGGTAACACATGTCTTCGATCAAGAGCAAAGCCTGGTTATGCATCTCATCATTCACCTCAAGATCAGGATTTCTTGAACTGACAAGAATTCTATGTAAAATGTCTTCTGACATATCATCTTTGTATTTGTTCCACAGGTCACGTGGATTCAATGGAAGCATGTCGAATTGATGATAGCAAATAATGTGTGTATCTGACTTGGAGTTGCAAGTGTCCCAATGACTATCGGTTTCAAGCAAATTGAGCTCTTGACATGCAGCACGAAATGTTGGGCACACTATACCATTAACAGTTCGTAGTGATTCAAATGATGTTGGCCCACGAACATTCACCAGCAACAACCGCAAATAGAAGTATTCATCATTCTTCGGATTAACTGTGTAATAATGTGGCATCTCCGAGTCCAGCCGTTCTCGAGTTATAAATGGTGTAACTAACCCGACTTTGATATATATATATATATATATATATATATATACACATATCGATTTTTTTTTAATGTTAGCATTCCTTATTTATTTCAGAGGCAATACTTGAACTTCAGTTAACGTCGTGTCAAAAATGTCATCCATATAAAATGTATGAGAAAATTAATTTACGTTATAATAATTTTCCGTGAAGTTTTACGATGTTTAAATAGCCTATATGTTATTCTGGGCGCAGACCAATCCAAAAAATCTAAAATCATTGAAATCGGTCCAGCAGTTCTCGAGTTATAAATGGTGTAACTAACCCGACTATGTTATATATATATAAAGATTACTTTTTAAAAATATCGATTATTTGCTTCAGCATAATCGTTTAAAACATATTTATTACACCTCCTATGGCTCTTCAAGAATATCTTTATGCTTTTATCACTTGATAATCACAATTAACTTTTTGTAATTTAGAATTGTATCCTTTGAAAACTGGTTGCCTTATGATAACATGGATGATGGTATTTACAAATTTTCGAATATAACAAAAACTAAAAATTTTAAAAATTTAAGTTAAATATACACTGTCTGGTTTAGTACAAAAAATAATAATATTTAATATATCTTCAAAAACAAAATCTTTGGTTTACCTAGTTTATTAAGGTAATTTTCGATTGCTTTTTGATTTAGATTTTCTCTATACATTCAAACTACACTGAAGAGCCAAAAAAAAAGCTGGTATAGGGGTGCATATGCAAATAACAGAGATATGGAACCAATCAGAGTAACGCTATGCGGTCGGCAGCTAGATCGGTCACTGCTGCTACAATGGCCGGTTATCCAGATTTAAGTGAATTTGAACGTGGTGTTATATTCGGCGCACGAGAGATGGGACATAGCATCTCCGAGGTAGCGATAACATTTGGATGTTCGCGTACGACCATTTCACGAGTGCACCGTGAATATCGGGAATCCGGTAAAACATCACATCTTCGACATCGCTGCGGCCGGAAAAAGATCGTGAACGAACAGGACAATCGACGACTGACGAGAATCATTAAACGCGACAGACGTGCAACCCTTTCTCAAATTGGCGCATATTGGATTTGTGGTGTGCCCTGCAGGATTCATGGTATGAATTACCTCCTGCATACCTTCAGACATTGGTCGAGTCCATGACACGTCGTCTTGTGGCACTTCTGCTTGCTCGTAAAAGGTGGTTGGGGGGACTCCACGATATTAGACAGGTGTACCAGTTTTTTTGGCTCTTAAGTGTATTTCTAAAATAATTGTTTTCCTAATATTCCTATTACCATTTCATGTCAATTATCCAAATAAAATTATCAAATATTAATATTTCTGATTTATGTTGTTATTAACTTTCTTTATATTTTAAGCTTTAATGTATAATTGCATTTAATATTAATGTCCTCCTTCAATACTGAGCAATAAATATCTAAATCTCGAAAACATAAATTTTTGTACATGCATTTAAATATAAGCATAAATTAGACGCCCAGATATTATAAATCAACTTAGAGAACAGAACATTTTGGTCAGTATTTCATATTGATAGCCATGTTTGGAGGAAAAATAAAACACGTTATTATTCACTTTTATAACATGGTTATAAGCTGATAGACATGCAAAAGTAACAAGTATGACTAACACAAAGCATATATTACCATAATTTTTCAATGACAGGAAAATATCCAAAATAGCATTTAAAATTCTAATAGGGACACTACACGAGGAGTACTAATGATGGTATAGATGTCAGTACTGGTCAATGCCATGTAATATTACACCATCATTACCTGTCGACTTGGCCCAATCATTAAAAATGTCGTCCTTTGCTTTAGTATAGCTTGACTCACAAAGGATATAGCATACAGAGAGTGTGTAAATTGACCTGTGCTTTGTTATAGATCCTCGTAAAATAGTCATGCATTACTACACTGGTGGAAAATTAAAAATTGACACAACTAAAGCAATGACATTAAAACACCTTATGCACATGGGGCACTGATAGAGGGCAGTAAATGCAATGATTAACAATGCTGTGCTGTGGAAAAAGTTGGAACCATATACTAGGCATAAAACCGCCGAGCTCAATACAACTGCAGTTGACTCGGTGGAAGAGTCGTCTGTTGTTTTAAACATATGCCTCTGTGTCGTGTGCATTGTAGACGTGCTGCAATGGCATAGATGAACACACTTCATGCAATTAATGTACTTTGAACGAGGTCATATTATGGGTCTGAGGGAGGCTGGATGGTCCAAAGAATTACTCAACGTGTAGCAGGTGAAGTATCTGCTGTACATAATTGAAAGTCTCGGTGGTCCAACGATGGTGCACATGCTCGTCAACCTGGTTCTGGATGGCAGCAGCATATAGATTCCCGCCCGAACCGCCACATCAGATAAGCAGCCATTGCTCATCGCACGGCGACCGCCGAACAGATTAGGGTCACTGTCGCACCCAGGGTGTCAGCTAGGACCATCCCCAACCATTTGCTGGATGCTTGGCTACGATCAACGGTGCAGCTCCCAGACTTCCTCTCACACCTCATCACCGTGCAGCTCGCCTCGGATGGTGTCGCGAACGACGCAACTGGAGGCATGAATGACGCGGAGTTGTATTTATAGATGGGAGCAGTTTCTGCCCTGTCACCAGTGACAGTCATTTGCAAGTGTAGCATTGACCAGGAGAGTGGCAACAATCATTTCGTATACGGCAGAAACATATAGGACCAATTCCTGGTATCATGGTTTGGGGGGAATAACCTACAATGACCGTACGCCTCTGGTGTTTGTTTAGGTAACACTGAACAGAGAACTCTGCATACAAAACTTCACACAGCCCATTTTGTTGCTGTTCCTACAACGCGAAGGAGATGTCCTCTTCCACCAGGACAATGCAAATGCAAACACTTCTCGTGTTACACAACATGCTCGCGAAGGGGTTCGTCAACTCCCCTAGCCAGCTCGATCACCCGACCTGCCCCTCATTGTACATGTGTAGGACATGATGGGATGGCATATGGTGCGGTCTGCAATACCAGCAGCATACCTCCATGAATTGCAACAACAGGTGGAATTTGCACAGAACACTATTCCCCAATATTAAATCCAATAACTTTATAATCGTCTCTACGCAAGAATGCAGGACTGCATCGTCGCTAAAGGTGGCTACACAAGGTACTGACATTGTTGTTCAAGACACACTGTAGTCTCTGTCCATAGGTATACAACACTGTGATAATTATTATATACATTGTACAACCTGTATAATTATTCAATACAACCTCCATTCATGTGGGACCATTGTGTCCGTGTATACATTTTACTTATTCCACCAGTGTATATTGTTGGCCTTAGACACAAAACCAAATGTCATGTGTCGATGCTGCATGAAGGATTGGCTACAAAAATGTAAAAAATAATCGCATGTTGTCTTGTTTAGAGAAAAAGTACCATGGAAGCAGAGGATTACAAAAACTACTTCTTTATGGGTGAAAGGACATTTGATAAGTCGTGCGATATTTATTGAGGGAGGACACAAATATGAAGATGTGTTTATCTGATTATGAACAATTAGCATTGATGTTGAGGTACCTATCTACTGGAAGACACCATGAAGACCTAAAATTTACATATATCATGTCACCAACTACAATATGTGTTGCTTTTGTTGGAACATGTCAAGTGCTTACATATATTCTGTAAGAATACATGAAGGCAAGTCCAAAAGTATTGAGTCCTGTCAGTGTCAATGTTAGTTTGTGAAATGTAAGTTAGTTTGAAATGCTATAAGAATTTAACACCATAAGACAATATTTGTTTATTAACCACAATTGGATACATTTAACAATATAGAAAGAATGCATACATGTATTACGAAACTAAAATTAAGATAAAGTATGGAAACTATCCTCGGAACTTTGTAAACAACAAAACCACCATATCTACTTGTTCAACCAGAGGCATGGTACCCGTGGATGAAAATACAGGTTTGATTATATTGCGGTGTTGAAAGGGGATGGCGATGCGGCTGTCCTGTACTTCGGATCCTCGTTGATTTTCACAGAATATCTATGCAGGGTACCTTTGTTAGCCTTAAACAGCATATTAATGATAGCTTTCATTAGTAACGCTCTATGTTTAGGGTCCAATGTATTCAGTTTCTCACTCGAAGCATTGGCAATTGTTAGGATGTTTTAATGTGTATCCTTTGCTTGGTTCAAATATGCACAGCCTTTTTGAAGAAGTTATTTCTGCTTGGCAATTGGCCCAACTGCACAACATTTTTATGGTTGTGGATGTGCAAGGAATGACGAACTTGATGCAGTAGTGGCCACTGCTGTTTGGGATTGTTCACGACCTTCTTGCACCAGTTGGGTGTGGAAACACTGGAGGATGAGTCACTGCTAACATAACTGCGGAGTTCATAATCTGTGGTTATTGGTTCATGGTGCATAAAAAATTGTCATTTACGAACATATCTGCATTAATAATATAGTCCAGTTTGAATAGATACGAATGTTTTTTGGGAAAAAATAGCTTCTCGAAGATGTTTAGCCTATATGTGGAGCAAAAAAATTATGCACATTGTATATCCATTTGTCGAAAAGTGACCAAATATGTGTTTCTTAATACTTCTGTAATTTAATTTACTATCACATGATTCTCTGTAACTAATGTCCTACGGGTCCCCAGGCATCGCGTGAGATAATGCTTGCTTCGGAGCACAGAGATGAATGGCACAATTACTTTATTCGCACACTAAGCTGGATGCTACCCTGGAGGTGTAAATACAATCCACCATTGACTGAAATATACGTTCTTGCCATAAATTTCAAAATACAGCGAGCTGTAGGTATCAACACATTATTATTTTAAATAATAAGATATTTCACACACCTCAAGCCTTCATGCATGTAGTCATAGAAAATGCTGGGGTTGTACATTATGCATAGTGCCGACTCGGTGCTAGTAGTATCAGGCAGCTGGACCACTTCTTCATCTTCTTCGCAGTCTTCAGAAAATGTTTCGTCACTATCATATGAAAACTCCATGATGGCTGGGCTGACTGAATGCTGGACTGGTGTTCTGCTGCTGACCACAGACAGAACAGAAGAAGACTGCCTGAAATCTGGGATGCCACTGGATTATGACATGGTGGGAAATGGATGTCTCAGAACGACGAGGACGGGTATACTTTTCATGTAAGTGGGGAGCACATGGCTGTCCTAACTAACCACCCCTTGTTGAGAATGGACATGTGACTATAGCCATCACAATACTCCTTCCAGCATAGAACTTCGTTGCTGTCTTGCCATCGCAACATTTATGCTATGCTGATAGAATCATGGAATGCAGTAAGTTTCAACTTGTGCTGTACTTAGCAAGCTTTGCAGTGTAGTTGATAACTGGCTGTTTGATGGAAGATCATAACTGGGCAAACTTTGAATCTCAAATCATTGGTTCCACAGAGAAAAGGTCATCATCATTAAATGCAACCTAGTGCTCCAGTCCATTACAGATATATATCTGCTATGGCATACCAGGTATCTGAAAGTGGAAACTGTGGTAGCCAATGGTAATGTCGGAGTATGTGGCAACATCTTCAGGCTAGAACTGCGCAGACATATTGATGCGATGAAAGTCAGATCATAACTTATTCTAGGAGTTTTCTCCTCCTCTTCCATATCAGCTTCCCACTATCCCCTGCCCACCACCACTCCGCCTCCATTATGGAAGGGCCAGTGCTTGCTCGTGATGCTTACTGACTCATTCGCTCTTCCACCTTCCACCTTAAGTTTTCGTCATCACTATATGTCCCATATGTTGTTTCAACATCAGCATAACCCATACTCCGTTTTTTCTAAGAAGCAGGGGTATTCTGTAGCGGATACGAAAACTCCTGCTCGCATGCGGTACAACTACGCTCTATGTTATTATACATATGCTTCAAGTAATGTAATTGCATGCACCTGTACTGGGTTTGTAAACCAATAATTGTAATTTTTTATGACAATATACTTGCAGCCACTGCTTCTATTGGTAAACTGCAACGAATGCCACTTCTTCACCTGTGAACATTTCAGTAAGTGAAATTTAATATTATCATATTCCGCAACACCATAGTACCAATATAGAACTTAATGATGTTTTGTAAGTATCTGGTTTTTATTTTCCTGTACGACAGATGCTCTGATAACAGAGGCGTTAATGTATTTCTGTCTACTTCAACTTCCCTGATGATGAATCCTACTTGCACTGTGAATCCCTGGATGCTAGAGATCATAACGGTGGATGAAGTGCAACTTAGCTACTCTCATAACCTACATCAGTATTTTAACCACTTTTTCTTTCACATTGTACATAGTCAGGCAGTCGTGGATGATGAGGGCTTAAGTTCAAGTGTTGGATGTGTATGTTGACGAAAAAATAAATTCGATCCTGCAGTCGATACTGCCTGTGTGTTAAACCAGAAGACTTGTCGACTTACATCGTGACCTGTGAAAATGTTACCAGTGCTCTTCCCACATGTGCTGACTTATGGTAACACTGTGCAGTTGTGTACCTGAGAAACCGACATATACTCTAGTTACCCGATGCTGCATGGGTGCACACCTGTGAAAATGCCAACACAGCTCTTCCCATGTGAGCACATATACTGACTTGGGCTATCTGACACCACGCAGGTGTTCGCCTAAAAATACGACATGAACGTGCATACTTATGCCTGTGTTAGTGGACTCCATTGCAATTCCATAACCTATCATGACCACTTGATTAATATTATTTGTGCATGTGTGTTGCAGGTTTTTTTGCTGGAGTCTGCAGTATGGACGGCGGCTGATCCAAAAATTTCGTTAATTTATATTTTATTTTCAAAACAATAAATATCACGAAATATGTATGCTTGGATATGGAGTTAAAAGTATAAAGTATGTTTATTATTGAATATCATCTGACCTGAGCACAACTGTTACTTTTATCAATAGTGCTAGAAAATGTATTCGTTTGGTCCTCATTCTACTGTTTTCCCTTGCTAATATTATACATCTGATGACAAGTAGCAAACAGCAAGCAGTCAACAGTTGGTCAATTGTTGGCAGTGGTGGTAAACTTTCGCATTTATGACTGTCATAATTTTTTATGACAATCAGGTCATATGAACAAAAGTAACAATAACGGTTTATAAGTAATCTTAATATGAACCAATGCTCTCACAATTAATATTAGAATTCAGCAGAAAAGGAATGCCAATTGTAACTTACTGCTGGGAAAATATAAACAGCGAGTTTATGGGCCATTTACGAAAGACCAGCTGTTATTGCTGGGAAAATATTAGCAGAAAACTAATAGGCCATTTATGGCAGGCCAACTGTTGTTTACTGCTGGGGATATACAAGCAGCAAACTTGTGAGCCACTCATGGGATGCCATCTGTTACTTTCTACCGCGGATGTACATATTAGTAGTATACCAATGGGCCACGTCCGGCCTGCCAACTGTGGCTTAATGCTGGGGACATAATAGCACCATGCTTATGGTCTTTTTGTGGTATGCCAACTGTTACTTATTACTGAAGAAACATTATAAGCAAGCTTATGTTCCATTTGTGGCTTGCCAAGTGTTACTGATGGGGATATACAGTATGAATAATAATTTAATGAGCATATTATGCCATTCCGAATATATGTTCTGAAATAGCATATATATTATGTGAATTCATTTGATTTTTTTCATTTCATGGATATACGAAGTAAAATTATCACGTGATATTATTAGTAAAATTCAAAAAATAGATCCTAGACATAAAACCTGCAAATCATAACATGTAAAAAAAATTCTTTAGATTTCATTTTAAATACCATCTGAAAGTAGACCGAAACAAAAAAACTAGCCTTTAAAACAAAACATAGAAATCCCGGTATTGACTTGTGGTAACAACATATATTTTGTCTATAGCAAATCTAATACTGCAACTTTAATGTGAGAACGTAATGAGACTTACTTAACATATTTTACACGAATACTTGGTACAGTAATTACTAGGATTCTAGACTATGAACGGAAGGATCGTAAGTTAGATTCCAGGTTAGTTTTTAATAATTTAATAGTTTAGAAATAATGCTAAAGGTGACATATATGAAGATAATAAAAAAATTAGTTTTGTTTGGGTGAAAATAATTATTTCTTGGCTTTGAAAATGTATGGCAAGCTGTTTTTAATTATGCCACAAGTGGTCAACAGGTGAGTTGTAAATGGCAAATAAATCGGCTACAAGTGGTCAAGAGCTGGGTCACAAGTGGCTTGCCAACAGTTGGCTAACGAAATTTGATTTACTTATGGCAGGCCTTAAGCAGTAAGCCAGTGCGTCGTAGCTGCCACTCATGGCCCACTGATGGTGCCTGCATGCTTGGGATACAGATGGTTACGCAGAAGCGGGCCGCTTTCGTGCAGATTGTTTTTTGCTACATTAACGTTATATGAACAGTGGCCCGAATGTGGCCAACTGCATACAACAATCAAAAGACATCGTGTGTGTCAGAAGCGTCTGCGAGTGCATTACATAGGTTTACTAACTATGGAAACTGTTTGTGGGCTCCACGTGTACAAGCAGATTTGCACAAGTGGGCCAAATGACTTTTGGTGTTTGGGATGCTACTATATTCTCGAGGGAATATGTTGTAAAAAATTACAGATGTTCGTAGTTTCTTGCTGTCTAGCACGATATATTTAAAATTTTGATGGACTACGACTCAAAAAACTAATAATTTTTTAGAGACGGGTTTTTTTTCGCTATTATATTCATGGCCATGCTAGACTTCAATATCCTATGCTTACAACTACAACTTCGTATGGTTATTGGCTGCGTGTTTACGCGAGAAAACATGTTCTTATTTGACTGGGTCAATCGTAATACAGTAATCTGATACTGAACGTCCATGATTCACGGACAGACACTTGAATCACATGACATTTAAAATCATCCAACCACGAAAGTGCATATGAACAAAAGTGTTTTGCAGTACAGCAAGTGTGGAAATATTTTCACGAAAAACATCTGTCCCTAATAATTTATGTATGGTATTTGTATTCTCCTTATAGTAAGTATGACGTTTACATATCAAATGTAAGGTGTGGAGAACTCCAAAATCTGACTTTAAATTAAATGTACAGCTATTTCATATGTACACCCCGAGTCAGCACGTAACAAACACATATATAAATGTAATAGATTTAAGAGTGTCTCAAACCGAACACTGCACTGCGCTGGTAGGGTATATATACATTCTCGATGTTTATCTTGTGACTTCTTTGTTTATTTACTATGTTAAATGTACGTGTAATTTATTTCTTTTGTATAGAATAAAATCACGTTCAACAACCCTAAAAATTAAATTACAGGATGTCAACAAGTAAGGAGATGACCCAACTTTATGTTCGAGTTGTGAAGCAAGCTGAGAATGACTTTGTGATCTCGTGTATATCTACTAATACGGAGGTAAGGTATTTATTACCAGAAGAATATAGAAACATGCAGTTTCACTCTACATTATCAAGTGAGAAACATAAACAAAATGCAACAGCTGTAATAAAAAAACTTAATGGTTATAGAACAATTGCTATAAAGATTGACGATGATATTAAGTCAGTATATTTCGATGAAGAGGACAATATCTGTTTCCAAAAATTTCCATTTAAAGAATGCGTTCCCGTGCCAGGATCTCAAACTCATGATCGTCTACAACTAGAATTATAAGATCGAATTAAACGATTGGAGTTTTAGTTGATATAAAATTCAACTCAAGACAAAACAAAATTACATCACATTGAAATGAAATTAATTTTAAAGAAATTTGANGTTTCCAAAAATTTCCATTTAAAGAATGCGTTCCCGTGCCAGGATCTCAAACTCATGATCGTCTACAACTAGAATTAGAAGATCGAATTAAACGATTGGAGTTTTAGTTGATATAAAATTCAACTCAAGACAAAACAAAATTACATCACATTGAAATGAAATTAATTTTAAAGAAATTTGAAAAAAAAGACAATACGATCCTACAGAATAGTTACGTAGATTTGAAGATGAATGCAATCGATTTAAGGTAAGTTCAGATAGACTGAGAATCAAGGCTTTATATTTCTTTGTCACGGGCTCGGCAAATGACTGATATGAAACTAATCTGATAAAGATAGGTCTAACAGTTTCCTGGGAGGTTTGTAAGAGTTTTTTCCGTAATGTTTTTGTTGATAAAGGCTTGTCAATTGTTAGGAAAGCTTTTAACTACAAATATTTGGGAGGGTCCTTAATCAATTACGCACTTACAAGAGAGAAACTATGCATGGAAGTGGAACCTAAAGGTACTGCATTATCTTTTATCAACCAGATAGTGTTTGGTTTACCAAGTGAAGCTCAAGAAGAACTTGATAGGGAAGAGATAACTAATCTTAATGGTCTGTATACTGGGCTTCGAAAGTTGGAAGACGCTTTTGCCAGAAGGAAAAGGGAAAGACCGCTAAGTCTGAAATCTATAAAAAATATTCTTTATAAGAAAAATGAACCCCAACAGAAAAATGTAACTTTATGGTAGGAATGTTCAATTTGTGCAGCCCTTGCTTTTCCAAGTCGTCACCATCCAGTAACTGTATGTCGCAACAAGAATCTGGTCTCTTAAACACTACGATCAAATATGACAGAACATTCAACAAATCTAAGTGATTTGGAAATATTGAAAGTCGATTTTGATAGAAAGAATTTAAACTGAGTAACAAGGCGAAATTAGATCCGGTGATAAAATTTAACATAGTTATTAATGACAATTTAAAAACCAAAGTTGTTTATGATAGCGGCTCAAATGTAACACTAATTAATCAACGAATTGCTGATTTGCTTTAGTTGAAATTAATAGAACAAAATAGTGTACTTAAAACAATCAGCGGACATGTTTCACTAAAGCCCGGGCTACAATTATGCTTCGTATTGGAAATATTGCAGACCACATAACTACCTATGTTGTAAAGAATGATAGTTTCTCTTATGATCTCTTCCTAGTTATCGATGCTATTCAGAAATTTAAGTTGATTCAAAATAAGAATCTAAGAATTTTTCAACGCACAAATTGCGAGAACGTAATAGATCTACAGGAAGACCGATCAAATAATGATAAGATGCAGACTCCAGAAGATACTGAAGATTTGGATAGAGATATTGAAGTACATTTTAATGAAAATTTGAATACAGACGAATTTGAAGTTGACTTACAACGTATTGAAAATTATGATAAAAAACAAACAATTTTTAAATAATTGAAAAACATAGGCATTTGTTTGGAAAATATAAATTTTATATAGGCAAATTGCGATCACAAGTCGCTGAGATAACACGTCTTAGAAACGAATACGTCACCTCTCTCCCATACAAATGTTCAATCGCTGACAATACAGAAATCAGAATTCAGATTAAGAAATTACTACAAACCGGGATCATCGAAGAATCTGATACTCAACTTGCGTCTCCTGTAACGTTAGCATACAAGAGAGACGAAGGAAGAAAATCACTCCAAGGCATCGACTTCCTAAAATTAAACTAGTTGGTAGTTCCAGAATGTTTTCCTTTCCCTACAATTAGAGATGTGATCGACAAAGTTGTAAATTGTGAACATTTTACAGTATTATATATTAATTGTTGCATCACACTTAAAGTACAAGTTTGAAAAAAAAACTTCTTTTATCACTAAGTATGGAAAGTTCATGTTTAAAATTCTTCCCTTTGGTTTAAAGAACGCTCCAGCCACATTTCAGAGGATATTGTCAGATATATTCCGAAGAAATAATTTGGATGAGTTCACCATAAATTACATCGATGATATCTTGGTTTTCTCCCGAACCTGGGAGGACCATCTCAATCATATTATAAAATTTTTACGCGTTATCTTCTCTAAAGGCTTGAAACTAAAATTAGTTAAATGTTTGTTCGCAGCCAAATCAGTAAAGTACCTTGGACACACTATTTCGAAAAAAACTGTTTCTCCAGCCCAAGGAAATTTAGTCTCTATCCAATATCTTCAAAGGCCTTCTGATAAGAGTAGTGTGCGGAGTATTCTGGGTTCTATAAACTTCTACTTGAGATATATAGAAAATAGCACGCAGAAACTAGAACCACTACATCAACTACTGAGGAAAGATGTCAAATTTGAATGATGTGATGACTGTGAACAGACCTTCAAGATGATTAAGGATTATTTATGCTCTAAACTGATCCTGGCTATCTACGATATTGAAAATCCCGTCTTCATAGAGACAGATGCCAGATACAAAGGTATCGGCGCAACACTCAAACAACCTTAAGAAGACGGAATACTACATCCTGTTGCGTATTTCTCTCGCAAGCTCTCAAATAGAGAAAATCGTTTACACATTCATCTCGAATGCAAGCCTATCAGCTGATGCAATACAGGGTTGGCAGTACTACTTAATTGGATGTCACTTTACGGTCTGCAGTGATCACAAACCGTTAGATAATTTAAAGACAAAAGCCAGAACTGATGAAATCCTTGGAGACCTAATTCTTTATTTATCTCAATATGACCTTAATATTACATATAAAGAGGGAAAATAAAATATTCTGGCTGATCTCCTTTCAAGAAATAGAGTCCTTGAATACTTCGAGAATAAATATGCGATCCAAGTAGTAAATTTAATAGATATATCAACTATAATAACAGACCAAACAGATCATATTTCTGAGTTGAAAGCAGCTTAGCAGATAGGGTATAAACAAGGGACCATACTGAAGAAATTAAGAGAAAAATTAAGAATTTTTGTTTCTCCCATGTTAGCAAATGAAATAATTGAACTTGTTCATAAACGTTATGGTCACATCGGTCTACCACAGATGATTGCAACCATCAGACAACATTATTACTTCAAGTGTCTGGACAAAGCTAAACATACCTTTTATAAAAACCGTAATATTTGTATTCAAAACAAAGTTCGTCGTAGTCGTGCTATCGGTCTACTCTCACAACTAGGCCCTTCTACAGAGCCACTCAATAGTGTCTGAGGGTTTAGCTGGAAACCGATCCACAGAACAATACATGGATATCCTGGTGGGTCATTTCACCAGATATGCGTAGATCTCCTTTACAAAGTGTCAGAACGCCCAAGATTTTATAAATTTGATTAATCCAATCGCCCTACAAAATACTATCTGAATCCTAATAGCAGATCAGTATACGGGCATCAATTCTACTGACTTCAAGAACTATTTAGGAAAAACAGGAATACAAATCGTCTTTTACATGCATTGATCATCCCAAATCAAACGGGCTTAATGAGAGATTACACCAAACATTAGTAAATCGCCTTCGTTGTAAAATTAACAACGATAACCATAAAACCTTGCCAACCCTGGCACAGGAGTGTGTTAACGAATACAATGATAACATTCATAGCTCCACACACTTTCCACTATAATACTTACTACTGGGAAAGAAGTCCATGATATCGCCCCTTCAAGAAGACTACCAAACATCTCTTGAGGAAGACCGCAAAATAGCTCTCCGGAATTCCATGAAGAGTTTTAAAAAAAATGGAAATAGGCTGAATTGTAATAAGTTAGATCCAGTTTGGATCGGACCCTATCCAATCATCAAGATATCTCGCCGACATTCTATGAAGTTGCTTGTGGAAAGAAAAATAAGATTTCCAATATCTTCCATTCCGGAAAACTGCTTCCTTGTTCCCTGTGGCAACCGACTACAAGGGGGGAGGTGTAAAGGTTGGGTACACTGCTCCATTGACGCTCTGCAACCTCGCTGCAACCTTCCCTTCATTTGTAAAATTTGTTATCACATGTTTATCTTGTGTCTTCTTTGTTTATTTACTTTGTTGAATGTACGTGTAATTTAATTATTTTATATAGAATAAAATAACGTTCAAAATTATATATATATATATATATATGTAGGATTGTTATATTGATATATATATATATATATAGAGAGAGAGAGAGAGAGCACAGAAATGTTATGTATCATTAAGTAGCAGACATTGCAGACGAAAAACAAATGAAGCTCGCAAGATGGCGGGCGGAAACAAGATGACGGACGGAAACAAGATGGCTAATGGAAACTAGCGGCTCTCCCACCTGTCTCTAGAGGGGTGCCCAGAAGAGATATGTGACGTCATTGCAATCGACTTTTTCGTGGATGCTATTACTGATGCCGATGTGCGCCGAGCTGTAGGCCTGGCATCGCCACACAACGTGCAGGATGCCCTGTCCCGATCATTGGAGGTGGAATCAGCGAAGCAGGGGCCGACATCCTACCTACCCCAAGCAATGACAACGATGGAGATACCATCCTGGACATCTTGAGGAAGTTAGAGACCACAATAAAATATATTGCTGCCAGAGTCTGTGCTAGGAAAAACCGTTTTTGTCCACCCAAGAATCGGGAATGTTGTAAGTGTGGCCAGACAGGACACTTGAGAATCCATTGCCAGCAAAGAAGCTGCAGGACCCGGCTATCAGACGTGAGTACAGCCAAGAGTTTGTTAAGAAGGTGAGATGGTGATAGGGGAACTTTTGAATTCCATAGAGGCTGCGACACCTTTCCCTCGTCGACAGAGGTGCCGAGAATACTGGAACTGTGGAAAGGAGGGACACTTACAAGTCTGGTGTCCAGAGGTGCCACCCGAGATTAGTCATCGAGTAACGAGCCAAGGGACAACTGCATGAACAATTGGAACTGGCATCCACAGTAATGACTATCTAAATCACAGTCCCATCGAGACTATTGGCAACATTAAATCTGAGAGAACGAAGAAAGATCGCTATATGCTGGTAAGAATAACAAGGATACTAGAGTCGGGCCACGTAAGTAATTGCCCCGCAGTTAATGCAGGCGAGGAAACAAGAAAAGTCCAATTTATAGACTAAGCTGCACATATGCATCTTCGGGAGAAGAAAGACAGCCAGGGGGCAGGATATGAGCATATCCCAGTGTCTGGTGGCATCAAGAGAAACACTGATGTAGTCTGAGAGTTGCTGACGATGAATTCAAGAAAGGATGGATAGTGTGGCTGCATGAAAGGAAACACATTCGGGGTAACGCACCCTAGTGGCAAGGATGTTATAAAGGCCCTTACCGAATTTTGAAGCTAGTAAGTGACAATTGCTTCCATATCTGTCGTTGAGACTCTTTGAAAGAATAATCTAGAGTTGAAAACATTGACCGACTGGTGCTCTACGAAGGTCCAGATAATAAAGAGTCTGTTCGGAATGAACAGACTTAAAAAGGGGGAATTGTTGCGCACTGTATCTGTAGCCGCACCACGCATAACAGGAGCTCNGGGGGGGGGGGGGGTGACCCACCTTGACCCTCCCCTCCCCCAGGCATACCTGCTCGCTCCCTCGTCGCGCCCCTCACAACCTCTGGGTAACTATGGAAATGACTGACAGTGGAAGTGTAGCTCCCTCCTCCTCTCCCCTGCTGGAGAAGCCAACTAGTGGTGAGGACATGCAAGAATTTTCTGGGAACTAGGACCCTCGGCGCAACGCGGAATTCAGAGAAATTTCTGGGTGATGTCCTACGACCCTATAAATATTTTTGCGTTCCAACGGCTGGTAGTCTGGCGTAACCATCTGGCAGAGTGCGGGTGCGAAGTTAAGTGTGGCGAGGGACGGACGACAACAGTAGATTGCAACACCATGGCTGACGAGGTGTTCGTGGTGTGAATGGACGAGAGAGCGTGAAACACGACAAGTTAAGTCTACTGTGAGTGAGGGGGCTTGGACAACTTTATAACAATGCGAACTGGTGGGATCTGGACTGAACTGAGGTGGGACTGAATGAATACTTAATACTAATTTTATTGTAAATAACGGAAATGTTAAATAACAATATTTAATGTATAAAATAATTGAATAGGATTTTATAAACTGTCTGTTGAGACTGATTTTTAATTATGTAATTTTATTTATTTTTCTTAAGTAATTATATATTTTAATGATCGAAATTATTAATTGTAAATATCAAGTGATATTAATTTATTGTGAAAATTTGGGTCAAAAGAATTTTGTTTGTAATTATTGTTAATAAAATTAGGAAATTTAAATTAACTCTTTTATTTAATTAAGACCTCCATTTCTTTACAAACCTGGTTTAGTCCACTGACTTTTGAGAGAGAAACTGTAACAGCAAGACCAGTCCCATTGCGAGTATTTGAAAACACGTATGGCTGCTAAATCATAAGAGATCTTGCTCTGAATCGAAAACAGGACGCGTCTCATTATACAGGTCCTCATATGAGTGATTAGGAAGTGTCAAGAATTTATTTACTCATATGGCCGGAATTTTCTACGACACGCAAAGTGCATTCCGGGACTTAAAATATTAAATGAAATCACTTACAAGTTTGTTGCATGCCAGATTAAATCATAAGTGACCTTGTTGCGTAATCGGATTTAAATGCTTGCAGCTCTAGGTTATTATTGTTTATAAGTAAGAATTTTGAATTAATGTGAAAATTGCAACATATATGTTCTACAAAAATGTGTGCTACGTATTTATATAAAATAGTTACTACACACGTTTGTGGATATCAAGTATAGGGCTTGTGATATATCACGCGAATGACACAAAATGGCGGTAGCTCTGTTGAACACCCGACGAACACAGTTAAAAAGTTAAAAAATACGGTCAATGCTGGTATTTTTATATTATATTCCTGTGGTGGGACAATTAAATTATTGATATGGTACGTAGGTAGGTAGCTAGTTGGGCTTCACGTTTCGTCGACAGCGAGGTCATTAGAGACGGTTTTTATTAATAAATTAGTTATTAAGCTGACTACGTCCTTACCCCAAGAAATGCGATGTAATAGGTTGATTGAAAATTCCGACTTGAGGAGATCAGCTTGACACAAGCGGGTCAGCACACCTACCAAAGTAATATCTGGTGACGGGGTCCCCCACACGCTTGGCGGCGACTTGGTGTCGGGAGAGATAATTAAGATATGACTCCCCTCTTCCGGCACTGATAATGAATCATCCGAGAGGGGGAGATGTCACGCACACGCGCCCACGCACACTGCACCCACCCAAGGAATGTGTGAGGTTGGGAGACTCCCAACGCCTTACTGCTATAGGCAATATGTCATTCGCCCCAGCGAAAATATCGTCACGCTTGCGTGCATACACGTGTGTCGGTGGCCCCTTCCAGTGGAATGCCACTGACCCCAAGGCGCCAAGCTGGTTGCTAGTAACACATTTCCTTGCATTTGTCAAATCTGCCGCAACCCCCATCTGTCGACCACTGCAGAGAGTGGTCGCCATATTATGTCCTTATTCAAGATTACTATGAAAAATATATACACATATTTATGCAAAATATGTATTAATTATAATTTTCTATATTAAATGTAACACAAATTATATTTGTCATAATTTCTCACATACGATTTGCACATGTGCTTATTACATAGTCAAATACACTTATTTATTTTCAGCCTTAATCCAAATACATTATTCCTATAAGTGAATTGTTGTTGTTTATTATTCCTTTTAATTGAATTATAGAATGCTCTCGTAGTTTCATTGAATTTTTTCCTCTTTTATAAGAACTTACGAGCTCCCGAATTATACTCATTCAAATAATATGTACTTAAAAATATTTCGCAATTCGTTATTATTTTTATATTGAATAATTTCTTGACTTGAAATACAAATTTTCGTTGATTTTTGTTTGCTATGTCTCCTCTGTGAGCACTGATTATTAATTATTTCTCATTATGACAGAGATAAATATTTTGGTATTGGGTATATTTTATATTTTCGGAAATTTATTTTATCTTTTGAAGATATAATTCAAATTTGAAAATTTAGGTGTGAAATATTAATATGTACAAATGTTAAACTGACTATCTCCCTACACGAACACACGCTACTAGATTTTCAATACAAGAAAAATAGCAATATTCATGTATAAATTAGCTAAAAACAAAATAAATTATTCACGCGCTATTAAAACTTGATTATACTACAGAATATATTCTCTTATAACGCTTTGAAACATGATAAACATAATACTAGACCCGAAAAATTTCTGATAGTAAAAAATTTTAGGATAATACCATCCGACATTGTTTTTCATTAGAAAAATAATTTTTCGTGAGCTTAATAAAATTTAAAAAAATCTTCCCAAAATACCGTTTTCAAAATATGTTAAAAATTGACTCAGTGTTCAGAAATTCTTTTATGGTGTTTGCCAACGTCAAACGAGCCAATGTATTCGCCGTCGTCAGGAAATGGCATAGAGCTTCTACCATTATTCTTGCCACTGCAGGTTTCGCGTTCGAACCCTGAATCGTTGTTGTGTTTCATAGTAGAAGACTCAGAGAGTGCTGTATCCATACTATTTTGCAAAAAAAAATATCACTATCTATTGCGATTATTCCAAATGACTGTCACTCACGTATCCTATTCATCTCGCCCATCAGTCACAATTTCAACTATACTGATGCTCGCAGTCGGCAGACTTCACTCTCGCTGGCCATTGTTGTAATCGTTGCTCGTCACTTCGCTGGCTCCGCACACCTTGCGCTCAAGGCTCTTCATGCTCCAGACACCAGACTGTCAACACGGGCATCGAATTCGGTTTATATAGTTTCGGATGTCTGATCTAGAAGGTCCCTTGCTCCCAACTTGAGAAAGGCGAGGGGAATTACCAGAACAGTCTTGCAACAATAACATTAGTAATTCAATCTTCCAAGGACAGAAGATGGCACGAGTCACTATAGGCTTACCGCGGCATGCTTCAAGCGATTTGGTAGCTGCTTTGTCACTGCACGCTCTCTTTTGGTTACCAGTGATGCCCTTGACACGGTGTTATGAATGCACAAACGGGACAGGGCAATGGAAGAGACGCAGAGTGGCCACATGTAAAAATATGTATACAGTACTAAAACTTTTCCAACCATTTTTATTTACAAAATAACAAGGAATTTCTGAACATGTAAGCTGATTCCTGGCGAAATATGAAATAAACAGTATACAAATGCATCTAAGGAAATTGGAAACAATTTTTCTTCGGTGAACGATAGATCTCTACCCAGGCAATTTGCAGGTGTCTACAAATGTATATGTTGTTGTGGTTTAGTTAACACTGGACGGCGGGTAAAAAGATAATTACAAGGTGTGTAGATCATATCCATGAACACAAACAAGAAAAATATACTAGCAAGAGCAGAGCATACGTCCATTACAAAACACGCATTAATTTCAAACCAATGATATATCATAGCCAATATCAATAAAGACAAGGCATGGACAGTACGAGAAGCTATTAAGAAAATATCCATAAAATATTAACGGTGAATATGGGTACATGCTTATGAAAACCAGGCGACCAATATTCAGAAAATTTAGGCTGAATACCATCCAACTCGCAAGTCAAAGTGATTCAACGTTATTAGTCTTATCTTCAGCAAATCAGAAGATTTCTAAAATGACTGGACGCCACAGCAGCCAATCAGCGGAATTCTTCACTCGCACAGGCCACCTGGACAGCCAGTCACTTGTCAGAGCCTCCTTCTTGACCTGTTATGCTTGGTGAGTCGTTAATGTATGCTGACCCAGCTTGGGTGTATACCTTAGGCAATATTAGTAGGGATATATATATATATATATATATATATGCGACATAGGGCATACAGGGATCTCGGAGGGTGGTAGGCGCTCCCGAAAGTGGAGAGTGCAAATGTGTTGTGCTATGATAAATTGGTAATAACCTGCAACTGAGCAACGAAAAATAGCATACAGCAAATGGTTACAAGGTAGGTAACCACAAAAAACAGTGTCATAGAGAGTACGCCTCTTATTGCATTAAATAGGGCTTGAGACCATCATATTTCTAAGAACTTTTTATCCCCCTACTTGAAGCAATATGACAAGACATGTTCGTAATCAGCATGCAACAATCAATAAAAAAGGTCACGTTTGGTAGTATCCGCTAACCTAAACAGTTACCTCAGAAATCACATCGATGGCTTAGGACGAAATCCTCGTATCTCATATCTCTAACTGAACATACAGTTCAAATTGCAAATAACTACAAATTTTAATTATCAACAAAGCAAAAGATATAAATTTTTTTAACAAGTACATACTGTTTTTTTTTTTAATATGATGCACATTTTCTGAGTTAATACATTGACGCATGACGCTTCCAACCAAAGAACACAGCGACGATTTCACAACCTGCCAGAACCTGCGTCAAATGCTCATACAGACGTCACCCGCATATTTCCTTCCAATGACACACATGCTAGGGGACGGAGAGACGCGATCGTCAGTGCGTGAGGCTTGCATCACCTGATCGACGCACGCCGAAGTTTGACGTAAATCGGGTCGCCAATGACGTAGGGGATTCCTCGATGGGACCTGATATAGTATAGCAGGGAGGTAGAGAAGTTAGTCAATCCCGAAGACTCAAGAGACGCGGGGGTCAGCGCCAGGGGTGCTACCCACCGAGGGACGTCACAGGATGGACGCCGAGCCCGCCGAGAGACGCCCCAACACGACTTCCCGGGACGCGAAGTCGAGATGAAACCAGCACACAGTGGCAGCTCAGTTAAGTAACCGCGCCTCCAAATCCGTTCACGTTTCTCCGACGTTTATGAACTAAAACTCTGACCTGTAGGCCTCCGATGGGTAAGGGAAGGGGGAAGGAAGCGGAACCCAAGAGTGCAGTGTACCATACCAATATAATGAGTGACGTAATGATGCAATAAAATAACCGTTTAGCTAACCGAATCAAAGGTAGAAGTGTTTATTAGCCGCCTGATTTCACCCCTGAGTATGTGTTCAGTTCGCTTACGCAATAAGGTTGACCAAGTGATCTAGCGCTCCTTCACCCTGTATATCACATACAGCGTGGAGAGCAGACTGTGACGTGTCAACATACTAGTATAGGTCTCAAAGGTCCAGCCCAAAGTTCCATTGTTTTGCGTATGTTTGACAGAAATAACAAATTGTAATCTAATTTACTCAGTTTTAAATATCAAATTTCATCTAAAGTGATTTACATGCATGCCTGTGTGTGCACCCTCCAAACAGACGCATAAACCACAAAGTGGGTGCGAAAGGAAAATCAGTGTTCAATAATATAAACACAAAAATTACTCAAAGCCAACCTTCTCCCGAGGTAACTTGTAAATGCTGTGATGACGTAAGTATTTAGGCACCTTGATTTGTATTATGTCCAGTCATATGTACTTAACGTAATGTATAATAGTCATAAAAAAAAACAATCATCTGAAACACACAAAAATGTGTTCAAAATCAGAACAATTATTCTAACAATTAATACTACTGTGACAATTGGGTGTAGCGAGTACAAACAAATATACGTCTGTAGTGCTACACATTTACGGTAAATATAATGAGAGCTGATTTCAACATATAAATTTAATCATTTCGTCATAAACATGTTTTATTTCGTCAAATAAATTTTATAGTAGAATATAGATGTGACATTGTCATAACATGTACCAATTGTTAATGTAACAACTGCAATCAAACACAAATGTAATTTTTTATTCAATAATTTAAATCGGTACATATTTAGTGAAAACATAAAATAATATTTCACAGTAGCGAAGAAAGGTTGACCTGACGAGAGAACACTTGATCATGTAACTCATACTGTCAGTAAAATTTTGTCTGTTCAAACTTGTACTGTGTCAAGACATTTAAAAGTCCCTAAGAACACTCACTGACATTTCAGTTTCCCAAGAATCCCCCCCTCCCACATAAAGATATTGTTTATTTGTAAGTATGCAATATTTTCCGTAAAACACAAAAATACACTATCCCTTTTAATAAGTCGTTACATCCCACATAATAGCAACTTTCGTTCGTGCACTTACAAGTGTTTTGGGTAAACGAATTCCTAAGGTTTTTGTACACTTTTGAAGTAAACTACCATATGTTTAATAATAAATTAGGGTAAGGAAAATAATACAGGAGAGGTAAAATTAAAAAAGTACTACAAACATTGGCAAAATGCTTGTTCACTGTTAACTATTACTCCAAAACCAATTCGGAACACAACTACTCAATTCAGTAAACATGTTATCATACGTAAAATAAAAATACGTATAGTTCAAGCATTTCCACAAAATTTCTAATAGTAAATCTAATTAGTTTGTTAGAACGCAGTGGCAGAAAACTCTTTATTTGCGTTTTTTTGGAAATCTGGAAATTGCTGCCAACAATTATCTTTGTTTTAGATCAATTTGCTTCCAATATAAACGTCTTATTTTTTATGTACCATACTATAACTGTACACTGTATATATGGTACGGCTGTGTTTGAGTATGTCTTTTCGCACCGACTCAATGATTACATAGCATTATTGGCACACTGTTCAGTATTTCATACACTTAGAAGTCTTCATTTTCAAACTCATTGAAAAATTTTTTAAAAAAAGTTACTATTTTTTGCAATCTTAACTGACTTTGCAATGTAAGCAGGTGACTAAACTAACTATTAGCTTTTCACTATCAAGAACCCAACCACAATTCAGAGAGTACGAGTAAAGTCAGCAGTGTTCACAAATAGAGCGCAAATGTTTAGTGCAAAATTATTACATTAATCTAAATATATATATATATATATATATATCTATGCATTTCTTTCGTAATATCATAAACATATTGGATGAAAATTGTCCGTTGAAAAATAATAAAAGGTAGATTAAGCAGTGTATTAATTGTCACAAAGAACACTCTCTTCTGGTCTCCCGCTCGCGAACACATTATAATGTCATAGGGAACGTTGTCTGGTGGTCTCAATACATCAGAGAGAGTGCATCGAGAGCGTGAAGTTAAATTCTTTCTGGTGCTCTCTCGCACTCTCTGACAATGTGCCTTATTTGATTACTGTTTTTCAGCATTTCAACGAGGATATAAAAGACTTTAAGGCCTAAACTATATCTCATTTTACGTGTATGTGAATAATGTTAACTGTTTAAGACAATACAATGACTTAGGAAAGGATTTTTGACATTGTCTTGGTTTTACCAGATTATGTATTTTTTTCACTTTTGCATAGTGTGTACGTTTACATAAATGATTGTTGTAACACAACATCAATGTACAAAACCAAAATTAACCTTAAACAGTTATTTCAGCTCAGTGTGCTGTTTCACTAACACTAAGACTGGAATTTATAGTTGGAGGCTTGTTGGACAGATAAACTCCACTCTTATTAAAGCAGTGCCCATTTATTCAATGAATTCATATAAAGCTACTTGGCAAAGTAAGACTTAAAGAAAAATTAATAAGTTGGGTCAAGCTTTGCTTGATGAAGTGTCTCAACAAGTATCTGTATAATATAAACACCAATGTTATCCAGCGAAGATTACTATTTTATTTACCATTATTAACTGGCAAGAATAAAAGTACCCATTTGTTAAAAATTACCTATGTTAGTTTGAAGAAAATACAATTTTGAATGAAAATATCTTGCCAACAAGCAAATCATAATAGGCCTATAAATGTGTTTTTAAGTGCACAATTAACAAAATTTCATGAAGAACTTATGCATGTGTGTGAATAAGCAATGTTCCTTTACGTATTTAAGAGAAGTGACCAGGTTAACCCAGTTAGAGTAAAATATTTTACTCTGCTCTTTTCAAAAAATAATTGCTTTAAGTTTATTCTCGTTCAGGAAGTTCACCAACTTGACCTGATCCTCAACTGAGTACTCGATCAACTTTGGGCTAAGGGGCCATTCAAGTATTACGTAAGCAGAATTTTAGTAATTTTTAACCCCCCTCCTCCCTTGTCTACAAAAATAAGCAAAGCTCTTACCCCCCTCCTTTGCGTACGTAAACATTTATATATATTTGTTTTAATATGTTCAGGTTTCTTTATTGTTATTCATGAGCAGCAGGAATTTAAATGCACATTTAATATTTATTCAAGCTAATTATTAAAATAATTTTAAAATATTATATTCTTAACATATAACAAACTATATTAAACAATTTGGTTAATTTAAATTAATTTTCCCCAGTCCATGGCACATGAATCCATGAGTCCAAGTCTTCGATGACATTAGATGTTTGTTGCTCGATGTTGTGTGTTTGCTCACTTTTGTGTTCTTTCCGGATATTTACATCATTCTCTTCGAGCCATTCAACATCTTGGTATTCATCAGTTTGTATTATGCACATCAATTCATTAGCACGACAAGCAGCCACTATTATAGGTCTCACTCTCGTTTTGGTGTGCTTGTTTATTTTTTTATGGATTTCCTTGATGTGACGATTTAAGTACTTGACAGAGGCATGATACAGACCACACGTTTTGCATGTTCGACTTGATAGTTTCGATTTTACCGTTGGACACAAATAATCGTACGGCATCTGTAGAAACACTTTGGGCGAAGTATTTAAGTGTAGAGCTAAACCGAGTGGAAGACTGAGAAATTGCCCTCCATCATCCATAATCAAGTCATCAACTGTCTGTTTTACTTTTACTGGTGGTGGGATAAATCTATTGGTTAGTTATATAAGAAAACCACTTCTTGGACGACAGCAATCTGTATTTCTACATTTTACAATTTGAAGTAAGTAATAGCTTTCACGCACATGTTCTGAATATCATTTAAAGTCTGGTAGATCAGGAAGATCTGGTTCACCGGACCCAACATTTTTTGCTGAAACATGATAATCATCAATTTCCATTGAGCTCCATACCTCTGGTAATAAATTTTCGGCATACTCAAAATTTGATATTTCTAAATGTTCATCAATTGTAACGCAACGGTCGTCCAAATGAGACCCAAAATGGTCATGAGGCAATATCAAACCAGCCAGTTCCTGACTAAGAGGAGCCATCCTGCGTTCTACTCGGTTATACGCACTTCTGCCAGGAACATTTGTAGCTATAAACAATGCATCCAGATCATGTCGCTTAAAGTGTTGTATAGCAAAGCCTATTACTTTTTGATAACGCGGATTTCGATATAGCCCTCCATTTACCGTCATAATCACCACTGGTTTTACAAATCCATGGTCAGTTTTAGCTAATGTTTGAAACTCTTCAAGGCCGAGAAGCATCTCGAAATCTTGAGCATGAGTATTAGCAGTGGATGAACTATGCTTTCCACTTCGAATAGCGATGTATATTGGCCCGGAATATCTAACGGCTTGCGGTTGTCCTAGCATACTAGGAGTTATTTTAATACCAGCATAAACGGAGGGTTTCAATTTATGCCGCTTGACCTTTACCCAGTCGTGATCAGGTAATTTGACTCTATATTCCATATGCATTAAAAGAGGCGCTTGTTTATTTGCCGCAGTTACACCAATAGGGGCCCGAGCTTTATCATCTTGAGATATGAGAAATACTTGATCTGGTCCAAGTATTGATGCTATGTTCTCCAAATGATGGATCGATCTTTCGGCGAAACGGATATTTACGTAGTTTTTGTGGTGATCAGTCTGTGCCCGAGTGAGCTTAACAGGGACTGCCAATACATGTCTTCGTCCTTCTGTGGAGTTAGATTTTCTTGGAAGTAAACGAAGATATTTCCCACTTAGGCTGATGTAAAATCCTATTTTATGTAATTATTTTGTAAGGTCATCAAAAGTTTTTATACTGCGCATAGATTCCGTTCGTCTTCTATCATTTGCTGCACTCCCAAATAAAGCAATATCCTCTTGGTTTTTAAAAGTAATGGTTGATCATTTTCTAGGCTAGGACGTCGAACTGAATCCCCCATGGAGAGTTTTTTTTTATTTCTGGATTTTCGTGGCAAATATCTTTTAACTTTGTTTTCATACTATCCCTATGTTTCTTCTGGGCTACTGCGTTTTGAATCTTTCTCTTTAAAGACTGTTTTGCCGCATTTAATTCTTCGCGGGACTTATTGATCTGTTTATCAACTTCAACATGGCTTGGCATGGTATATCTAGCAGAACACAAAGCATTCAGATTTTTTCCCAGATGATCAATCTTCTTTTTCATAGCTTCTTGAGAAGGCGTTGCTCTCGACTGTTTTTCCTCATTTTCTTTTTTTTTCGTATTGCTGTTGAGAATCTACTCTGAGTTTAGTGTCGTTCTCTTCATGTTCAGTCGAACCTGAAGCTGTCTGTATAATTTGTTTATTTTCTGTAGCTTTACATGTGTTCGTTGCCTAAAAAATATAATATCATATTAATACTGTTAATGATTCTCTTAAAAAGCTATATATATATTTATTTTAGACACTCTTTTCCCCCAACATATTGAGAACGGCATGATGTTTAATTGGCATTCAATTTTTTTTTATCATTATCATCCTCAGCCTTTAATCGACCCACTACTAGGTATAGAATATTTTTATGGCTAATATTATTTCAATATATTTGTTAGTGTTACTCTCACAAACATTATGTTTTCATATTTTTGCAAACATTCTTTTAACCTCTAAAACCCTAAACATCTCTATCCTAAAAGTGCCGGCGGCACAACAAGTTAAGAGCAAACCAAAGGCTTAACTTACCATGGAAAAATTGCTTAAGAGACTCGATTTATTCCTAGTCGCTGCTTGTAATTCTTCTGCGATTCTCTTAGACACAATAATATCGAGTTTCTTGTCGGACTTCGCTTGTATCTTTTAACTACGCCACACGCCATTAACTAATCTCTGCACATTTTGTACATTTGAGTTCATGTGAGATTTTTTAAAACTTTCGAATAATTTTTGGTATAACATGGACTTGTCTATATTAGACGACATTTTAAAATATTTCAACAGTGGCTAAAATGGATCAATGGTAAAAGAAACATTAACTTAGAATACGTCAAATCCAATGATACCGAACCGAGTCAGAGATCGAACTAATTTATACAAGTGAATAGTGCGCGCGGTAATTCCCCTTCTTCGGTTCTTTCTAACTTAACCATAAAACCCCACGTGAGAGCGAGTATTACTCCCCGGTATTACTCGGGATTCCCCGAAATAATTGATATTGCTATAAGCAATATTTTTGGGAATCCCGAGTAATACGAGCTCTTATATTTCGGGGAATCCCTGAACATAGGGTTGCCATATGTGTTCAAACCAGAATCTACTAATTTTGCAGAAAAATCAAATAAATATTGCTGACGTAATCACCATATAGACCCTCCTTCCCTCGTCTGACATGTCATCAAAAATAAGCAAGCAAAGACCCCCCCCCCCTCCACCCTTTTTTTTGGTGCTTACGTAATACTTAAATTGCCCCTAACCCTGCTTGAACCCAGGGTACATTGGCTGTAGCAGACAGTACACATCAAATGGCGCGAAATTATTTAAGCACTGCGAAAGCAAATATTCAAAATATAGAAGAAAATTCAGTATAAGAACTTTTTAAGTTTATACGTCTTACGAAAAAAGTTTTGAAATCTAGGAACACGCTAAACACATACAACTTAATTCAACCAGTAGCTTATACAGTGCCCAGGAATTACATTTTATACTTCTGTCACTACATATTTTCATCTATGACAGCATTTAACAAATGCACTAAATGCTCGAGGTTTGCATTTTGAGCTCCTGCTATCTTAAAAGTTTGATAACTTTTAATACAGTCTTGAAAACCAGGTTAATCTCAAGTGACGGTACATTAAATCACGTAATGGAACTAACACAATTAACTCTACCTGACTAGTTTTTGTATAACGACTTTGGCATTGAATACTTGAAAAGAAGGTACCGGTTTAACTTATTTCGAGACTATGAAGTTTCGTGAAGTATTTACTTTGTGATTATAGAACAGGTAATAGAGTCAAACCTCATTAACACGATTCCGCTTAAAACTCCAGTTTATTCTAAGTACTTTTACATTCCCGTGAAATTAAATGGACTTTATAATGTTAAAACAGTTTGTTTAATACAACATACAGTTATTTAGTAGTACGAAATTGTTTTAATTCCAGAAGTCTTCAAATACATGTATTTTTATACGGGTTATACGAAAACACCAGTAGAACAAACATACGTGAATAATTTTTTTCGCCAAAATGGAAACAAACCGTCCGACCACAGTTGAATAGGTTTCATATGCAATTGCCTGAAAAGTTCTTACTTGCATTATTCTTAGATAGCCAAGGCGTATGATGACAGGAAATTTATTTTCATTATATTTTTTTCACTAAATAATTTTACGTTACAAACTGTATATCTTTGCCCTCTTGAACATGAAGTGAAGAAAAATATTTTCATCAAAGTACAAACTTCTGCTCAGTACTCACTGTAGCCTAAATTATGCAATATCTGATATACTGTGTAAAATATTAGGCAAATTTCTATCAACACTACCGGTACAACCCTATTTTTACATGCAAGTCAATACACATGAATCACCACTTTGAACTTTTTTAATCGGTATCTGTGGGTTTATTATTATAGAAGTTTATTAGTTTTTTTGATAAAATGTGAGGTATTTAGCTCAAACATTTGAATTTGCCTACTGCCATCAAAGCTAAACTGGTGGCCATCTTGAAGTGCCATCTGTGGAAAAATCATTAAGTTAGTTACCCTTACATACTCTGTGCTAGACATCACGCAACTGTAATGTTGCTACTTCTTAATAGGTTTTGCAAACAGTTACTTTTGCCGTAACTGACTCTTTGGGTGTTATCTGTAAAACTCAGACGAATGGGATACGCGATGTGTGAATTTGGCTTCACTTGTGTTTACCATATATCGATGCATTGCAAAAGTTAATAATAAATTTGCTGTTTTTTGTATTATTCTTTTAAAATCAATAAACAGCAAATAAACAATAACTGTCGCAAAAAAAAANATAAATTTGCTGTTTTTTGTATTATTCTTTTAAAATCAATAAACAGCAAATAAACAATAACTGTCGCAAAAAAAAATTTTATTGCTCTACTACGGTTTTAGTACAAAAAAAAATTACGGCACTCAAATTGAACCACACTTTTGTCTATGTAGACATGTATTTCTCACTGGTATTATCGTGTTCCGAAAACATGTACTCTGAACATATGTCAAATGAAAGACTGTTACATTTCGAATTTTTAACTTCGATTAGTAGTATATGTCTATAGCGACGAGTATTTCCTTCCTAACTTGTGTGTATCCAANTTTCGAATTTTTAACTTCGATTAGTAGTATATGTCTATAGCGACGAGTATTTCCTTCCTAACTTGTGTGTATCCAATTGTAGTCTAGAATTGACTTCCAAGGTTATAGTGTTCCCAACATACAACAATGATTTTAATATTATAATGTTAAGTAAGTCATACAACTGCAGTCAAATCTTACGTGCTAGATTAAATGTGCAGCGGCCGCGCTCTAATGTCCAGTTTCTGATTTGTAACTGCTGTGCCGATAATTAGTGTTGACGACCAAGGCCTCCTGTTTTTAACGAAAAGATTTGCGCGCAGAAAAGACATCAGCATTCTACGTGCACACAAGCAAGAATCCTTTGGTTACTGGCAGGGTGTCTGGGTGAGTATGCAACTCTGTTCGACTGGGCCTATCAGAAAAGTTACTCTGGCACTGAACTTGACTTCCGTGATTGGATGGCAGACGCCTCAGATGCGTGTTAAATCAAATCATCTAGCCATGAAATTTTATATTATGTAACGTGTTATCCAGTAAAATTCGTAGAATCTTTTTGCGAAAAACAGGTGGCCCTAATGGTAACTAATATGTACCAATATTGAAGATATCCAATAGAGATTCAGTTATCAGTATATAATCAATCAATAAAAAATATAATGTATTTATTGAGAATTACGGCATTTCCGAAAAATTGGAAAACAATACCTGGAAATTATGTATATGATCATTACTGATTACACTTAATTAGAATCGCAATGTGGCTCCACATAATTTGCAGTATATACCATGAAAAGTGATAGTGAGGGGGGCTATAAAGATCGGGATGTTTTTCTGGTAAAACACGTACAATTTCTGTCATATTTCTATCGGGTCGCTGAATCTTGTTTAATGCAAGAATGCCTCTTGAAACCAAACTTAATTTACACAAAGCTATTCATAGGGTATGGTTTTGCCGAAACGCTAAGGTTATAGAACTATAAATCACGTTAATCAAACAGTGTTGAAATATCATTAAATTCTGTTGAATTTCGCAAGGCTTAACTTTGTGATATTCAAGAGAGGAGCGTACTTCTTACCATAGTAGTAGAAGAAAAAATATACATATAAGATATCATTCAAAAAGACGTTCCCAGGTGTTTACAACCAGTTGACTTGTATCGCCATGATACATTCGTTGAACAACAATGCACAGACCCAGGAAACAAATGTGCATCGATTTTTGTCTTCCGGTTTAATTTTTACCTATTTCACTTGACGGCTGTGGGAAATTTCAGTGTACCATGTGAATTTGACCTTGCGAAGGCTTCTAATTTACGAGTGCTACACAAACGTGTTTTGTTGCAATTATTACCATTNCATGTGAATTTGACCTTGCGAAGGCTTCTAATTTACGAGTGCTACACAAACGTGTTTTGTTGCAATTATTACCATTTGACGTTTAAAATATAATTGTTTTGCGAAAATACGAATGTTTCTTTGCAGTAAGGTAAATGTGTGTTGATAAGATATAATTATTGTGGAGAAATACGAGTGTTTATGGAGTTTCGTCAAATTGAATAGACCTTAACGTCTCCTTCACGTGAGTTATCAGCAATATATCACCAAGGAGCTGTATTCGTCGCTTACATGTGTGAGTTACGTGATTTACACTCTAGTGTTTGCGTGGAAAGTAAGTGTAAAAAATTGTACTGCGTAGTAATTGAAGGGCTTACCTACAGCTGCCGCCTAGTCATGTCAAATGCTGAATACCTTACAAAATTAAACCTAACTTCACGATAGGTTGTAATTTTTACTATGATCCTCTATAAATGGTATTCAAGCGAAACCCCCTCGCAATGAAAAATACTGTTCAAGCGTAGCCAACCATTACGCACCTAGCCAAAGTCCCAGCGTCAGCAGGGGCGTTAATCCCCATAACAGTGATTAAAGGTACGCTGGCTGTTCTTTGGTGGTATAGAGCACGAAGCGCTCTTGCATCCGCGAAGTTTTGAACTTGCCATTAAAACCAAAATAGCGTGTGTGCGTGTCTACGCGTGATAGCACACCCTTGTTGTCGTTCAACGATAGTGAAGTTACATGAATTTAGGTTAGGTCTTCCTGCATTTAGCGCAGCAAACCAAATTTGTATACTTATATAAAACATAATTGTAATTTTTTTTAACCTCACAATTCCCCCGATATTCATATCCCTCTCCACTATCGAATTTGGTAGTATGTAATGCGAATACAGTGATTCCCATATCAAATCCGTGTTCTGTGTGTGAAGTAATGTCGATTTATACCACTTTTTGAGAATTTTTTTTGAACCAGCCCTATTCTTGAAAATTACCAATTAAAAAATATATGCATTAATTTCAATTACTCTCATTTGTCTGTAATTGCTTGTCAAACCCTTCTGGCCTAACCATTAACAAGACAGGTTTGCCATTGGCTGATGAGGCTACTTCTGCAAAATATTTACCTCTGTGGCATTACCAGCAAAAAAAAACCTATGAAATAAAAAATAATATGTATTTTGCAAAATCACAACTGGCAGCTTCTTTCATGTAGTAAAATATACACAAATCTGAAATAAGTGTTGGTGGTATAAATAAATATGAATATTATATGATAAAAAAAATTGCTTTATCGGTAAGCAACATAATTTGAAGAAAAAAAGCGACTATACCATTATATTTATTTTGGGTTACAACTGTTTTTATACATTCCACACCTTGTATTACGTCATAATTATGTGTCGAGAAGAGTGTGGTTACAAACTGGTTAAAAACACAAAGAAATGCGNACAGTGATTCCCATATCAAATCCGTGTTCTGTGTGTGAAGTAATGTCGATTTATACCACTTTTTGAGAATTTTTTTGAACCAGCCCTATTCTTGAAAATTACCAATAAAAAAATATATGCATTAATTTCAATTACTCTCATTTGTCTGTAATTGCTTGTCAAACCCTTCTGGCCTAACCATTAACAAGACAGGTTTGCCATTGGCTGATGAGGCTACTTCTGCAAAATATTTACCTCTGTGGCATTACCAGCAAAAAAAAACCTATGAATTAAAAAATAATATGTATTTTGCAAAATCACAACTGGCAGCTTCTTTCATGTAGTAAAATATACACAAATCTGAAATAAGTGTTGGTGGTATAAATAAATATAAATATTATATGATAAAAAAAATTGCTTTAACGGTAAGCAACATAATTTGAAGAAAAAAAAGCGACTATACCATTATATTTATTTTGGGTTACAACTGTTTTTATACATTCAACACCTTGTATTACGTCATAATTATGTGTCGAGAAGAGTGTGGTTACACACTGGTTAAAAACACAAAGAAATGCGNAACACCTTGTATTACGTCATAATTATGTGTCGAGAAGAGTGTGGTTACACACTGGTTAAAAACACAAAGAAATGCGTGTTAAGTCGATGATGTGATGCAACATGCAATAAGTAAAATTTTTATCGAGTTTTGCATGACATATTTTAAAACAATTCCTCTTGCAGTTTTATGATAATGCACTTCTTTAATGTTTTCACACTCGTTTTGTAGTAAATTAGTTTAGTGTTTTTTCATATTTTCTGCATATATATTCTTGTGTGTAACTTTTTATGCTGACACTTATTTTAAAGGGTTTACCAGCGCTGTTGAGATGTAATTTCCACAAAGTTATATGTGCAAGACAGAGCTGACTTGGCAAATATGTAAATTATCAAAAATTAAAAAAAAAATTACGTTGTTTTTTATTGTATTTGCATGATTGCAATTAAGTACACTGGAAATTATTAAAACTGAGTAATTTCCAGACAGTAATTTGTAGCAGTTTCGCATGTGCATGTTTTGATACTAAATACGTTATAGCAGTTACCCACACTTTAAATAGAAATAGTGTGAGCATTTTGAAATAGACTAACTTTACATACTTTTGCAGAGTCTGCTTTATACGTACCGTACTGTTTTTTATTTTCGGTGTGCCTAAAAATGATTCCTTCCAACAAAATATGGCCGGTTTTCCACAATTTATCATTACATTATATGCAATGCGACATGATTTATTAAAAATTATTTCCTACTTTTAATGGTTATGTAACAATTAAGTAATTTTTCTGAGTGTACCAGAAACGTTATACACAGAAAATAATTACTCTCCAACTATAGGATAATTTTAAGGTTATTTTGTGTTAGTAAACTCAAACTCCCAATTATAAATAATTACGTGTTTCTATTTGTTTTCCAAATATTAAAATTAAGTTTTCTGTGATTTAATTGTTTTTGAGACTTTTTTTTTTGCACCATATCCGGCTCACGGAATTCTTTTGTGCGGAAGGGCTACCAAAGGGAAGAACGTTTTACGAAATTGTTTACTTTAATAACACGGTTGCCATCCAATCCAAAGAACGGCAATATATTAACATACGTTTAAAGTAATTTAAAACACCTAAACAGATACAAACTTATACAGTTAAGCCACGTGTTCCTACATGCAAACCTGCATTTAGATTTCTACGGCGATAAAGAATTAAAAATATTACTTAAAGAGTAAATGTATATATTAATGGTAACTTACCTATAATGTATCCAGAGTTTGACGAGAATAACCACTACTTCTTCAATCTTCTAAAACATAATATACAACACATAAAATAGCTAAAAATTGTTTTCGCTCAGTGGACATAGACATGCGACGATCGACGAAAAGCGCCAATCATATTTCCATCTGCACATGCGCAATGCTGAGGAGAGCCGAGCACCTCCAACCGCAACCGAACATTTCCTTAGTCTTCTGTTAAGTTAGCAATATTCCCAAACATGATGGTATGTATCACACACAATTCACGTTTTCAACAACAATTGTAATAATCGTGTCATAAATGTTTGGGAAATAACTTTACCAAACGCGCGTGGTCATCATTTGTATAACTCAGTATGATAAAATTCCTAATAAGTTTTTACAGAGTAAAACTTCAAAACCCCCAATTTTCCTCTCAAAATGGCCCATTTGGCATTCGAAAATACCTTTTTCGTCCCCAAAATTTCCCTTTCCTACTCCACACCCACGACAATTTCCAAAAATTTGTAACAAAAATTGCTTGCTCCGGCTCCTCAATGTGGTTGACTGATGCCACATTGTGGCTGAACATCCGCAAAAGTTGTTAAAATATCGGCCAAACTGAGCAGTTGATATAATGAAATCCTTTAAAAGGTTTTATAGTATTTTTTAAATCTTCAGTTATTTTATAATTATAATATTTTTAAGTTGTAAATTTATTATGTAATATTCTTCTAAACACCAATGCAGTCCCGCCACCCCACTTTACCATCACCACCGCCTCACCCCCTCCCCGTCCGACACATCACATTTATATTTATTTTTATTAAAGTGTTTAAAAACGTTATTTATAACACTATGTCATGCCTGGTCTCCAGCATCAGAAATGTACTGAAGGGAACAACAAACCAATATATATGGTTCTTCACTTCAAAGACCCATCACGTCTCCCCCCTGACACTGCACAACACTCATACCACGACCATGAAACACTCTCCCCTCAACTTCCACAAATTGCATCGAGCTCCTGTCTCTCACCACATCNATATTTTTAAGTTGTAAATTTATTATGTAATATTCTTCTAAACACCAATGCAGTCCCGCCACCCCACTTTACCATCTCCACCGCCTCACCCCCCTCCCCTTCCGAAACATCACATTTATATTTATTTTTATTAAAGTGTTTAAAAAAGTTATTTATATCACCATGTCATGCCTGGTCTCCAGCATCAGAAATGTACTGAAGGGAACAACAAACCAATATATATGGTTCTTCACTTCAAAGACCCATCACGTCTCCCCCCTGACACTGCACAAAACTCATACCACGACCATGAAACACTCTCCCCTCAACTTCCACAAATTGCATCGAGCTCCTGTCTCTCACCACATCNAACTCATACCACGACCATGAAACACTCTCCCCTCAACTTCCACAAATTGCATCGAGCTCCTGTCTCTCACCACATCATAAGGAACACAACTTATCCAATTCGCTACATGAGCTACGATTCGCTACAGTGAGTGATGATGCGTAAATGTTGAATATTGGTCATCCAAATGAACTCATCACATTTCTTTGTACCAATATTTTAATTTTTATATGGTTAAACCGACCATTATATGTCTTATTTTTTGTAAATTATTTTATATATTTTTATTATTAATCCATTTTTGGCTCTTGCCATGACCAAAGTCGCGATTATTCTAAACTAGATTTATAAAAAAAAAAAAATTAAAATTCATATATGTATTTTAAAGTTTCTTGCATTTAGCCTTTTAAATATTTTTTTAAGTAAACTTATATATCACGTAAATCGTATTTTTTAGTCATATTTGTATTTATTAAAATTACTATGCAGAGTTTTTGCTTCCAACCAAGCCAGTTTACGATGTAGCTGCCATATTTTGGAATGTCGGGTTGTAAGCATGATAGTTATGAGACCTTAGCTTCTGAGAATATTTATAGCCATAGGTGAATACCATAGCTCGCCAACTCCTAGTTCTAGACTCGTAAAATTCTGTTTGCAAGTATCATTTTTAGCTCTAATGCATGGATAAATTATTTTTAAAAAACATTTGTATATATTGTTTTTTAACGAAATTTATTTTGATACATAGCGAGGTGGTTACGATAAAGCGTTTAAGTAANACATTTGTATATATTGTTTTTTAACGAAATTTATTTTGATACATAGCGAGGTGGTTACGATAAAGCGTTTAAGTAAGAACACAATAAAAAGTTTGTTTTTTTAAATGTATTTATTATAATAATTTACCAGTACTCTAAAAATAATTCATTATCATCCATGCACAAATGCACACCCGTATAAATCACCTTTAATCCATTAACATGAATCCNTCTAAAAATAATTCATTATCATCCATGCACAAATGCACACCCGTATAAATCACCTTTAATCCATTAACATGAATCCAAGTTAGCTTGACGGCTAAGTTTTTGCAGCATCATAGTTTGTGAACGCAATACATGGAATCACTCTGAGAAAATCCCCCATGCCTTGTTTGTGCGGGAAGTCGTAGCAGATAATGCGTCCTTACATTTGACGAGTGACTGTTGCCCGATGGATAAATAATTTTTCTACAAAAAAAAAACATGATGTCCCACAAAGGAAGAAGGAGGCAAAGTCTCCACTTTTAACTCGTTGGAGACAAAGCTGAGGCCTAGTTTTTTTACGAAAATATTCTAAGAAATATTTGCCATCATGCACAGTATCATTCACAAGAGTATTTCGTCGACTAATTCCTGGGATTCTGGGTTTTCGTACCCCTGTTATTTTGTACAGTCTGGTCCTGCATGAAAGTGAGCAGTAATCGCAAGTAGGGTGCCTCTGGTGATGTGTTAGACGTATGATGAAATGGAATGCCATGTTCTGAGTCCTATCTTAGCTCCCCCCACCCCCAACCCTCCTTTTTCAATAGGTTGTGATCGCCTTCTGGCTCAGAGAGCTGGTAAAGCCTTCCTCCTGCAACCGAAATACCTGCTTGTGATTCATGTTCTACATACTGCAGATGGTGTGAAATATTTTCTGGACATGTGAAGAAATACAACTCAGGGAGAAAGCGAAGCACACTGGGAAAGCCCGTCGACCGATAACGTCCTCCATGATTCTCATGTATGGAAATGTGGACCATCAGGAATCTAACGTGGTTGAGCAGCCTGGCCACTGAACGTAAGCAAGAATCCAGGTTTTAGTGTCACAAAATTGTAAGCCGTGGTTACTTGTGTGGCTAGAGATGGGTACTGCCAGGCTGATAAATCGAATAAAAGTTCAATTGAGGCCTTCTTAACGTAACTTCTGGTCCATCTGTTTTGTCGGTTATATGATTTCGACTGTGGATCTTATTTAATGTCTGAGGGGATTTTGCAGAAGGAGGGATCTCGGTTGATTTCGAAGCATGTTGGAAGTCTTAAGTGATTTCGAGTTCTGAGGTCAGATTGTGGTCTTGTCAATCGATCGGAAGAAACGTAGTAGGCAGATAATAACCTATCCTTCGTTTGGCTACCAGGCATCGAGCGAATATGTGTCTATTTCACCCTGACAATATTTATGAATGTGTCGTGCCCTGTCACACTCTATTATAGAATTCTCTTACAGGAAATTTGGCTACAAACACACGCAAATATAAAGTGACGATAGTACCAGCATGCAGCACTGGAGATTACTGCATTCATCCCCCTCTCCCACTCATCTGATCGTATGAAGTGAGGAAGCTACACGTGGTCTGTTGGGAGTCTGGAAATTGTGCTCTCTTGCATTAGCCCGACAACATNCGTATGAAGTGAGGAAGCTACACGTGGTCTGTTGGGAGTCTGGAAATTGTGCTCTCTTGCATTAGCCCGACAACATTTATTCCTACCAGAAACAAAAATGTGATGTATTTTGTTTTTCAGAAAGCAAAAATTGCTCTCATAATGGACTATAAAAAACTGAATTCACAAGCTTTGATGTTTTGTTGTGACCTATTTAGGGACGATCTTTCATAATGTAAGAGAGTAAAATCCTATGGGTACTTACAAATTTGTATGACATTTTATTCCTTAATGACGATGGGCATGGGGTGTGTGGTTGGCAAATGATAATGCTATACTTCTAATACATGAACTTGTGCAGACTCTGTTTACCTGACATTTTGCATTCTCACACCTCTGAAGATGGTGCTAGGCACACATGCGCGTGTGCAAAGTTTGGTTATATGATACTGCACAGGTGCAGACCTATATGTTAGGACTTTGACAACAATGTTTTCGAACCTGAGCTTTTTAAATTTCGCCTCTTTCATCCCTTTCGTTCATCACTTGCAAAATTAAGAAAATAGAAATTATAAATTTTCATGTCATGGGATTAGATATATTTTTATATGAAATATCAATTATTTTATTGCTATTTATTTACAATCATACATACATCTCTAAATAATGGAAACTTTTTTATTTACAGTAATTTACAAGCCATAAACAACTCAACGTAGCTGAATAAAAATACAGTTTCTAACCACATTATGTTTATTTATATTTTTTAAGTTCCTCATTGCCTTTTACTCAAAAACACAAATACGAATGTTTTTGGACACTTTGTGCTGCCTACATGCTTGCACTTTGAACAAACCCAAATAATTTGTTGACCTCAACACTAGCATGCCATGCACTATTAGTAGTTTTTTTTTTTCACAGACTTGGCCCTTCCGCATTTTTGTCTGGCAAGCTGGTCTTCGCCTCACAAGGCAGGTTTCGACACGTTTTCTTCCGCCCGACGAACAGAACCACGCCGGCCTCTTCGTACGGTAGGAGTCTGTGCATCTCGCCATTGCATTCTTCACTGAAGCGAAGCCCCATTTTCTAGCCGCCTCGTCATATTGCGTAGTCTCTATGTTGTAGGCAGTCTTTAATAATTAATGTTTCGCCCTCACTCACCTCCAGCTATCCATCGGTGCTACATGGTATGGTTATGTCCAGTCTCATGTTGTACACTGCGAAGGTTTTGGAATCGCAACGAATTCTATCAATAACATTAACTATTAACTAGCCGTCGGCATTCATGATGCTCGGGTTGTAGGTAGGTACCACGGCAAAATAGTGGCGAATATGACTCACACTATCAGAGGCCTCAATGTTTTTTACGATGTCGTCATACCGTGGGGCGCCCAGGGACTTCTTCATATGCCAGAACCCTGGGATGGCATTGGGATAACACTTTACAATACCTGGCTTGAAGGAGCTGATGTACATCACCTCGTGCTTCGTTGTCGTGGTGGTGGTTCGATGGGAGTAGTCATGGCAGGCATCGATCAACATCTTCTGGTGCCAATGTTTGACTGCATGATGACCTCGGGTGCTGTAAGCTAATCGTCGCATGGTGGTGAAGTGAGTGGGTGCCAGGTGGTGCAGGTGTTGGTAAGGATATGTGATATAATACGTTGCATGTGGTCGGCGGTNGTGAAGTGAGTGGGTGCCAGGTGGTGCAGGTGTTGGTAAGGATATGTGATATAATACGTTGCATGTGGTCGGCGGTCGTCTGTTCTATAGATCTGTTTATATTTCACTGTGGGGGGACTCATTCTTCAATGCTGTAAACCTGCTCATCTTTCTTTCCAGTGGCCGATGTTGTTTGTGGTACTGTAGAGGTGGTGACTGCTGCTGCGCTACNGTGAAGTGAGTGGGTGCCAGGTGGTGCAGGTGTTGGTAAGGATATGTGATATAATACGTTGCATGTGGTCGGCGGTAGTCTGTTCTTTAGATCTGTTTATATTTCACTGTGGGGGGACTCATTCTTCAATGCTGAAAACCTGCTCATCTTTCTTTCCAGTGGCCGATGTTGTTTGTGGTACTGTAGAGGTGGTGACTGCTGCTGCGCTACNAAAACCTGCTCATCTTTCTTTCCAGTGGCCGATGTTGTTTGTGGTACTGTAGAGGTGGTGACTGCTGCTGCGCTACGCCATGCCTTTCACCAGCTGCGGGAATGTGGAGTGTCAGGAATGGACGTGGTGAAGCCTTCAAAGCACTCTTTGCACATAAGGCAGTCGTAGATATCTTCGTCCTGCTGCAGGTATGTCGCTAGTATTTTGTGGTGCCCATACATTAGCAGGAAGTCTTTCGGCGGAAATGCGATTTCTTTGTCTATAACTAGGGATGCAAGTGAGCATAGGCTCCCATATGCGATTATCGCTGACATTATTTTCTGTCTTAAAGAAAGACCGAGTGGTGAGCAGGCACGTGCTCCGGTAGTGTCCTGGCAAGACACTAGAGGTCCGGGTAGTACTCCGGCCAAACCACACGCTTTGTATCTGAGTACGAGGGTCTCAGAACCTTGTGGAATATCATCTTTGAGATATCCCAAGATATCACAACAATTTTATATTTTGAAGTGGGGCTATCTTACTAAATGACAGATGAAATAGCTTCTTTATGGATACATTTGATGCTTGTGATAGATACTGTCAGCATAAAAAGTTAGTTGGTAATAAGTATAGTATTTTTATAGAGTATTATTAGCATAGTATGCTAATAAATTTATATATCCATTATTTTGAAAATACATGCCTGACCCACTGGAAACATATGTTACATTGTCTGTCGTAGTGCTACTGTCTGCAAAATTGAGTAGGAATCGTTATATTGTTCCCGGTTATGTGACATAAATTCATATTTATTATTCTAGCTTTATCTTCTAAAAAATCGGACAGAAGAGGTTCTAGGTAGACAAATTTGAAAGTTTAAAATATATAGCCATCATACAAAGTCATATTGGAATTGATTACATGTTTCCGACGATATATCATTATAAGATGAATTGGCTATATGGCAGCCAATTCGAATATTAAAGTCTGACCCACTTAAAACATGCCAGTTTACATGAATTGCCGCAATAGTACTCGTCTGCTGAATTTGGTAGTAATAGGTCTATTGTTTCCCGCGATATGACACAAAAGTTATGTTTATACATGTAGCACCGTCTTACAAAATGACGCATACAAAAGAGTTTCCAGGTTGAAACATTTTATTATATATATATATATANATGTAGCACCGTCTTACAAAATGACGCATACAAAAGAGTTTCCAGGTTGAAACATTTTATTATATATATATATATAGGATGAGTTGGGACCGAGTGCATTCATTTCGGCAGGTGATTCCTTACTAGAAACAAAGCANTATATATATATATATAGGATGAGTTGGGACCGAGTGCATTCATTTCGGCAGGTGATTCCTTACTAGAAACAAAGCAGAAATATATTTGCGCATTATTCGATAAAGTGAGAATTGTGGCAGCTACGTGCCCCTGAAAATCAAATTTCAAATTACACTTCGTAAAATATTTCAGAAACTTTTTGAGACTAAGCAACACAATTTCTATCAGTGTTACAGGAAAGGGAGGCCTTCAAACTGTTATGAGTGTGGTGGTAATATCGTCACCCTTTCGCTACGTACTTGCGGTTCCTCACCTTGTTTTTGCCGTTACTTTCGAAACACTGAGATATAATGCAGGTATGTTAATAGTAATATGAAGAGCAACAAATAAAGTTCGTCTTGTCGGCACTCGCTAAGGCTAATCATTTTCGTGATATTAGCATTCGCATGTTTAAAGGTGTGCGTGAGAATGTGAGAATGCTTGATGGGTATGCAAACTGAATAAAGTGTAACATATGAATCAGGCGTTGTCCATACATAGTTACAAGCAGGCATGGACATGCCTTGTTACTGATTTGGCATGTATGTCGATAAGCTACAACAGAGGTGAAGGCTGTCGTTTGACACTGAGGACATGGTTCATATAAAACATATATCCTTCACAATAATATGCATCATTATAAATACTTTACATACAGATTATCTGTACATGCGTACAGCGTGTAGGCAATCAGGCTTCCTGTGTCTGTAACCCGAAGGTAATACAGGAGTATCTTCCAAAGCAACATACAGTGTACACAACGACCACACAAGTTATTAATATCCAAGCTGCAGAGCCACTTAAGTCATTCTTTAGAGTAAGACTGTGCTGTGCACACCGGCCAGATCCAAATCTGAAGTCTGTCACCAGACTTAAATAGGCACCACCGTGCTTTAATTATCAGCAGTTAAATGCAATCCAATAGAAGGTGATTACGCTCCTTCCAATCGTGATGGGTTGGCGTGGATACCACCTCTCCTGTCAACTGCGTCCTGAAATCATAAAAACTGTGCTGCTTTAAAGGTTAACAATAATGCGCAAATTACCACAAAAACTAGGAATTTTTCTGCTGCCGCTGCATTACACAACATTTTGCCATACGTTAACACAATATCACTGAGCTCCGCATTACTCCACTCCAACATTAGTATGGGGAAAATATAGTTTAACACAGACATTTAAAAATAAAGCTGAAAACTTGAGGATATATTCTATACACCCTCCAGAGCAACCTCTTTAAAGTCCCAAAAAATCCCGCGTCCAGTTTTCCGCCATTTTTATAAGTTAGTTCACAATTTTAAATTTTTGCCGAAAATCATAAAAAAAAATTACAGCGCCTTAACTATTGAAAATAAAGGGCTAAAGTATTTTTGTAAACATTAGTGATAAAATTTTCTTTCAGACTGTATTAAATTCATTTCACATATATATGTTTTTATGAGGTTCACGAGCCTTTAAAGAAATATACATTACAATGTTTGGGGTAAAGTTAAAATATGTCAGTGAATCACATGTAAACGAATATTGGTATCAAAACATCTTTCTCAGAAAAGTTTTAAAACTTCAAAAGACCTATCAGGCTCATATACTATATAATTGATATTACAAAATTTGGCCCCACAGTGCAACGCATTATACGCGGTGCGTCATTTGGTTAGAGAAGGACATAACACATGGCAATTTGTGATTGAATTGTGACCTGGATATTTTGAAAAAAAATCAACGCAGCTTTCGGTAGCAGTATGCACTTTCTGCCACCCGAAAAATTAGAAAAATAGAAATAGGGCATTCGGTTTTCTGCCATTTCGGTTATTGCTGCAATTCATAGTAGTTTTAGCAGCATTCAATATAGTGAATTTATAGAGTGTATTTTTTACAATCCATTCGACCAATCCTTATTGTTATGCTTAATTATAAATATGTAAAAATAAATATTATAGACAACTAATTATGTATTGAGAGTACGAGTCATATAAAGACTTGCCAGAGACAGCAGTACAGCAACGGTGGGTGTTATTAGATGAACGACAATCCATTTATTTGGATTTGGGTGTCTTGCTGAAACTCGTATACAGATCGCTCACTGCCCATACGGTTCATACTGTGCATCTTGAAATATAAAATCTGCACCCAAAAAACCCAAAGGAAAAATTCGATTAAATTTTTTAATTGTGTAAATGAATTAGATCTAACATCAAATGTTTCTGTTTGGAAAATAAAATTTCATATGTGCAGTTTTCTGTTGATCAAATATACAGTCTTATTTTAGTTTCATCTCGCTCATCGCGCTGGGTTTTCTCCAGCGAAGTCATCATTAGAAAAAGAATCAGCTGCAACTGGTGCTTCCTCATGAACCTCATCCATGGCTTCGTCCTCGTCACTGATTATGCAAACACTATTGATGCATCCATCATCCCCGCAGAACCCACATCATTGAGCAATTGAGACCAATTCTGCGACATTCACTTTTCCGTTCACAGCCTCTTTTACAACTTCAGGACACTAAACGCATCAGCTCTACAGGTGCTGGTTCTTGTACCATTGTAACTGGGCGAAGGGAAACCTGATGCTACTTCCATCCCCAATCACATGGTGCCAAACTGATGCCTCGCCATTGCTGAACTTGATAATAATCTCGCAGACAGTGTTGTCAACTGGCTGAAGAAGCAGGAGGCAAAGTTTATGTATCGAAGTTAGAGTGCAGAGACTAACTCGTTAAGCTTCATGTACAGATGGTGGCGTGGTGCATCTATTGAATCATGAGAGACTTACACCCATGTGTTGCAACAATGAAATCCGGGCTTGTTTCAGCCACATGCTGTGCTCATACACTTGGGTCATTAAATACTTAATACCTCCCCTGCAGGTCACTATTACATATGTTGCAGTTTCTGAAAGTTACCTTTTTGCCTTTGCGTTACAAAGCAGAAGTTATATCGCAGGGTGTGACTATGTGCAGGAAAAGCAAACTGTCCTTAATTTATCCTAAACAATTTTGTGAAGTTTAACTGTTGTAGACTTTTGCAACTTGATCGTTTCTTCCTGGCACAAGCATTTTAATTTCACTACCACTTGGTGCAAGGACAACCATCAGCAGAAATATATATGTATCCTCTCCGACAATAACAATATCACCTCCTTATTTCGACATATCCACTGCAGTTGATACTGTCAGTCTGTCAGCATATGCATGAGATTACATCACTTGATAGCCTGAAACTTGTAGGCGGCAGGTGAGCAAATTGACGAACCTAGTTTTGTTCACTGGGTTTCCAAGGAATTCATTTTGGGGAGAACACACTTGAATGTGTTCTTGCACTTCAAACACATTCCACACTGCTTTACCAGCCCGCCTCAGGGGCTCTTCATCCTTTGTAGATGGTGCACTGCTATATCCATCAAACACAACACAAGCTGATGGATAGTGGCTGTTCAGATATGCATTGTGCTGGTCACATACCTCACGATATGTTGCTGGTATTTGCCAAACAACTCTGTCAGGTATATGTCCCCCATCCATTAAAAAAGTCGGCTCTAATGGCACATTACTGCAAGACCCAACTTTTTTTCTAGTAAGGACTGTAAGTATGCCTTTGAGCATAAAACACCCTTCAAAAAGAGATGGAGGATATGAAGCAAGTTCGTATTTCAAGTATTCGGTGAGTTCTTCTTCGCTCCTCACAATGCGCAGCATCCGATGCAGTAGCTGGTTTGTATTAATACACACAACTTCATCTCGTTCCTTCGTTGATTTGCTCATGATAGCCAAATATTTCACAGGGTTATTTCGTTTGATGTGAACTACTACATTGAATCGTTTGCCTTCTATTTCCTTCATCAATGATTTACCAAGTTCATCAGCATTGTCACAGTTTACAGTATCATCAGCAGCTATGCCACTGGAAAGAGATACTAGAAGAGGTGAGCTTATTTGAAATGGGTGATGCACATGAAGCCAGTCAAGGTTTGTCAGGTGACATGTGTCACGATTTTGGCGAGACTCTCGCAAATATACATGCTGCCCTGAAGTAGTCTTAGTTACTGCACGTACATATTCCATTGTATTCACTCATTTAGATTCTACTGACATGGAGCGAACCCATTTGGCCAAATCAGATGGAGACATGCCATGCTCATGAGTTACGCCACCTCTGGTCTTCATAGCCCTCATGAGCACTTGCTCAATAGTCTTGTCAGTCCATATGCCATACCAGAATTTGTCTGCTCGATGAATGGTAAAAATTCCTTTGTTAGCAAATTAATTGAATTCTTGTCAGTCCATCACCTGTTCGAGTTTGGCCATTTCTTGCATATATGTGTGCAGATTTGGCATAGTTGAAATGGCCACTAGTATGGAAATATGACAGCATTAGTTGAATGCTGTGTAAATGAAGACTCCAATAACCACTGCATTATGATCTGATGTACATTAGAATTACTTCCACAAGTCCTACATACTGGATCCCCAAATGTTTTGTGCGTTCAGAATTCGCAGTAACTTGACACCTATCCTTCAAAAGGAGTACTAATTTGCTAAGATATTCCGAAACATTTTCTGAAATTATTTTGGTTTCCAAGATGGAAACATATGGTGTCGTTACCTCTTCCACATCGATGTCTGTTTCTATTGATTCCAGAAGGAAAGTGTAGAGACCCTGAAAAGTAAGCAAGTGAGCAGTATTCCTCTAGAAAATGCACGACCACTCAGCATGTTAACCATGATATTATTTACATATGAAACCGACCACAGGTCTTCGAGGCCACTGCCATTCATAGTATTGCCTATAGCACCCATTTATTACATGAGAAGAGGAAACCCGCCAAGACAAACGATCAATGTCGAGAGGGGGCTTTCCGGGGATGCCACAGAACCATTTCACAAGCTTTCGCAAATAGTGGTTGGTCGAAGGTAACCATTGACTTTAATTGCCTCAGTCTAACACCTTATTTAGCTGTTTGTAACAAGCAAGTGGCTATTGTGGAGAGTTACTAGGATCAAGGTTTACAAATGGAAATGGAATCATGACNGCTGTTTGTAACAAGCAAGTGGCTATTGTGGAGAGTTACTAGGATCAAGGTTTACAAATGGAAATGGAATCATGACTAATATTTCATACACTTCTCCATTATGTGCTGCATCCATGAAACCACTCCACCCAGACCAAGGTTTGATTTTCAGCCAGGTCCCTTATAACCGCAAACATTTAATAATCTGCAATTTTAATATTGTTTGGTTTTAGTTTATATCCATTGAAATCTTTCACAGTTATTGAAGCATAGCCCGACGTTAGAGGATGGCANTATTGTTTGGTTTTAGTTTATATCCATTGAAATCTTTCACAGTTATTGAAGCATAGCCCGACGTTAGAGGATGGCAATATACAGTCACTTCAGATAGTCCTGAAGACTGGAATGATGATGCTGTGTCTTTCTGGTTTCTTGGGACGGGAATATCAACATGAACAGATGAAAAAGGATTGACATTCAATTCCCCCCATGGCATGAAATGTACCATGCTCATCCAAAGTGTTCACATTGTGGTCTGCATTGTCGAAGACAAATTGCACATACCCACTGTCCGCAGGACCTTCAGTAAAAACAGTAACGGAGACCTCAAACTTTAAAGTTTCTTTGTATGGGGCACACACACCCATACTGGATACCATATCTATAATAAGTTTTGATTAAAACTGTCTGTGGAGGCGAACACTGAGACCGATCTGCAACGGTGAGATGAACGACCTAGGACGAACTGCAGAAATAATTTAATGTGCAATTATTATTTTCTTGCATTCGTGCTTTTTTTGGTGTTGCTTTTTTNAGGACGAACTGCAGAAATAATTTAATGTGCAATTATTATTTTCTTGCATTCGTGCTTTTTTTGGTGTTGCTTTTTTGGCTTTGTTGTTGAATTTATTAGTTCATCAATCATTAGGCACAGTGTATCTGGAACAAATACATAATTTCCAGTTCATATCTGTTCTGGAGAGGGAAACACTTCACAATTATACACATGTGACCTGATGTCCNAGGACGAACTGCAGAAATAATTTAATGTGCAATTATTATTTTCTTGCATTCGTGCTTTTTTTGGTGTTGCTTTTTTAGCTTTGTTGTTGAATTTATTAGTTCATCAATCATTAGGCACAGTGTATCTGGAACTAATACATAATTTCCAGTTCATATCTGTTCTGGAGAGGGAAACACTTCACAATTATACACATGTGACCTGATGTCCTGACGAATAATTGCTGCTGCAGCTTGAATTATACACTCTCTATCTTCTATGACATCACCTTTTGATCAGCAAACCATTTATCAGTTACAATCTGGTAAACACACCCTGAAAAATTACTACTCCACTTTTCTCGGCCACTTCGGTAAAAGTAATGAACTCACCATTATATTCGTTCAATTTCCTTCTCAGATGAGCGTTACTGTAAGGTGATTCATTTGTTGCTAGATTACACATGATACTCTTTAATTTATCTATTATTTAATGGCATTTTTCATTTCCTTCCAAATGCCCACACAACATTTGCCAGCACCGTGGGTCATTCCTGACGTCCACTATATGCTGCCTCGCCAAGCAGGGAAGAGCCTAGGCGATTAAAGTAATAAAAGCAACATCTATGGTAGCGACCTTCAGCAGCTACCCAATTAATTACAGTTCCTAGCCAAGTAATAACCTTTTGTCCCCGATCATCATCACGGTTTTGCGCAACCACCCGTAAATTATTTATAAATTCTAGTGTTTGTACTTGACTTACCTCTTTTCGATCACTGCCCAACTTCCTCATTTTTATACATCCCGTACACATTTATCACAAAAATTGCATTGATTCTTGACATCGAAATACTTCTCTGCGCAGTCTGCCGCTGATCTTTATGTTTCTGAGTCTGATTTTCTACGTGTCGAGTGTAGTCCTTCGTGCACTTAACATGAAGAACTGCGTAATTCTTTCCACTGAGTATATCCGACGCATTAATACGTCTCAAAACACTGTATTATTTTATCCTCTTCAATCCCTTTTCAGTAACATTTACTGTAGGAGACTTCCCATGAATATACAAACCACGAAGTACGCAGCTATTCATTCATGCGGTTATTGTGAATAATCGATATATACATTTTGCTTTTGCGCATGTACCGATATTACACCCGTATTGATAACGCATTACATTATGAACGAAACTTGCATGAAAGACGACTGTGTAGCGAGATAGTTCAGTCTGTGTTGCAACATCTGAAAACCAATGACTCACTTCACCAGATGGTTAGGCTCTGTTATCTTACCGATACGGAACTTACGTCATAAGCAATTTCCAGGAATTCGTATCTACATACCCTTATTCCTAAAGCTGTCGGTATAAACTGGTTACAGTTAGAAAATAAGACAACATTTCCTTGTTTGCTAATCGCTTTCGTTGCTTTAAATTGAAACTGTGCACTACAACGTAGAAACAGTGAAATGCACAACGAAATAAATATGAAGCATATTGTTAACGTTTTTTATAACCCATATTTTACGAAAATCATAATTTAAAAAAAGAAGTGTGAGAATATATAGAGTTTTGTAACCTTATGAATAAACCAAACCCATATTCTATATAACTGTTCTTTTCATTGCGATAATACGGAGAAATTCTATTTGCGAGTAGGAATCGCAATTTGTCATATTACAGTATGTCCTCGTCCAGCCAAATGTTGCGCCGCGCATGATGTGTTGCACTGTAGGACCACATTTCATAATATCTATTATAAAGTTGGTGATAATAATAGGTATTTTACGTTCTATGAATTTTCGAAGAAATATTTGTTGATACGAATCACAGTTTACATGTGATTCACTGAACTAATGTAACTATACGCCAAAAAATGTAATAGATATTTCTTTAAAGACACGTGAACCTCATAAAAACATACAAACGTGTAATGAATTGAATACAGAAGGAAATAAATTTTTTTCACAAATATTTGTAAAAAAATATTACTCTTTAGGACAAATAGTTTAGGTGCTGGGATTTTTTTATGATTTTCGGCTAAATTTAAAATGGGGAACTTATTTTCCAAAAGGGTGAAAAACCTGACGCCGAATTTTTTGGCACATTTAGGGGGTGCTTTGATAGGTGCCTATAATACATCCTCAAATATTTCGCTTGATTATTGAAATGTCTGGTTTTCAATTATACTGCAGAGCCAAAAAAACTGGTATAGACGTGCGTTTGCAAATAACAGAGGTATGGAACCAATCAGAGTAACGCGATGCGGTCCGCAGCGTCTGGCAAAGTTGCTAGATCGGTTACTGCTGCTACAATGGCAGGTTATCAATAATAAAGTGAGTTTGAAAGTGGGGTTATAGTCAGTGCACAAGAGATGGGACATAGCATCTCCGAGGTAGCAATAGAATTTGGATTTTCCCGTACGGCCATTTCACGAGTGTACCGTGAATAACGGGAATACGGTAAAACATCACATCTTCGACATCGATGCGGCCGGAAAAAGATCGTGAAAGAACGGGACAAACGACGACTAACAATAATCATTAAACGTGACAGACGTGCAACCCTTTCTCAAACTGGCACAGATTGGATTTGTGGACTACCCTGCAGGATTCATGGTGTGAATTGCCTCCTGCATACCTTCAGACATTAGTCGAGTCCATGCCACGTCGTCTTGCGGCACTTCTGCGTGCTAGCGGGGGCCCTTGGAACACGTTAGTACTTCGTTGCGTTGCGTACAAAAGTCTTCTCGACTCAACATTGCTAGATATTATGCTACGCAATACGTCAGGTCTATTGGGACGCTGCCATGGTGCACATCATAACCGCTTGTTAGCCAGAATGTTGGCGTGATGTTAGCCTCGGTCAATAAACGGTCCTCTCGGTCTTCCTAACAGATAACAGCAGTACATATTTTAATAATTACAAATCAGACATAAATTNCAATAAACGGTCCTCTCGGTCTTCCTAACAGATAACAGCAGTACATATTTTAATAATTACAAATCAGACATAAATTTAATACAGTTTTGTCCAACAACTGCTACGTATTTGCACCATAATGTTGTAACACTTTATGCAATAAGAAAGTGCACTAAACGTTGTATGCAGTGAAACCTAACTTAATAAAAATCATTATTATCTCCGTTAATTACACGATTGCAGCGACTTCAGTTAGATTCCAATAACTACATTATGGACGCGTGCTTTCACTACAAACATAAAAAATACATGAATGTTCTGTCAGTAACAATTCGTACTGTAATGGTGCACAAATACTGATCCTCTTAATCCACGACCCTGGTCTCATTGCCTAACGACTCTCTACACCTCTGCATTAAGTTATCGTCGTTCATTCATAATCAGTAACAAGGCATGTCCATGCATGCCAGTACTTACATGTCGACAACGACTGATTTTTCTGATGCACTGATNATAATCAGTAACAAGGCATGTCCATGCATGCCAGTACTTACATGTCGACAACGACTGATTTTTCTGATGCACTGATGTTCAGGTTGCATTCCTCTCAGGCATTATTACGCACACCTTCAAACATACAAATGCTGACATCGCGAAAACGGTTAGCCTAAGCGAGTTACAACACAACCTTTTTTGTTACTTTTCACTATATCATTAACATGCTGTATGTAAATGTGCATTACATCTCAGTGTTTTCAAAGTAATGGCGAAAACCGGGTAATGAACCCCAAGTACCTTGCAAAGGGCGAACGATATGACCACAGCACTCATAACATGTTGAAGTTCTCCCTTTCATGTAACACTGTTCGAAATTGAGTTGCTTAAACTCAAATGGTTACGTAAATATTTGACGAAATTTCATTTAAATTTGATTTTCAGTGGCACGTAGTGGCCACATTTCTTACTTTATCACAAAAAATGCCCAGAAATATTTCTGCTTTGTTTCTCATAGGGAATCACCTCACCGAAATTAACGGGCACTTGGACCCAACTCACCATACAGTTGTATACTTGCATATATATACACTGAGGCGAGAAAAGTCATGGGATACCTCCTAATATTGTGTCGGACCTCTTTTGCCCGGTGAAGTGCAGCAACTCGACGTGTCATGGACTCAACAAGTCGTTGGAAGTCCCCAGCAGAAATATTGAGCCATGCTGNCTCGACGTGTCATGGACTCAACAAGTCGTTGGAAGTCCCCAGCAGAAATATTGAGCCATGCTGCCTCTATAGACGTTCATAATTGCGAAAGTGTTGCCGGTGCAGGAGTTTGTGTACNGCAGAAATATTGAGCCATGCTGCCTCTATAGACGTTCATAATTGCGAAAGTGTTGCCGGTGCAGGAGTTTGTGTACAAACTGACTTCTCGATTATGTCCCATAAATATTCAATGGGATTCATTTCGTGTGATGTTGGTGTTAAAATCATTCGCTGGAATGGTCCAGAATGTTCTTCAAACCAATCGTGAGCAGTTGTGGCACGGTGACATGGCGCATTGTCATCCATAAAAAATCCATCTTTGTTTNTTCTTCAAACCAATCGTGAGCAGTTGTGGCACGGTGACATGGCGCATTGTCATCCATAAAAAATCCATCTTTGTTTGGGTACATTAAGTCCATAAATGGCTGCAAGTGGCCTCCAAGTAGCTGAACATAACCCTTGCCAGTCAATGATCGGTTCAGTTGGACCAGAGGACCCAGTCCATTCATGTAAAAACAGCCCACACCATTATGGAGCCACCACCAGCCCACCATTATGGAGCCACTACCAGCTCGCACAGTTCCTCGTTGACAACTTGGGTCCATGGATCCATGGGGTCTGCGCCACACTCGAACCCAACCATCAGCTCTTACCAACTGAAATCGGGACTCATCTGACCAAGCCATGGTTTTCCAGTCGTCTAGGGTCCAACCGATATGGTCACGAGCCCAGGAGAGGTGCTCTAGGTGATGTAATGCTGTTAGTAAAGGCACTCGAGTCGGTCTTCTGCTGGCATAGCCCAGTACAGCCAAAGTTCGCTGCACTGTCCTAACAGACACGTCCGTCGTACGTCCCACATTGATTCCTGCGGTTATTTCACGCAGTTTTGCTTGTATGTTAACACTGACCATTCTGCGCACACGTCGTTGGTCTCGGCCATTAAGTGCAGGCGGTGGCCCCTGCATTGTCCATGGTGGGAGGTNACCATTCTGCGCACACGTCGTTGGTCTCGGCCATTAAGTGCAGGCGGTGGCCCCTGCATTGTCCATGGTGGGAGGTTATACCTGAAATTAGGTATTATTGGCTATTCCCTAACCATTACCGAAATGGAATGTCCCATGCGTCAAGCTCCATTTACCATTCCGCGTTAAAAGTCTGTTAATTCCCGTCGTGCCGCCATAATCACGTCAGAAACCTTTTTACATGAATCACTTGACTACAAATGAAAGCCCAACCAATCCACTGCTAATTTATACATTTTGTANACGTCAGAAACCTTTTTACATGAATCACTTGACTACAAATGAAAACCCAACCAATCCACTGCTAATTTATACATTTTGTACATGATACTACTGCCATCTGTATATTTGCATATTTCTATCCCATGAATTTTTTCACCTCGGTGTATATATACACGCACACAGACATACACGACGCACATGGTATATAAAGTTAAGTTTGAATTTGTATGATTTTGACGATATAGCGCATGCTAAGCTAATACTGCTATATCTTGGCCATTTTGAAAATATGTCTCTTATCCTCANACCATTCTGCGCACACGTCGTTGGTCTCGGCCATTAAGTGCAGGCGGTGGCCCCTGCATTGTCCATGGTGGGAGGTCATACCTGAAATTAGGTATTATTGGCTATTCCCTAACCATTACCGAAATGGAATGTCCCATGCGTCAAGCTCCATTTACCATTCCGCGTTAAAAGTCTGTTAATTCCCGTCGTGCCGCCATAATCATGTCAGAAACCTTTTTACATGAATCACTTGACTACAAATGAAAACCCAACCAATCCACTGCTAATTTATACATTTTGTTNAACCCAACCAATCCACTGCTAATTTATACATTTTGTTCATGATACTACTGCCATCTGTATATTTGCATATTTCTATCCCATGAATTTTTTCACCTCGGTGTATATATACACGCACAAAGACACACACGCACATGGTATATAAAGTTAAGTTTGAATTTGCTATATTTTGACGATATAGCGCATGCTAAGCTAATACTGCTATATCTTGGCCATTTTGAAAATATGTCTCTTATCCTCANTATTTTGACGATATAGCGCATGCTAAGCTAATACTGCTATATCTTGGCCATTTTGAAAATATGTCTCTTATCCTCATAAAAGATAACAGTTTACATCACTTGCCACAGTACTACTTGCTTGCCAATTTTGCAGGCGTCAGTGGACTTTTTTCTGAGATATGCCAGGAAAACGTCATTTTGTCATGTAGTGCCACCTTACATGATGGCGGACAAATAATACTGTATGTTGAAATATATTATACTGGTCACAGACACATTCAAAATACAAATTTTATTCGGAATTGGCCGAACAGTATGATTAATGTACCGATGAAGCCTAAAAAATTTGTATGTCCACCAGTTTTAAAATAAATACCCTAATCTATTTAAATTGCATATCTCCACATGGTATACCATGTGGAGATATTTCAGGTATAACCTCCCACCATGGACAATAATACCATCACTTATCAAATTTTATGAGCATCGGTTATGTAGTTTTCGCTAAATTAATTTTAAAAATATTTTTTATGTGATCCTATCTTACAAAATGGAGGACAAACAAACATATCCATCTCTAGTTTCAATGTTATAATTATTTACTGTATNGTGATCCTATCTTACAAAATGGAGGACAAACAAACATATCCATCTCTAGTTTCAATGTTATAATTATTTACTGTATACATACAAATTGTTGTTTAAATCGGTTGAATGCTTGTCGAGATGTAATGTATTGCAATAAATATGGATATGCCCGCCATTTTGAAAGCAAGTACCTGGCAAGGTTGAACTGTAGAGAAGTAGGATATTCTTTATAAGTATCATATTTTCATTGAGTGTGGTGAAATTGGGATCACGTCTTCAAAAATGTTTAGGGGGACACACACAGCAACAGAAAGAAAGTGACCTCATAAACCTTTCTTTATTTCGAACAGTTTATTAAAAATAACAATGGCATGGAATATAAAAATATTAGCAAAAATGGAAAGGCTTAAATACTGAGTAAATAGGTAATTTAATACTTTATATATATATATATATATATATATATATATAATTGTAATCCTACGAGATTGGTCTGCATACGTGTCGAACGCGAAAGCATTTCTTAGTATGTCTGAAAAATTTATTGAACTCGCTATGCGAATTGTGATAGACACAATTATTTTTCTCTGTATTTATCAGCACAGATATTTTTCCATATAGATTTCCAGTACAATTTTTTTCAACCCATATCTAGTGTTTTGTTCGCGGGTAGAGGACAGATCAGGTATACAACCGCACGTTGCTGAGTTCCAGCTTTACTGTGACGCGAGAAAATATGACGTCTTTATTTTCTCCGTCGTCTTCTTAAACTGGACTTAGAGAGAAATATATTTCATTCATGTTTGGATTATAAAATATATTTCAATATTATAGCATATATTTATCAAATAGTTTATAGGCAATTTGCAGGCTTGAAATGTTAATTTTATGGATGGGGAAATTAATTAATGCCTTTTTCCCAGTGAGAAACTAGGAAACGTCGCGAAGGGAGCCTGCAGTAATTTGTTAAAAATTCCATGTTTATGTAAATGTACATTTAAAGGTTGCGGCACCTTTACTTTCGTGGCTGTTTGTATATTAGCATTCGTTTAAACATATTATTAGTGTGCATTAGAGTTTTCTGAACAGGAATTTACAGCGAGTAATATATTTGTAAGAACTGTGTAATTTTGCCTTTCGGGAGGAAAAACTTTGATTATTTTCATGTGTGTATGTGTGTGTGTGTGTGCATGATGAGCCTGTGCACTGAAGAGCAATGGGGGAGGGAGGAGGAGTGTAGACTTACCACAGTCCGGAGCGNAATTTCATGTGTGTGTGTGTGTGTGTGTGCATGATGAGCCTGTGCACTGAAGAGCAATGGGGGAGGGAGGAGGAGTGTAGACTTGCCACAGTCCGGAGCGAGTTATAAAAAATTTAGTTGTCCTCAGATATGTTTTTGGTCCTGGTTTTCGTGGGCATATCTTCATTGTGATCTTGGTATTAAATGTAATGGGAATAGCAATTTTCCTCATGTCACTCGTGGCTACAAATTTCACTGGTAGTGGGAAACTCGTAACGATTTCTATATATTTTTAATTATTTTTTTTGGCCAGTGGCAGCTAAAGATTTTACAAATGGGGAAAGTAAAATTATTTAAATTATTTTTGCCATTGATGGCTAAAGATTACTCAGCTAATGTAGCAATCGTAAATAATATCATAAAATTCATTTTTCAATTTTTACATTTGGTACAAACATTTATTTATTAGGCCTTTCATTAATTATAAAATTATTTTTTTAAATTAATATTTTTAATTTTAAAAAGGTAGTGATTTTGAAAAAATTGGATTTAAGTTTGTATGCATGTTAGACCTTGTGCTTTCCTGACAAGAGGAAGGACCGCAATAAATCTGTATGTGAATAATGACTGACTGTCTTGTTGGGGAGGGGGTTAAAACATGACTTTAGGCAGAGTCGCCTTGAATCTAATGAGATTCTTGTAAATTTTACCTTATCATGAAGCTCCTTAACATGAATGCAACCAATATATCCATTGAAATATAGTTGGCTGGGTTCATGTTAAAGAACTTCGTTTGATAGTGGTCGAGGTGAAATGCAGATCGTTGCAGCAGGCGACGATAACAGGCATACATTTTTTGGATACTTCGGTCATGGATGCAGCAGAAGCAGTAGCGCCATCGACCAAGTTTGGAACAATGCCATCGACTCCTTGGGTTGAGACGTCTTTGCTTATTTCGATGGAGTCGACGGCACCTTAGGACGAACTGACAGCACCAGTGCTTACTGCAACATCCATTCCTTCGTCTGTNTTTTACGTTATCATGAAGCTCCTTAACATGAATGCAACCAATATATCCATTGAAATATAGTTGGCTGGGTTCATGTTAAAGAACTTCGTTTGATAGTGGTCGAGGTGAAATGCAGATCGTTGCAGCAGGCGACGATAACAGGCATACATTTTTGGATACTTCGGTCATGGATGCAGCAGAAGCAGTAGCGCCATCGACCAAGTTTGGAACAATGCCATCGACTCCTTGGGTTGAGACGTCTTTGCTGTTTTCGATGGAGTCGACGGCACCTTAGGACGAACTGACAGCACCAGTGCTTACTGCAACATCCATTCCTTCGTCTGTACCATTCAGTTTTTTGTTGTGCTATCTCTCGCAGAATTTGGGCAGTCAGCTGTATCACCTCAGCCAGAAAACCACTCCCTGCATTTACTGCGAAGGTATTTTCTCACGAACACATCGCATGACAGCATGAAATTCATGGCTGTAAGAAGAATCCCAACAGCATGAAATTCATGGCTGTAAGAAGAATCCCAACAGCATGAAATATATGTGTTTATGGTGCAGGCTGCTGTTCAACTACAACGATGAATTCTGCAAGCCTGTTAGGTCTTGCAAAGTTAAACTGCAATCCCTTGTTCCTGCTCCTTCTAAAGTTTCAACATGATGACGTCCCCCATAAAAACGACGTCATCGTTACCCAAGGGAGAGGAAGGGTAGCCTCCACACTAGTTGCGAAAATGCTAATCGTTGTGACGCACTCCTGGGGGCTTATTCTAAGTTATTAGTTTTGTTTGTTTTCAACAAAAAAGATTCGTTGTTACTAGAATATTCATTTCCTAACGAAAGGATGTATTCTAAGCGTTTTCAAGTGTTCGTTTATTGTCGCTATGTTAGATATCACATTAAAAACGATAACGAAGACCTTCGGGCTTTCGTTATGGAGTTTTATTAAGAAAACTTATAGGGAGTGTGGTACCGGTTTTTAAATATTTGAAACTGCGGAAGGTGGAAATCATGAAGTAATGTGCCGCCATGTAAAAACATAAAAATGTACTTGAAAACAAAATTATTCTAATGGAGATAATTAACCCTTTCTGTTTTTATTTGTGAACTATAAAGAAGGAAATTAGGCTGATGTTTGTGTGAGCATTTTATAATTTGATTGCCTTTTTTATAATAAAATACGAGAACTTAAATACTGATTTTATTTAATATTTCTTTTAAATAATGTGGTTTGGAAATTAACCAATAGTTAGCGTTGAACACTAAATAATTCTTGGGAGTATAAAACAAAAAAATTGTATCGTCAAAATAATTTAGCAAAAAATGCGTAAAACATTGTAATTGAAAAGAAGATGAGTGGAAAAACAACAGCGTCTAGTTTGTTGTCCATCGCTTATTTTGTAATCTTGTTATTAAAAACAACGTAAGTAAAAGCCTGCTGTAAACAGCCTGTAACCAAACAGCGAAATGGTACTGCAGAAAAAATCGAGTACGTGTTACATCCAAAGTTCTGTCCACTCTCTTATCGGAATACACGCGAATCCATCTTAATACAAGTGCATACAAAATTACGGTATGTATATGTTTATATAAGTCCAACCAAGTTATAAAACATCACCATGACCGATGTGGAGCGAAAATTTAACATTTAACGAACGAAATGTACGTTTTCCCTAGAATTAATTATTTGTTTAAAAGCTCTCCAAATTCAAATACGATATTTTTAAGACTTTACTGCATTGTTTTATTGATGTTTTCAAGCTGAAGTCTTTAAATTTTATAAATAAACATCCATATTTCAGTTCAAGTTCATGTCCGTAGTGTTGCCATCTTGCATTTGCTAACAAAAACCCTAACATTGCCGAAGGCTCGGAGGGCTATAACAAAATATGACTTATAATACGAAATTGCATTTTTATAATATTTTATTTGTTTAGAGAGCTTCCAAAATCTAATTAATTCGAAAAATTTACAAATAAAATAGAATAAACTCCGTTCCCACTGGAAAAATCAATGACATGGGAGCCATTGCGCAAATGTTCTGGTAATCACCTTTATCCTCGTGACTCGATATGCGAAGAACTTTCTGGGCCAGGCCATCTCAGCTATACAAGTCGTGGCATGCTTCTGTGTCGACAGTCTTTGGCCATTAGAGCCATGAGCAAGCGACAAAGGGAGCTGATGGACGACGGCAATGTGACCAGCGAATGCAGTGTGCGACTATCGGTAGTGATGGACTGGAAGAAATTAGGATCTGTTTCGTAAGTGGCAGACATTCAAGTGGGTAGTTGCCAATTTTGTTGTAAGTACTAGTAGTTAATGAGTTAAAATTAATGGATTGTAATTAGCAAAGGGCTGTGAAATTAACTTTAATTATAACTGAGATTAGCATAAAAATTTTGGTGCTTACTTATAACAATAGTAACAGCTTATAGCAGAGTCGACAGCTGTATTTCGTAAAAAGTAGCTGTGAGTATTTTTATACCATCGTAAATAAATCAAGAAATTGTATTAAGATCTATTAATTTCATTAATACATCCATCTCTCAAGAACTTGGATACAACCAAGGCAAATTATATAATAAAACTTAAATTTATAACTCTAAAGTGCACACAAAATTCAAATTTTGACCTTTCATGCCAGCGTACTATAGAAAAATTATACTCTCAATAAATAATCCAACATTCTGAAAACCTTACTTGTAAATGCACCATTAAGAACATATATTTTTAGGTGAGTAATTTTATAGCTGCATCTTATTTTCATGTCACACAACAAAAATATATATAAAGGTGAGATATAAACATTTTTTAATGAAAATAACGATGAAGTTATGTACTAAGCTCAGTAAAAAAGTGATATTGTTTTACAATATAATTTTCTAATTAGAATAACAATTAGAAAACTCGTTTTTTTAACTGTCTTTGTCTACTCGTGTCTCCTTTTCATTGAAATAAGAATCAAATGGCAGACCATTATACCCATAGCTTTAGTGTGCCTCATAGCGACTTACTCTAAAATTAAATAATATTCATAATATAGCAGAAATGTTTTGCTGAGAGTAGCAGGATGGTGGCTGGCTGCAAATTTTCTGATCGTCCGCCATATTTTATTACATTATGCAAACGCCATATTGTATGCAGGCTATCATGGGTGACAGTAGTGTATAAATGTAGGTCCGAGCACACAGGCTGCATGCTGAGGATTGAAGGATTTTTCCACCAGCTTAACTTTTGTCACAAGATGGCAGCCCGATGCTTCAAAAAGCCTCATTTCCTGAAATGTCAGTTTGGCTTTCGAAAATGAATGTTTCAACCCCAAAATTTCCCCTTCTCCCAAATCGCTGAAATATCCAAAAATTTGTGACAAAAATGCTTGCTCCTCAACATGGCTGAGTGACTCCACATTGTCACGTAATATCCGCAAATGGTATTTAAAAAAATCAACCACACTAAGAAGTAGATAGGATATATTGAATCAAAAATTATTTTAAAATTTCAAAATATATTTTAGATTTATTTTTAGTATATAATTCAAAATTTAAAGGCATAAGTATACCACGGTTAATACCACTGAACTGGTCTTTTCAAAGTGAATGCAACTGTAATGTCATAATCATTATGTAATGCAATCACAGGACCATCATATTGCAATTAACAGCCATGCCCCCTCTTACACCCACACTTCAGCTACCACCCAGTCCCATCACTCAACCCCTTGACCATCCCTTCCATCCCACCCCCTATAATCCACCCAATTTTTTTTATTTTGATAAAAATTTCCAAAAAGTAATTTATAATGTAATATCATGCATGGTCCCGAGCATTGAAAATATACTGAAGGAAACGACAGACTCCCTACTTTAAAGTCGAATCGTACCCCCTCCCCCTTGCACTACCTTCCAACATATACCATGAACATGGAAACTTACCCCCTCACCAATATGCAAATTGCATCGAGTTCCCCACAGTCCCCTTGACAATCCACTCTCACTCTTCACACTCCGCTCATGAGACAGTCGAGCTTGCGTGGACAAGTGGGGTGAATTGCCGGAAATTTGTGTATGTTCATATATATATGTTACTCTGAACCACACATGAAATATCAATTGGGTTAGATTAGACGAATAATATTTTTTGAATAACAGCAATACCAAGAATTTATATTCACTTCATATTTACCCTGACTCCCATTTAGTTTGTTTTTCAATCCCAACTTAACTACTGAATACTTTTTTTTTATAAAGTTTTTCATCAAGGAATGTTCATTATTTTTACACCTATTGCAATTACACTGAAGAGCCAAAAAAACTGGTACACCTGCCTAATAATATGCAGGGCCCCCGCGAGCACGCAGAATTGCCGCAAGACGACGTGGCATGGACTCGACTAAGTCTGAAGGTATGCAGGAGGCATTTAAATCTGCGCCAATTTGAGAAAGGGTTGCACCTCTGTCACGTTTAATGATTCTTGTCAGTCGTCGATTGTCCCGTTCGTTAACAATGTTTTTCCGGCCACAGCGATGTTGAAGATTTGATGTTTTACCAGATTCTCGATATTCACGGTACACTCGTGAAATGACCGTACGCGTAAATCCAAATTGTATCGCTACCTCGGAGATGCTATGTCCTATCTCTCGTGCGCTGACCATAACACCACGTTCAAAATTTCTTAAATCTTGATAACCTGCCATTCTAGCAGCAGTAACCGATCTAGCAACTGTGCCAGACGCTTGTTGTCTTATATAGGCGCTGCCGACCGCATCGCGTTACTCTGATTGGTTCCATACCTCTGTTATTTGCATACGCACGCCTATACCAGTTTTTTTTGGCTGTCCAGTGTTTATATATTATGTCTATTTTACATCAATTTACTTATGTGGTAGTGCCCGATATTCTTGGCTATTTTACCAACACTTGCAAATTCATCTTATTTATACTTTCTAACATATCAATGCCACTGATAAACTAGTATTGTAGCATGATGTGGATGTTTATCCTTGCATCTAGTCATCTACTAAGTGTAATTAATTTCGTATTATATCTGGTCCATGGTTCACCTAGAGTAATAATTGTACTCCGTTAGAAACACTTTTAATTATGTGCTTTGGGAAAGAAAGTTATCTTTGAAATTATTATCATAAAATATTACAGTTAAATACATTTATTTAAATATACTACATATTTTTTTATAAAATAGTGACATTATTTGATATAAAATAATTTATAATCATAATTATACGAAATATATTATTACATAATATACTTAATTAATGAATAATATAGTTATTACACGCAATAATACGATAAAATAATATTATTTAAAATTATAAATAAATATTAATATTTCACAACTAATTAAATTTAGAAAAAAACCTTTCAAAATCATATTCCTGACCAATTTACCTCTTCTCGCAGCTAAGAACCAAACTGCCGGACTGTTATACGATGTTAGTATTGTAGTTACCTTTGCAATTATACCCTGAAGATGTAGACGGCATTTGTCAACCGAAATGACGGGACTGAGACGGCGAAAACCCAGTTATTCCTAGTGGTAATAGAGCCGTAAATTTGAACGTACTACTTGATAATCTACACAGCGTCTCCATTGCAGGGTGGGTACGAATGGCAATGTTCACGCATGGAAGGCTGCGAGAACATAGCGATAGACACGCGCTCTGTAAGGATTTTCTTGTCATTCATTTGCAGGATAGGAACGCTGTTAAGCGATATAGTGAAGGTAAGCACAAGGTAGGGGTCCAGATGAGGCGAGCACGTGTGGTGACAGACGGCAAGTCCTCGCGGCGGCGGCGGCGGCGGCGGCGGCGGTGCAGTACGACACGTCCATCGCACCGCGCGTGCGCAGCCGGCCAGGCACGTTGCAGCAGTTATGGCCGCGACTCCTCGGGCGGCCAACCACGCCCCCAGCCACCCGAGCATGTCGCCGTTCCCCGTCCGCGCTCCCGTCTGCAGCACATGACGCGAGTTACAATCCTGTTCCAGGAATTGTCTGCAGAAGAACCTCTCCCTGTCCACAGACATGATCCGCCTGTGTAAACGCCCAGCTTTCCTTCACTTTCAAACCGCCACACCAACAATGACGTAACTCCTGTTGGCCCCGACTTAGGCTCCACGTTAAGATTCAAGAGATGTCACCCGCTGACTTGCATATCGTCTCCGTCTCGGCTTCTGTTTACGTCGCTAAAACGAAAACAGTAACTGAAAATGAAGAGGTACCGTTTTTCTTACTTTTGTCACCTACCTTTAGTGTCCCTATACGTCAAGCATCGATACTGTAACATTAATTCACTTTTCTTCAAAAACAAAAGAATAAAATGAACATTGTCTAAATTTCAGAGATATCCACTTTAAAAACTCTGTACTAGAAACCCACCTGTTATATAAATCGTGAATGGTTAATAACTTACTTATTTGTGGGACCGAACAACACTTTACGTCAACTTAAAATATATGATTTGCTTACCAAGCCTCATGGCATACGGCTATACCATTGTAGCCTGGTGCGCTACAACTAAGGCTTTGTGTAACCGTTATGATGAAAGAACATAAGATAATTGCGCTGCTGGACAACCACGTACAAAGAAAGCCCTATAAAGTTTTCCTAATACAGAATCCTAGACCTTGTAGAGGTGAAAGAAAAATAACTAGGTTTTTGAATGGAACCACAAGTATGGACACATTTATGATACAATTATAGCCAAACGAAACCAAGTGTTTACAAAAAAAAATTATCTTAAGCGTTACCGCTTATTTAAAGAGCGAATGTATCCATGTATATGAAACAGCAACATAAGGGTTCCTTACACATATGTTAAAGAAATCGCATTGACAGGGGTGACGTGCTTACGTCAAACACTATATTGAGGAGGCCAAAGCTGTACAGCAGCCGCCATGACGTAATGTGGCAAATAACTCAAGCCTTAGGACACGTACGAATTAAAGATCATCTTACGAGTGTGCCATCGATGACCTTACGGTGGAGTCTAAAGGAGTGTTGAAAACAGTATTTTTGAAAGTTAGGACGCTCGTACGAATAAATATAGTTTTAAGTTTGACTTCGTATTGCCTTAGTTGTTCTGACAGTTGCAGCTGAATCATGGCCATGAAAGCCGGTTATCCCGTTTATTTAGATTGGAAGAATGTTAGATACTACGTATACGACAGAAAACGAACCAGTTTGTTTTTTTATCTTAAACGTTTTGTGCGATAAAAAATCATTTATGAGTTTAGAATAAAAATTCATTCTGGAAGTTAGTTCACGTCAAATAATATGAGATAAAGAAGACGAATAATAAAATGTGGTAATAAATTCAACTAAAAGTGAGAGATACACGTGAACAAACGCAACAAATTTTTTTCTTTCTTCTACAAAAATGTCAAATACACTTTTACTCTATAAAAGATAAAAGCGAGTGTTTATTAAATATAAGAAAAATATACGTAATATTCTTTGTATAAATATCATAGATGTTACCTTCCGCATGTTGTACATATTGCTTATGATTTTCTGTATTATTAGAAAGGAAACATCCTTATATAATATTATGCAAAAGTTGTGTTGTCTTAATTTTTATTATTGAATTGTTGACAAATGATTCTATGGGATGCGCAGAATTTTAAATTTAGAGTCAAATCTATTTTAGCATCATTCCTCTGTGACTGACTGCATTCATGGACAGGTTCTTGGTAAAAATATTTTACATTTTAAAGAGCATATAACTCGTTATTTGCATTTAAAATTCACTTATAATAACAAACAAACTCCATATAATAAAAAAAAAATTTTTTTAATAAATATTTCAAATATCAGTAATTTCGCTGCATAAAAATTTATGTTAAAACATTTTTCGACGCCAAATAACAAAATTCCACTTTTTTTCTATTTGGCATATTTTACATTGAAATGTGAAACACTGATTAAAATACACCTTAAATAAAAGGACAAAAACCGAGAAAAGTAACACAGATATTGGAATTAAATATTTGTTTTAAAAAGTCTACTTTCAAGTATGCGTAGAGGTTGCGTTGAGTGAGGTACACAAGTTGAGTACAAAATTACGTAAAGGCCAACTTACCGACCTCTTGAGCTTGCCAGGCATTTGAGAGTATTTAAGTATTGTTTTAACACTATAACGTAAAAGATTGTGGTCACAACTTGGCAGGGGGTATTCATGTGGTGCATTATGCGATATGAAAATAATACTTTGTACTTGTGGCAACATAGCTGTTACTGCAGCAAGAGAATACGCTCACCGTTATCTGATGCGGTGGAATCCGAATGTTTCGTCGCCTAGATCAGAGAGTGAGGGAGACTGGAAACGTGTTGTCAACAACATATGTTGATAGAGGGTGGCCCCCGTGCACGCCGGATGCCGCAAGTGGAAGAAATGATTCCAGGAATTACTACTTTCTTCCATTTGTGGATGAGTATTTACACCAATTCCACCACACACACGTTAAAAGCCTCATGCCACGTGACCTTCCCCGTGTACGCTCCAACATGATCATGGACGTGATTCAAATTTTTTTTTTCAGAACATTTTTTGTGGAATGATGAATTCATTTTCCGCCAAAACAGCATGTTCAACATCGACAACAGCAACGTATGACTAACGGAAAATACTAACGCGCAACACATGAGCGAGGGTGGAAAGTTCGTTGGAGTGCAAATATGTGGGCGGATATCCTAGGCAATAACGTTGTTGGTCTCTACCTTCTATCGTAACCTCTGACAGCTGCTTGGTATCACATGTTCCTGCGAGATGTGTTGTTTGAACTGATTAAAAATGCGTGACTAGCTGCTCGCCTCCACATATGGTTCCAGCATGATTGCACATCGGTACATCATGCGACTCGCGTTCAAAAGAACCTTCACAACACGTTCGCTGCTAGGTGGATAAGAAGTGTTCCTCTATACCGAGGCATGAAAGAGGGCCAGACCTCAATTCCTTATACTTTTTTTCTGTGAGACTACCTTAAGGAACATGGCTACAGGAAGACAACAAATGACATTACAGATGTAGTGGTAAAACTTCATGCGAAGATTACTGCAGTTGACGAGGACATGCTGAATAATGTGCAAGGTAATATTGTGTGGCGTGAGGCAGCATGCCGGCGCATGGGCGGTGGACACTTTGAACATCTAATGAAAATCCTGCACATCTAACAAAATGTTGTAGACCACTGTTGTGGAATCCTATTTTCGCCATTATGCTTGTACTGTATAGTGGTGTGTATCGATGTGTACTGTCATTATACGATGTATCACATGCGGAATTTTAGAATGCATATTAAACTGCCTTCATCTCAGTACTACTATGTGGCTGGTGCGGTGCCCAACACACGACCATACTCTAGAATAATGGGGCCGCTGAGAAAAAAAGGACGGCCATAATAAAAATTGTCCCAAATATGTTCTTCTCAATTTCCACTTATCTTTGCAGCCCCGGTGTTATAATTTACTATATTTATGCACAGTTTGTAAACTAATTACCAATATTCGTTTTTACGACAAAATGAAATTAATTTCTTAAATAGGAAATATCCCGAAAACATACGATATTTGGATGTATTTAAGATAATATTAATTTATAAGTAAAATATAAAATTAAAATAAAAATTACAATTTAATTAAAATATGTATTTATTAATATTATTAAATATTAACTTCCGAGTAATTAAATTTTTTTTTTATTAATGTAGCTATATTTTACAAAAAAAAAACCTAAAGATTTAAAATATTGCAAAAATTTCCAAAAATTTCAAATGCTTTACGTGTCATTTATTTACTCAAGGTAAACATTTAAATATAAGTAAGAAATGTAATTTTGGAAGATGTGAAAGATATTTACAATAAAAATAGAATACTTGAAAAATATGTGTGACAAGGGTAAATATGCTTGCTAAAAAATTTCACTATAATTATATAACTTCACTATTATACAATGGAATACGAAAAATATATTTTTCTAAAGCATGTAAATGTTTTGAAGAAATTAATAATGGTAGTTTGTTTCTCTATATTAGAAAAAAAGACGAAGATTTCTTTAAATATAAAAATTTCAGAAGCGAGTATATGAATGTATATTTTCTTATCAAGAAATCTAAAAAGAAAGAAAGGCCACAAACAGAACCAGTATAAAACACCTATTTATAAAACACTTTATAAGCCAATGTATAATAATAAGAAACACATGAAAGGAAAACCAGAAAGTCAGCTTCTATCAAATATGATACATTATAAAGCAAAGTAAACCCAACATATATTTTATTAAACACGCAATTTCAAATACAACAGATGAATCTGCCTAAGGTAGACATGTAAATTAAANTCCAACATATATTTTATTAAACACGCAATTTCAAATACAACAGATGAATCTGCCTAAGGTAGACATGTAAATTAAATTATGTTAGCATAGTATTATCAAAACGGAGAGCATCATGTAATATACACTTTTGTTTAAAAATGAAAGAAAATTATTTAATATTGCAGCAGAAAGCCTTCATGAATGCGATTTTTATATTATTCGCTTAGGAAAACATTTTTTAAAAACAAAGTGAATTCAAAGTAGATATTATCATAAAAGAGAAAATTAACACAGCTAGTACATATAACCATAAAAATTACTTTATTCAATGTAATATAATGCTTTATAAATATATATANAAATTAACACAGCTAGTACATATAACCATAAAAATTACTTTATTCAATGTAATATAATGCTTTATAAATATATATATAGAGAGAGAGAGAGAAATAGAGAGAGAGAGAGGTAGAGAGAGAGAGAGAGAGAGAGAGTAAATATATAATATTTCTAAAGATTATTAGTTGTTATGACAGTAAAAAATTANAGAGAGAGAGAGAGAGAGAGAGAGTAAATATATAATATTTCTAAAGATTATTAGTTGTTATGACAGTAAAAAATTAGACGTTAATTACAATATTTAGATTTTTCATAATAGCATTTATATTACTTTAAGAATTAGAGTAAATAATGATTCACAAGATTTGATAAACATTGTAAAACAAGATTCAGAATTATTTTTATAATATTATCTATATAAAAAAATTCACGATAATATGAATCCATAAATCAAATAATTTAAGGATTTTAATATTGAATAAATTAGGAGCACCACCTCAGTTATGTAATAAAAACAAATTAAAAATAAATATGATAAAATGTTTAATATGAAATATTGTTATAAATGAAAACAACCCTCATAATAATGACTATACTATTAAAGTCAGGTTTTCGTTAGTTTTAGAGTTAGGCCAATAGTAATCATTTGTAGATTTTTAATATTAATGACAGTTCTTCTGTACATGCATATAAAACAGAAACGAATAAAAATAAAGATTTAGATGGGAGAATTATTTATTTAAAAATTATAATTATACAAAATTAAAAAAATTACCGAATGTACTGAGCCACCAAGAGAAGGTATTATTATTAAAGTAAATATGATGTAAAATATATATATGTAATATTCATGGTATTATGAATTTGATTTATCAATTAGGTTGATATTAATTAAGTGAACTAACAACCACTGGTAAGGAAATGTACAACTTTATGAATTAAGGCCAAGACTGTATCGTAATGAAAAATGTATCATGTTATTAAAAAAATGTAAGAATTTTTTGTCAGAAGTAGTCATTGGAGTTCAAATTAAAAAATACGATGATATAGCCACAAATATATAAAGTATACAATATTTTAAGAATCTAATTGTATATGGGTTTATGTATTAAATATTAAAGCAAAAACTGATGCAGCTATGTGAAAAATTAAGATCATAATAGTTCGACGTGAAATGTTCAATCTGCGTTATATCTGCTTGATAATGATACTAAAATTGAATTGAATTTAATTTTTTTGTATAAAAATATATACAATACATGGAATATCGTAAATCCTTATAAAAATTGTTATATGGAATTTTAGAAGAAAGCACACATATGAATAATTTTTATTCTAATGATGAATGCTTTAAAATGTAAATTTTTAAGGTAGCTAATTTTATAAAATATAAACTTTTGAGCTTACAATATTATTCTAATTGCAAAAAAAACACAATTTTTGGATTTAAAATTCTTTAAGATTAATTATTCTTCAGAAAATTAAAAAAGAACATCTCATGTATACTTTAAAACATGTTAAAACTTTACCTTATGCTGAGAAAATATAACCTGAACATAAACAAGACTGTTAATCATATAGTGGCATGCAGCCGGCGACTGCCACCAAATGCCGCATGTGCCAGCCTACACTGGAAAAGTCATGTTGCTGCTGCTATGCCCACAGTCAACAGAATTATACAATCTGCAGCGACTTTAGTGGTAGCTGTTCACACAAGGGCTAAAAAAAATGTTCTATTATGGCAACTTGTATTAATGTCTACTTCAAGATTACGATGCATGTGAGAGGATACTCTCTCTGGATCCAAATTAATTAGTTTTCGTCCTATAAAGGATACTTAAGTGGAGAGTTAGTTCATTCATACTTCGTTATAAATTCTGCTGTCCTTTTCTACCAAATAGATGGAGNGGATACTTAAGTGGAGAGTTAGTTCATTCATACTTCGTTATAAATTCTGCTGTCCTTTTCTACCAAATAGATGGAGAAGAAAACCAAATAGAAGGACCGTAGTTTTGATCAATATTAACAAAAAACTTATTCTACCAATTTAAATTAACAACCAGTAGCAAAGTAAAAAAAAATTGAATACATACTTTATCATTGATTAATCCACTGACTAGATTGGTGCAAAAAATAATTGCAATAGAGGTAACAGATATNAAATACATACTTTATCATTGATTAATCCACTGACTAGATTGGTGCAAAAAATAATTGCAATAGAGGTAACAGATATCAAATAAGAACAGAAAAATTATGAATAAACAACTACCGCAGATGCAGAACCAGTAAAAACCAAATATAATTCTTACAATATATTGAACACTGAAACTTTAAAAATTAGCTTCCAAAAAAATAAGGTAAGACCTGATTATTTAGATGGGAGAATCCAATTAATATGCAACTAAACTATTCCAATATGTACAAAATTACAAAAGATAACCTTACTTAACTTAACCTTTATTGAACTTAAAATTACGAAGTAAATTAATTAATTGTTTCATGCCGACCACCATCCTTCAGCCTCATGGAACCTTTCACCCTCTCGTTCTGCGGCTAAAACTGATGGTGATCGGGCGGAACGTCAAACTCCGGCTCACTTTCCGCCGTGGAGCCAACGATGAGGGCTGAATCCACCATCACACACTCCTGGGCTATCTACATCCCAAACCATCTTGAGAGGCGGGCCGGATTCCTGCCCCGAGCTCATCACTCGCGTCTCGTCACCTTACGTTTCGGTAAACTACTTAATATCATAAGGACCTCGCCTAGGCCCGGCCGGGGTCCGCCTAGGATAAAACCGCACACTCTCGTGAAAACGTTCTCACTGTCCCGAGCCCAAACGAACCCTCCTCCAAAAAACCAGCCACACTGTCAGGCCCGAATGCATCAACCCTTCATCTAAAAAAAAAACTTAAAAAAAAAAAAACCTTGGAACATTGCGCGCGAGCCCACGACTGCTGACCCAACAAGACCTTGGTTGTGAAACCAGAGGCTGGCCAGTCATTCTGTACACACATTTGGTAATGAGCGACCTCTGATCGCCAGCGAAAACTGCCCATTTCACGGAAGTAGTACACTGAAACCTAGAACGTTGGTGCCCTTCCGCGTAAAATGTTAGCAAAGCACCTACGGCATAGACCACCTGCTGAAAAATCCAGAGAAAAATTTCCAAACATAGAACACTAGCAAATAGAGAATCTATATTTATTCTACATAACAATATGAACCTAGAAGAATTGAAATTCTTAAAAATGGTGCAAAAAATACATTAATCTAAAAATTAAGATTTATACCGCCATGCTTTGTATTAGGTGCTTATTTTGAATGCCCGTGTTAAGAAAGTTACCTACGTGTGTACAAGAAAATACAAAACCTTATATATAAATACCTAAACAACGACCGTTTCTTAAATTATTATTACATAATGTAAGATATTTCATAACGTGTTA
>NQII01000293.1:432057-597396 GCA_002778355.1 Clitarchus hookeri | reverse complement strand
GACCCCCTGACACTTTTTCTAAGTGCAGTATGACCTCACGAATTTTCTAAGTTAGAATCAGTTTATATATAAGAAATAGAAATGTATTGTATGTTGAACGGTGTGAGTCTATATATATTCTTGTTATTGTATAAAGTCATGCAGATATGAAACTTTTTACTTTTGACAACAACCCACGTTAAATTAAAACAGGGTATACCACCCAGTTTGTGCGGTATAGTTAGTGTTCATAATAAATTACTGCAGTGCGCTGATAATAATTACCTATGCCAAAGGCAACAAAAGTCTACTTTGTTGTAACCAACAATACAGACGCCCATCGTCCCACCTACATTATAATTTGATTTATTTTAAATTTACTCATTCCACCACAGCACTTTCATGAATGTGTATTGCACTCAGGAATATTGTTATAACATATGTAGTTTATATGTTTTTGGCATATCTTGTCGGGAATCACCTTCCAAATGTTTGGTCTAATTGAGAATCACCACTCATCGTTCGGCTAAATGCGGAAAATTAATGTGTTGTGATGTAGAAGACGAAGCTCAAGGACCGAAACATATACAAAGAGTAATAAGATAATGATAAATTAACATGAGACGGAAAAGAAGTTTATGATAATCCCTTAATAGCATAAATATGTTAGAGAAATCTGTTAACAAAAAACTATAAGCATTAGATTTGAAAGAAAAAATTTCATAATATCACACACTATCATCTAACTATAAGTGAACAGATGGCCTACCATTATTTTTAAGTCTGCAAGATCATCTTAAAACAAAAAATTCATATCAATAATATTTTACAAATAATCTGTACATGACCATATAACATGTAAGTATGCAGCTTTGGCTCATATTTATTTTGTTTTAAATTATACAAACTCCTATTCCTTACCTCATGATGATTATCTTCTATTTAACAAAGAGTTTTAATATCATAGAAAATATTGTATTCTCGTCATTAGCGATGAAGAAAAATACACATATATTATTAAAAATTAAAGATTGTTTATAGTTTATATTTATAGTTGCCATAAACTTATTGTTATAAGATAAAATAAATTAAATTATAATCTTTCATTTTTTCTTCTAAATTCTATAAATCTAAACTGCTGGATTAATAACATAATCTTATTTGTGCGTATTATTACAAGTACTGAAATTAAATGCTTGGTAACCCAAGACCCTGAGACATATTTTCTATCCGCAATTAAAACACATGTCTGATTTAATTTTTGATTAAATTAACTTGTTACTAGAGGAGTATAAAATTACACAAATTAAACGAGATTGCATTATACGTATGCAGCATTAATTAATATTATTTTAATCCTTTAAAAATACAAAAATTCATATCTCAAAATTTATCATTTAGGTTAGTCTTCTTATTATGAAGCACTTCCTTTAAGATTGGATGTGACGTTTCAAACAAAATATAGAAATATTTTCATTACTACTGACATGATACTGCATCTAGAGAAGAGTAACAGAGGAGGTATTTCACATTTTTGTAAAATATAATATTAGCAATTCAAATATGTACAAGATTATGGAAAAAGTAAAACTATTAAGTATAATTTGATGCAAATAATTTATACGAATGAGCAGTGTTACATCATTTAAATTATTGAGTATATGAATGCATAATAGAAGAATAAAATACAAATAAAATACAAAATTGTAACAAAAATTTTTAATGGAATTTTTAATTTGAAGTGTAGTTAGAATATATGAAAGAATTGCGTAATTCATTATAGTAAGACATATGCAAATTTATATCAAAACAAAACATTTTTAAACCATAACACACTGAGAAAAAGTTTTGTTGAATCAAAAATGTCTAGTGCAACCAAATTAATTTTTTCTATAGAGGCAATAAAATGTTTTGTTTTTTAAAGCAAACTATTTGGTTTTGTTGTTTTAGTTGCCCAAAACAAAGATTTGGTTGATGCAACTGAATATTTTTTTTGGTTCTACATTTTAAAAGTTTCAGTTAAAATAAAACAATTTAGTAAACCAACCAAGATTTGAACTATAGTAAAACTCCAAAAGTCCACTTCCTGCTTTAGCACTTATAACATGCAAACCAAATCTGTACATATAAGACAAAATAACATGACTGTCTTCAACACTAACTACCTTGCGACATCACGTATCCTCATCACTTATCAACACCATAGTTTACACTTAAAATATTAAGATGCACTTTAAGTGGAAAATAAAACTTTCTGTTGGGGTAAAGTCTTGGTGGCATGTTGGACGTTATCTCTAAGGAAGCTCGCTCTGGTCGCTACAACAAACCTAAGGTATGTGCAGGGCGCATGAATTGTCTGTATACTTATCTCTGTTCTGAGTGTATGAGAGTTACACCACTCTTGCATAAAGAATGCGACTGATAAGTGAATTTCATAGATAAAATGCACGAGAATCAATACAGTCATAATAAAAAGTAAGCAAGAATTAAGATAAGCATCTGAACACTATAAACTTTGATAAATTTCGCGCCGCTGCATGTTATACATAAGTGAACGCGGCCACGCACAGTAGACTTAGTGTGCTAATGTTGCCGCGAAACCAATGCACTTCAAAGCCTTATACAATTTCACAACTGCTGTCATAACACTCTGGAAACTCATCACGCACTACACCATGTTCGTACCATTCAATACTAAAATTACGACACACAACTTAATGAACATGTGTTTGTTCATTACAATTACACTGACTACGATCTGACAGTGGCTTCTTTACACACATACATCTAGACTCAAAACTAATTATTTCCACAGTGTCTTTATCACAAATTTGGCATTGTCCTTCAAATTTTCCCAGCTCTACGAAGTCATACAAGGAATTTTGAATGAAGGATGCTGATACATGGTGTCGCAAGGTCGTTAGTGTTAAATAGAGTCATTTTATTTTGACTTATATTCACAGATTTGGTTTGCAAGGTATAACTGCTAAAGCTGGAAGTGGACTTTTGGAGTTTTGCTTTTTCCATAAGCGTCGTAATGCTTGTAACCCGAAGTTTACGAGTTTGTCTGAAATGGATCCATGTGATATAATTTGTTGGAAGACAGTGCCAGTACATGAAGGTGTTGTTTATAAGGTGCTGTAATTAGTATTAATACATCGCCTTTTCTGTTTTCCAGTAAGAAGATTAAGTTCAAGCTTACAAATGAAATATGGATTTATAGGAAGTTAATTGGTACTATTGGAAATTTGCATATTCTTGGTCGTGTAGAGCTTGTGTTTAATGCGTGAATGACAATAAAGTTCGTTTGAACGAAATCAGTTCTGTTGTTCTCATTTTGCTGTATATAACTTCAACACCAGCGGCAACATTAGCACAGTAAATCTACTGTGCTAATGTTGCCGCGTTCTCCTAGCTATAACATACAGCTACACGAAATTTATCTAAGTCCATAGCGTTTAGATAACGCTTATCTTAACTCTTGTTTACTTTCCACTACGTCTGCATTTATTCTCGTTCATGTTATCTTAGCGTATAAAGCGAAATATTTTGTAATACATATATTTCAATACTGGAAAAATTTCGCTAATAAATATTACAAATTTTACAGCTATAACTTTTAGTTTCCCGTTGAAATTGTTTTATTTTGAATTTTTTACCATTTTAAAGCACTAATAAATGCACTAACAAACACTATTGCTATACTTTTAACACAAAAATATATAAAAACTTTCGAGATGTATTCTCAAACAAAGTCAATCATTTGAGTGGCCAAACAAACGTATACAGCTAATTGATTCAAATAAGTATTTTGTCGAATTTATTTTGGCCGAACACACATGTTTTGTTAAAACAATCATGTACTTTGTTTGCTGAAAAATTTTACTAGCCTACTTACCGAAGGAAAGGCTTATGAGATCACTTTCCTGTCTGTGTGTGTGTGCTAGTGTATGCGTGTGTCTGTACATGTGTGTGTCCCCATTTTCAAATTTTGAACCCATCAACCGGATTTCACCAAACTTTGTACAAATATAATACTTGGTAAGGACACCTGACTTTTACAGTTTTCGCTGTCAGACACATAGTTTCAAAATGGTGGCCATTTTAAGATTAAGGATGATATGTCACATTACGGTAACCATTCAACCCATTGAAACCAAATTTTGTATGCTGCAGAGAATCAAGGGAGCATTAAATTTTTTAATGGATATTTTTGTACGTCCGCCTTTTTGTAACATAGTACCAAATGAATAAATAAAATTTTTACATTATAATTCGAAAACTATTCAACAAATTGCCACCCCATTTGACAGGTAATTTAAAATATGATAGGCCAAGTAAATGTAAGTTATTAAATTTGATAGGGTTCTTATATTCAAAATGTTGGCCATGAAATATTTATGGTTTGTTTCTTATATCTACCACACAATTTATCCAATTCCGGCCTTATTTTTTATACTGAAAATATATATTATAATCATCATGTATACCAACACATAACCACTTTCGTATGCCATTTTCACCTACAAATATATAAAGTTATTATGCCATAACTCAGTAAAAAATAAACAATTTCTACCAAATTTGGCAGACGAGAAGTACTGATCCAGATGATATTTAATGATATGTTTTAAGTCTGTCAGAAACGTATTTTCTAAATGGTGGGTATATAGGCATTAAAGATTATAATGCTTCATACAAAGTAGAAACTATGTAATCAATTCCAACATAACTTTGTATGCTGGCAGTAGAACTTACAACTACCAACAACATCTACACGGAGAATACNCAATTTCTACCAAATTTGGCAGACGAGAAGTACTGATCCAGATGATATTTAATGATATGTTTTAAGTCTGTCAGAAACGTATTTTCTAAATGGTGGGTATATAGGCATTAAAGATTATAATGCTTCATACAAAGTAGAAACTTTGTAATCAATTCCAACATAACTTTGTATGCTGGCAGTAGAACTTACAACTACCAACAACATCTACACGGAGAATACTTTTTTAGCCATTTTGTAAAATAGCGCCATGCGACTAAATAAAATTGTATTTTATTAACTCGGTAAGCAATCCAACAATTCCTATAAAATTACACAAATAAATAGTACTGTAGCAGATTATGTAAAATTTCACGTTCTAAGTACGTCAGACACATATATTCGAAATGGCTGACAATTAGTTATCTTAGCTTTAAATACTTTATCGTTGAAACCATGTAATAATTTTCAACTTATCTTCAAATGCTGGCAGTAAATATTTTATATATCAACTGTTTATACAAAGAGTATTTTTTTTCCGCCACTTTGCAAAATAGGGTCATGCGAATAAATAAATAAAATTTTTATGACATAGCTTAAGATCAGTGGAACGATTCCTATAAAGTTTGACAAAAACGTAGTACTGATACAGATTATGTTAAGTGGTATGTTTCAAGCATATAGGACACTTAAATAAAGGGCGGCCATAGAGCTATTTTTAACTTAGAATGCTATATCGTCGAAATCATGTAGTCAATTCCATCTTTACTTTGTACGCTGGCAGTATATATTACAACTATCAACTCTTTCTACATGGAATATATTTTGTCCTCCATTTTGTATAATATAGTCATGCGATTAAATTAACTTTTTGTCTTATCTCGGGAAACAATTGACGTATTCCTATCAAATTTGGCAAACAAATATTACTGAAGCAGGTGATGTAAACTAGTATGTTTTAATTAGGTCAGGCACTTATTTTCCAATTGGCGACTAAGTAAATATTTTAGATCAGTATATTTAATTATCGAAACAAATTCCAACTTAACTTTGTATGCTGGCAGTAGCTATCAGATTCATAAAATTTGTGTATGCACAGCCTCATTTCTCTGCCAGTTTATTTGATATAAAATTATGTTTTTAACTCAGATCTCGAGAAAAAATCAACCCATTCTTACATAATCAAGCGAAGATTTTCCGTAGTCGGCCATATTGATATATGAAATTTTTTAAGTATGACACTTATTTTCAGAATGACTGATATAAAATAATTTTAGTTTTGTGAGGTTTATCTACGAAAGTATGCAATATTTTAAGTTATCTTTGTATATTTTCATTATACAATCATCTAATATGGATTACTTTTTGTCCTCAATTTATGAAGATCGCCACATGACCATTATAGAGGATTTATGACATATCTCGAGGACCAATCAACCGATTCTCACCAAATGTTACACTGGAACATAAAGCAAATATTTAACTAATTGTTCCCACGATAAATACTACAGAATGTCATATAAATTGTCATGATTTTGATGGAGCACACATCTATATTCAAAACAGCGGTTTCGTAAATAATTTAGTAAAGTGTGCCATTTCTATTTTAAAATGTAACTAAATGAAAATAAAATGTATTTGTAGACAGTACAAATGAGAAACGTCGTATAAAGAGCCTATTGTTTTTTTTTGCAAATGTACGAAAGCATAAAATAATAAAATAAAATTTTGTAGGCCTTATCTCAGGGATTAACAACCTATTTCTACCAAATTCTTTACACAAATAGTGCTACGGCAGACCATGTTAACTTACATGTTTTAAGTGGCTCAGTCACTTATTTTACGTTAGTAAACACTATCTTTTGAAACAAAAGACTGATTAAAGCCGAATTTGATGCTCCGAATTCGACCTCTGTAATGTAGTGGATTGCACGCTTGCTTATTATACGATGTTTTCTGCCTTGAAGTCCCGGGTAAGGAACGTGTGTATTTGTAATCGTCTCACTACTGTAGCATAAGTTTCTTGTTACATTTGTAAAGTTTTTGCTTTCAAAGAGATGTCAAGGCTCACCTACAAACTCAGCTTTTAAGAAGTTATAAAAAAATTTATTTCACCTATGTTGAGGAAAGAAGGCTCAATAGTTATATCAGTAACTTCTTGTTTCTCTTAGTACAATCTTTAGTAACTATAACTGTTAAATATATATGCATAAAACATAGATTTTTTATTAATACACTTTTCATTTGTTATATTATAATTTGCAAAAGAAGTACTTACAAACATTTAGGAGTCACTTGTTAGTTAGGATGAATACTCGAAGCTAATTTTGACCCACCTCCACATATCCAATGAACTTGAAACTTTGCACATAAAAGTAATTCCGAAGACAGTACAATAATTTCATGTCTCTCTCCTTCTCTATGTGTCAGAGCACTTGCACTGACGCACGTCATGTAATAACTGAAGAACACATAGCTTTTGGGGTTGATAAAACTATGACTCAGAGACTGCCACGGGTGAAAAGCACTGGGTTACGGAAGCCCGAGATATGGAGGCGAGAGCCAGTTTGCCAGGTAGTAATTAACATCAGTGCGCTTGAAAGAGCGAATGCTGGTAGAATACCGAGGTATGTGGGCACAAGTAAGGATATTACGTAATGTAACGAACCAACTAGTGTTCGGAGAGGAAAAAAGTCCAGTTGTTTTCCCCGCTGCTTGTTCCCCCAGAAGCTATTACAGACGACGAATATTTCCGTTTGGTCCAGGACAGAGGTATAAAAATTCCGTATCTGTAGAGTACTTTCCAAGCCAGCGCCAACCATCCCGAAGGAAATAACATCCCGCCCCCTCTTTACTAGTATTTGTCTACCTCTACTAAGGTGCGTGGTTCCTACTTAACTGTCTCCTGTAGCATTTTCTATTAATAGATTTCAAAAAATCTGAATTCTTTCCTGGCGAAAGGATTTTTACAATGCCGATGCCGGTTTTTTCCTTTCTCTTCTTAGTTATAGGGTTTTATAGGTACACCGAGGGAGGTAGTCAAAGCCCCAAACGCGACCATGTCTACCCAAAGCTTCTCTACCACGATGCATGCCCCCTTGCATGGATTCCATCCCTCGTAAGCGCATGGGGCTCAGCCCTGAGACGCACTTAGCTCCCGTCCCTACCTTGGACCTATATCTATCACTTAGAATTATGCAAGGTTAGGAAAATAAATGGAATTATTTCCATTCCGGACTGGGGTATGAGTCAGAAAGGAAATGCTGCATATCCATTTATTTAGTCTCATATCTTAACAAATATAAAAACAGTGTATGTTAACAACTTTTCATGCAGGACTTGGGCAGTGGAAAAAAGGAAATGCTGACTGTCCAATTTGAGTCTCAAATACTAAAAATCGCAAAATATTTATATACCGAAAATATGTTTTTAAAACCAAGTTTTTTTTAAATGTACAATATAAGGTAACATAATTTTTACATCGTCGTAAATGACTGCCTTAGACGAATTATATCATGCTACTGACATGGGTCATTAAAATGGATTATTAGAATTAATCTAAAAACTAATTTCTGAACTGCACGGTTTTGTATTTGCGGTTAGTTTGGTTTGATTATAAGGCAGATGATATATTATGTAATTACACAGCTTTCAATAAAGTAAAAAAAATAGCTACGTTTTTCTTGCACAAAGTTTATTTCAAGCTAATTTATACAGCCACCAACAAATATAAATATACATCCGACAACAATAAAACTATTCCTATTGCGACAGAACAAAATTATGTACTCATTATTACAGTCATGACATAAGCTTTTATCAACCACAATAACATTTTTTGTGCTGCAGTTTTCATGAAAACCAAATTTATTTCAGACAAATGTTCAGAAGCTGGTACCGTCCGGTATCGGGAACGGAAAACTAGTTTCATTTCCTTGGCACGTCCAGTTCTCAATTTTTTTGACAAACAATGGCTGAAGATGGCAGCTATCATAAGGTATGACATTTAGAAGAATACAGTTTATTTATTTTATTTTAAAAATATACGAAGTGTGTCATACCCCTTTGTTAATTTTTTACAATACGGCGTGAAAAAAATTCATATTAAGAAAGTCTTTATCAATGCCCCATACTTCTTTCTGGCGTATGGTAACCGACGCTTGCTGTAATCCTCGGCGTAGCTGGACGATGGCCATTGCCGGGGCTAGTCTGGATGTCAGGCACCGTCCCTTCATGTTCCACACATGCACGATGAGGTGAGGTCTGGAGATCTAACAGGCCAGGGTAGCATGTGTACATCGTGTAGAGCACGCTGTGTTGCCCTACCGACATTGATATGTGTGCTATCGTACTGTAAGAGTCGTTATTTCAGTGTATCGAGATGTGGTCGGAGGACAGGACATGATGTACGACGTACTCATCATGCTCCCCTGAATGAATACCAAATTGTGAAATGATTTTGTTGAATCAAACGACGTTTGTTTGACGTAGCCAAATTAATTGCTTGGATAAGGGCAATTGAAATTATGTAGTTGAAATCAAATTATTATATTGTCCTCATTTGGTTGCCCCAAAATGTACCATTTTTTATGTGGAACTTAATATTTTTTTGACTGTACATACATGAAAAAGTTTTGATTGGTATAAAAAAAATTTCTAATCAAGGCCGAGATTCTTACCTATATCGCTTGCGCCCTAGCAACATCAGTTGAAGAAAATTGAATGACATGAAACATATACTGATCAAATACTGGACAACGAACGTGAATAAATATTTCAAGTTTCACAACTTTACTGTTTAGTTTCCTCTTAAACTTGTCTTATTAGGTTTTTTATGCCATTATTAACATGAATAAGAGCACTCACAAACACTTTTACTATCCTAATTGTCACGAAAATTACAAACTAGATGTATTTTAAAACTAAGGCAATTAAATGAGCAGCCAAAAAATATATGCAGCTTATTTAACTAAGTATTTAATTGACAGTCAAATTTTTTCTGATCCAACACAGAGGTTTTGGTCATTTAAGACTGTATTTTTTAAATTTAATAATATAAACTTATAATAAATAATAAGACAAACAATGATTTTGTTGGCTCGAATATACCATTCTCTCAGTGCAGAGACCTCTCCCTCCCACTCCCTCTCGAAGGGCTCGCCAACCAAACGACAATCACAGTTGTGAATCCGGTATGGCAACTTTGAATATATGATTGTTTACTGAGCCGTGCGTCTATGAACGCGAACACGGCAATCACTTCATCCAAATCAGAAACGACTCTCATCATCGAACTCCAGTGGTCTCCATTCGCCCTTACAAATCACACTTTCGCAACACCACCAGAGACGTTCACGACGATGAGCAGGTGCCAGGGGTGAAAGTGTCAGATGAAGACGAGAACGTTATCCTACATCCAGTCAGTAACTGTTTATTGTTCGTGCAGGGACATGAGAAGTGGGGTGGGGACAGTGCAATTCGAACTATTGCACGTGCTGTTTCAGTTCTGTCAGTAAGGGTGGCCCGAACAATCCTTCCGTCCAAGTGCTCGCCAGTGCAGCGAGGTAGTACTAGTGGGGTTAGGTGGCTGTGGGAACTCCCTGTAACCCATCGTCTCTACCACCGATGTACCACTGACAGGTCAAGCTACAAGTGAGTGGCTATTCTGCGGAATGTCCAACAACCCTCACGGAGTCCTAATATACAGCCACGCTCAAAGTCACTTAGATCTTCAATTGATGCTCGCCATCGTCTTTCAGGCATTGCAGCCATAGGCTTGTGCAGATGCCATCATTAGGACGTGCACTAAGTTAAATAATAGCCGATGGCCACATAAAATTAGAGGTACAGGAGTTTTCCACGATGTATTTTTTGACTACAGTTTTAAAATAGTGACAATTACGCAAAAGTTGTGCCAAAATAGGATGTTATATGAAGGCCACATTTCGCATTATTTCCTAAAATATTAATGGAAAACTTGATTGTGAAATTCTAATTTATATACATTTAAAAAGTGAAATGAATCAATCAATTATAACCAAAAACTCAGATTAGCATTGACTTACGTTCCTCTGAATGTCTCATACAGACCAGCGTGCTCTTAGGATTCCTGAAATACCAGGATAGTAGATACATCTCAAAGACCACAATTTTAAACTAATAAATATACTGGTAATTAAAGTGTGGCTAGGCACACCCGGCCCACCCCGTACGCACGCCTATGGTTGCAGACACACTGTGGTACACACGCAAAAGAATCGCACATTCAACTGGACTCGTGTTTTCAGACGACATGCGATACGACTCTTGATTAAATAGTGCACTGCCCCTGACTATCAGAGTGCCCGTACACACAAACAGTCTGTGTTTTAAAACCCGGCTGGATTGGACGATGTTTACAACATGTTAATGAATGCATTTCCACTAGCGTATATGCAGTTTATTACCAATTAACAAAAATGCGTATAGGTTAGTTGTATGACGAGAATAATGGTAAAATAATAAGATAATCCACTGGGTTAAGTTCTCAGATATTATATGGTTGAAAAAATGTTGCATTCTGTTACAAGGATGGGATTGGTAATATTAAGGCTCTAAAAATTAATAAGTCATTATAATAATTAATACAGAATTTATGAAAATTTTTTTTTTATATAATTTATGTTTAGGATAATATTGTTTATTTTATTTATGTTATATTAGTATATATGTGTGTGTGCTCATCATGGGCAAGTTAGTTTTAACTGGATTAACGTTTAAGCTATTGTGCCAAAACATGTAAGAATGTTAGGTGTAAAGTTAATGCCATATAAAATAACTATTGAAATCAAATTTTATTATTTTAGCAAAATAAAGTTTTTTAGTTGAATATGTTGATAATAAGTTACTTTTTTCATAAATTTTAACATGGTAACATGTAATCTTTTTATGTGTACTGTGCAAAGGCCGTATAAAATAGAAGGGAGGGTTCTGGTGTTCAAACTCTACCCTGAACAATTTAAAATTAATTTTTTAAATTCACAATTTCATAACGAATACATAAATAATGTTGTCCTGTGTATGGCCATATGTGACATATTATTTTACAATAAAATGTTTTAAAGCACGGCCTTAATATATAGTAAAGTAATTCTTTCTTGAAAATAGGTTAGAGCAAAATTACATATGTGCGAAATAATATCTACTGCCCTGGTACCGAGTACCACGTTTGCATAACATTTTATTTTAGACAACATCCCTTGTTTTTAATAATATATTGTAGTTAATTGTTAATAACATTCATTAAAAATATTCCAATAACACTTTTTGAGATACCTACATTTAGTAAAATGTTTCATATTTTTATTGGAGTCTCATATTTTACACTTTTCCTCAACTTAAGTATTTGTCTCTATTTCTTAATAAACATTTTAGTAGGTTGATTGATATACGTTACATACATTTCCTTTCTATAATGACCTCAACAGCAGAACCATGAATATATTTTAAATAATATTTATTTCTTTTTTTAAAAATATTATAATTTAATATTTGGATAATAGAAAATCTGGCATAACGGATTCCGGGTCCTGTGCCGGTGCCTACCGCCGCCATCATGGAATTTCCGTTTTTTCCCTTTTTCCATTAAAATTTTCCTTTTAGCTCGAAATCTACCATTTCCCCCTTAAACTATCTCTTTTTGTCATTGAAGTTTTGTTTTTCACTTACAATTTCCTGCAGACGGAATCCTTCCACAGGAATCCGTCTCTGACTCCTTCGCAATCAGCTATGCACGCTCTGCAATAAAGGGCAGTCTTGTTATGGGTCATTCTGGTAAGAAGAGGTCGGTCTTGTGAGGGGTCAGACTGGCAGTATTTAGTGTCTGCTTTAAATGTGACAATGAATTCAAGCTTAGCGAAGAACTTCTCTGCAAGAAACTGCTGAAGATGTAACCGCATGGTAATGTGATCAAGGAACTAGATTAAATGTCTGGATGAATGGATGCATAAAAATTCATTTATCTCACTGATGAAACATGTTAGTGAGTATGATACCTCCCCAGCACTATGGTGTATAAGTAGGTATTGATTCTGCTCTCTGCGTAAGGCGCCAGCAATTTATGCTAGCCCTCAGTGTTAGTGCGTAAGAATATGTTGATGCTACTATCCCTAGGTCCAATGTACCAAATAAATTCACCATCTTTGCGAGTTAACATATGTCAGTTTTATTTTAGCTTAGCAGGTTAACTTCTACATGAACACACGAGACAACTCTCCCCCCCCCCCCAAACCCCACGCCTCGTAGGCTATCTAGGGCTTGACTCGGCGATTTGTGCCGTGGGGAGCAGGGTTCGTCACACTTCCTGTATGTCTCTACTTAGCTGTCTCGAGGCGATGGTCCATCTCCTCGTCGGCGACCTCGGGACCGCTCCGTCACTCGGTGGGCGGGCTGCGACGCCTGGGCTGCGACCGTTCCTCGCCGACCTTTGTTGTCGTCTCGATGCCTTCTCTCGGACTCGTTCCTCCCGGTGCCACTCCGCACTCCGCGCTTGAAATCGGCCGACTGCCCTGTTCCTTCCTTTTCCTCGTGTTTTTGTATGCTCATTCGCCATATTAAACACGCATCATCTCTGCACGTGGCCGGGCTGTCCGCCGCGTCCTCTGGGTCGTAAAAACGTGTTCGGCGCTCCGGCTACCTGCACGTGTGCCCAGCATCGTCCCTCGATTCTGGCATTGAAGTTTACTGCTCCGCTCTGCACGTGCTGGGACACTTGGTGGGCCCCTTGATCGGCGCAGTGTTTCTCCTGCCTCCGGATATCGTGTCGCTATTATTCTCGCACGCTCGCCAAAAGCTCTCATCATTTATTGCGGTAGCCGGCTTGGGAGAGACGCAGCTGCTGGTGTGAGCTTAGCGTCCCCATGTAGCTGCGAGACGCAGCTGCGTCTATGTTCCTCCGCATGTGGCCCCTACACCACGTGTTCATTCCGCCTTGGAATCCTGGCGCCATTCTTCTAGCATGCTCGCCAAACCCTTAATATTTATTGCGGTAGCCAGCCTGCGAGTTTCGACAGAGTGTGCCTTTTGACGAAAAAATATCTTTCGGGACGCGGGATGCGTCAAAGTTTTTATAATTTTTTTGCAAATTATTACAATAATTTTGAAATTTTTTGGGTTTAGAGGTCATCCAATGACATAGACACAGGGTCCAGGTCATAGGTCATGCTCACCTTTAACAAAAATGTCATTGGGTGAAGTCAGTGTAATTGTTTCCTAGATTTTTTATTTTTTTTATTTTTAGAATTTTTTGAAATTTTTTTGGAAATTTTGGGTTTTAAGGTCACCCAAGGTCACGGGCTTGAGATCAATGTCAAAAGTAAATAACCGATTCCCCCAAATGCTTTCAATTGATCTTTTTTGCAAATCAGAGGATCGTTATTTGCAAATGATGGTCGGTGCTTTTTGAATAGTAAATATAACATTATATAGAAAAAGGGAAATTTTAAGGGTAAAAGAGAAATTTTAATGAAAAAAGAAAAAAGAAAATTTCAAGATGGTGGCAGTTGGCACCGGTGCCAGACCCAGGATCCATTATGCCAGACTTCCCATACATAATCTTACTACTAAAATTCATAGTGGTAATTTTTTCCTAGTGACTAGATTCTTCGTATTTAATAAACAAAACATAAGCATAATTGTAATAATAGTTTATAATTGTGGAAGATTTTGAAATAAATATGTACAAAATTATAAACTTCTTTATATTTTCCGTAATTCAATCTTAATAATACATGTCTGAATTTTTTAAATATATGCTGTAAGATTGTAAGGTTAAGCTATTATTTATACTAGGTTCAAGATAATGTGTCGTTTGTATTAATTTACCTACAACTTGATGGTATTTTGAAATAATTTTGTATTGTTTCAGGTCTGGCCGACTAAATAAACTATGCCGAAGTGAAGTACATCTACATGTGTTAGAAATCTTGGGCTCATCTTTCATCTCTTGCCAAAATTTTCAGTACATCAGCCAGCCGTTACCGTGGTTGAGCAGCAACAACGAAATTTATACCCATAGAAAAAAAGAGTCCGAGACAGTGTTGAGAAAACGGGATGTTACTTAGGTAAATGGGAGTCCAGAACCTTTTACTACTGGTAAAAATTACAGGTGATGTACAGCTTAACTATTTTTAGAAATGGGACACATTCCATGGATCGCAGGTCGCTTGCCTGCCGTGGTCGGCTCACAGACTAGGATATGAAGTGAAGTCCAAACTCAGGTACAAGTCCTCTTTGCGAGATGTGATGTCATGATATTACATGACATCTCCGTAGCTGGGAAGACGTACAGTATCCACGCTCTGCAGTTGCTCTGTTCTCTCACACAACATGATGTCACGATGGGATTGGAGATCATCTACACACAAACGCAGTGAGAGCTTTGCATATGTTTCTCAAATGTGACACACAGCGGAGGTCTGTCAAAGTATATACAGATCAGAGCGTGCGGTGAAGTGATATTGTATCAGGCAGCAGGGCACATCCGTACATGAGTAGGTACAGCATTATTAATAGACTTCATACGGAATAATGGAGTGCATGGGTAAGCTTAATAAATTGTGCGGCGAAGTGCTGTGATGTATCATGGGACCAGTTGAATATCTCTGCGTACTCGTAGCGCTATAGACGGTTGTTTGTATTGCTCTTTAACTGTGTGAAACGTATTGAGCGCTCATATTCATTCGAATTACGAGAAAAATTGTATTTTTGTAAAATGTTGGAGTTTCAACCATTATATTGTTTAGTAACTCTATTATAGTTGTTGTAAATATATACCGATTTAACAGAATGCCAGCAACAACAACAATATTATTAAGTGGTTCTCGTATCTTGTGATAAAGTATTGTGGAATTGAATGTGTGCTGTGTATTAAGTATTGAGGAATTCCCGCCCGCAGCGCTAATGGCAGAGTTGGGTTTGTGCTGGAAGTAGTGAACAAGCGAAGCTGAGAAAATCGAGAGGTGGATGCGAGACAGCATATGTCATATACGATGGCGAGTGAAATTAAAATCTAAGAAATATTTTTTTATAAATATAATTCATTGATCATAAGTTATGTACAAATACATCATTTTTATACGTATTCTCCATTACGTTCAATGAATTTACTGCAGTTCTTACAAAGGGAATGTATTCCTCTAGAAAAAAATTATTTCTGTCCTCAGTGCAGACACTTGTGTAATTGAAAAATTAAATTCTGTCACATTACAGTGTAGGTTGCATGAAGCATGATTGTACACACTGTTGTTTTACAATGTATATCCAAAAATATTTATAACCATTACATATATAGGGTAAGCTTAGTGCTAGGAATTAGCAGCACCTCAACCGTTAGCTTTTTTTATTTGTGTGGATTTGAACATCGAAAAATAATGTTACCAACCATTTGTAAAGGGGAATTCGGTTGGTCATGAAACAAGTTAACTTAAATAAAGATACTTATTTAGTCTTAAATCCACTACAGTCAATTACTCAATGTGTTCATGTCTTAGCCTGTCTTAAGAAATACGTTTACAGAGGTAACTATGTATACATTAAGTTCATTCCCGTTGTAGATATTTTCGTTTTATGAAAGCGTGATTTTTACGCTAACATTTTAGAAGGAAATGATTCGTGATAGTCTTAATATCACGTACATTCCACGAAGTTATTTATATAGTCAGCTCTGCATCCAATGTGTAAAAATCGTTCAAACGCTCTAAATAACGCTGTGATTTTCTGGGTTACTCTAAGCTCGATAGAGTTTGGGAATGTTGTTTAACTATCATTTTAAATAAAAATTGTAACTAAATTTTAAATAAATGTACCTTTATTATAACAAATACACTCCTTTATTCTGTTTTAGGAGTCAAAAAGCGAGTCTTTGTTTATTCTTGCTACTTTTTGGGGAAAGCCTCGATGACATTTCAGAAGATCATAAATGTTTTAAATGTTATGTAAAACATTTACCACGTGCATATTCTTAAATGAGATCAGCGCAATCCAACACGCTTATCTCTTGTGCGGTTCACTTATTTAAGAAATGGCCTTGCCTGAGGTACCATTTGTCGACGTCTCTTAACGGCACCACCATCCTTATTGTTCCCAAGTTCTCCCTTCGCGTAGATGCACTCTAGTAAATTGCCTACCCGAGTAAAACTCACACTAGCAACATTTGGCTTTACGTCAACTACAATCAAGTGAATTAAAACTGTCCTTACAATTTGCCCAGATCTTTACTTTGGCTACAACATGCCGGATTACCATTTAAATTAAAGTGGCAATATTATATATACAACCTTTTACAAAACCTTAATTTTTATAAAAACTTATGATAAAATCTCTAGCTTCTCACCGAAGTTCATATGGTTAATAAAATTACACAAATTATATCAGTTTAATATGTAAAAATATATTTTTGTATGTCAAAACATAAAAGTAAACACAGATTAAATATTTAATATAATATTTTATTATCGATAACCGGATATTCCTATTTATTTAGTCATTTTAAGGAAAATTAGTAAAAAAATATTTTTTTTAAATATGTTGATCTTGTAGTATATTAACAAACAATTACTGATATTAATAATGAGCATACTCTCCTCGATAAGAATGAAAATATTTTTTTATGAAGTTCTTAAGATTTTGGATGGTTGGTAGGCCTTAACGTCTCGTGTTCCACACAGTCATTATAAATGGTATCAGTTACATATGCACCAGTAGTGACACAATGACAAACACACGCGTGCCTTACTCGGGACTTGAAAACAGAAATACTCGCACCATAAGAACCAGCGTGCTATCAACTGATATTCGAAGGTAGGATTCGGAGTATCAAATTCAGATATATTCAGTTATATGTTATGAATGATAGGGTTTAAAACCTGTAATATTTTCAGGGCCGTTATTTTGAAAATGTAATGTGCCTGAGCCACTTAAAACACATAACTTTGCATGGGCTACCACAGTGCTACATATTTGAAAAAAGTTGGTGGAATTCGCTTTGGTTGGTCCCGGAGGTATGGGATAAAAACTGTTCCCATTTGGTGCTATCTTAAAAATTTACTTAAAAATGAGGTTCTGTATACGAAGCTTCTAAAAGATACCGAAAGTATACAATTTTGGTTGAATTTGGTTCAATTGTTTAATAGATATGACAAACTTGTCTAAATAATAATTTATATGTATGACTTTATGAAAAACAGTGACTGACGTCACTCAAATAATCTAAATTTACATGGACCTGTAGCACTACTGGCGTGCGAAATTTGGTGGGAATTAGTTTAATGGTCCCGGAAATATGACAAAATTATACATTTTCTCATCTGGCACAAGCCCATAAAAGTGAATTTATTACGCATAATTTATGTTTCGAATTAATACTGTTAACATAAAAATTTAGTTAAAATTTTATTGAATGGTATAACAGATACCACATAACATACATATGAAATTAATTTTTATTAACATAGTTAAAAAATCAGTCATACCACAACTCAAACATAAAAGTTTACACGCCATACTGTAGAACTACTCTTGTGTAAAATTTGATGGGGATTGGTTGATTTGTCCGCGATATATGACATAAAACCACAATTTTTTTCATCTAACGATCATCATGAATGAAGGACAAAAAGGATATGTATTAGCTCATTCGATAATTGTTTTAGATATTTGTAGTGCACAAAGTAAAGTTATAATCGGTAACGTAGTTTCGCAGATATAGCATATTGAGCTAAAATGTTTTTATTATATTGTCGCCATTCTAATTATAAGTGTTTGACATACTTAAAACATATAAATTATTATGTCCTACCATTGCAAAACTTCTTCGCCAAATTTTGTAGGAATTGGTTCCTTCTCGAGATATTACATAAATCATAAAATTTTCATGTTGGGCTATCTTAAAAAATGGCGGAGAAATGATGCTTTGTGTAGACACATTTAATGGTTGTAATATATACTACCAGTATAAGAAGTTATGTCGAATTTTGTTTCGTTATTTCGTAAAAAGAGCATATTTAGCTAAAAGATTTATGTGGACGCCATTTTAAAATATGTATCAGAACCACTCAAGATATTTTATTTTTCGTTGCCTGCTGTGATGCTATTTGTTTGCCAAATTTGGTAGTAATTTGTTGGTTTTTTTCCGTAAACAGGCTGTTTGGAAACTCACCCGAAATATTTCGTGAGGTGATTCCTCGTGGAAAATGAAGCAGACATGTTCAATACAACTTATAGCCTAGCTCATATATTAAGGGAAACAAACGCCCTTAAAATACGAATTTAGAAATATAATTTTTGAAAAATTTTAGGAACGACGGCAATTCAAGTACAATTCTATGGATAATGTTTTGTGCTATCGAGATGTTCACCCCATGAACAAACTAGTGATAATACCTCCCGTCAGCTTAAAATTTAATATAGGTGTCCACCCTTCTATTGTAAACAATTTTTTTCCTTGAATTTTATGTAAATTTGATGCCCAATTATTGAGCAGTACGTCCTAATAAACACAATAGGTCCTCTGGTTGCGTGTGCCTACAACCCACGGTTTCCTTTTAATACAAAAACACATTTTTCAGCGGCGACGATACAATACCTGGCACATAGGCAATGCTTTGTTCACTCGAAGTAAACAGATCGTATGAAACCAATTTTGGGCAGATTATTCTTAAGTGGAAGTAATTGGGACTTCGTGGGAAATGTACTTAAGAAACGCAATCGCATGTTGCGTATACGTTCTAACATGCCTGGTAGCTGAAATGTCGCTAAGACATGCAGAAAGGTTCACATGAATCAGCAAGTTCCCAACAACTTCACATTGCTCATTGTGCCAGTTTTCCTTATGCTTTAGTCAACTGCGACAATCGTCTTATAATGAGGGGTCATGTGGTTTGATTATTTGTGTTGGTAAAAATTATGTTCTCTCAGACCACTTCAGCCTGCTTTACCGTACGTCAAATGAACGTGGGCCAATTCCTCCCACGTAAACCTCGACATGTTGTCTACACTGCAAGCCTACACACAAATTCTGCCTCGTTTCACTTGTGCTTTTAGAAATAGTTAGCCCAATATTGGTTGCTTTAGAAGTGTGTAACTCCATTTATTGCCTATGTGCCAGGCGAGGCCGCGCTTGCTGAGTGGTTAGCCTACTCGCCTCCCACTAATGCGAGCCCAGTTCAATCTTCGGCCAGGTCACTCCAGAATTTTCGCAATTGGGAATCATGCCGCACGATGCCGCTGGTGGGCTGGTTTTCTAGGGGATGTCCCGTTTCCCCCTCCCTTTCATTCCGGCGCTACTCTATACTCACCTCGCTGTAAATATTCACCGAAATCTCTTCACGAACTGTTCCCTAGTTGACAGGCATTACATCATCGCCGCTAAAAATGTTATGTGCGTTTTAAAAGGAAACGGTGGGTCCTAGGAACATATGCAACAAGAGGACCTTTTTGTTAATTAAGACGCACTACTCAATAAAATTGCATCAAAAATTCACAAAACTTAAAGGCACAATAATTAAAATACAATAAGAATGTGAGCACGAATGTTAAATTTATGGTGGCAAGAGGTATTAACACAAGTTTATCAATGGGGTGAAGATTTCGATAGCACAATACATTATCAAAAGAATTGCAATTCATTTCGCCACCGTTTCTAACATTTTGCGAAAATTCAATTTAAAAATTTGATTTTGAAAGGTTCACATCTCATTTACAAATTGAGCTTAACTATAACGTGAATTGCATAAGTCTGCCTCATTTCCTCCTGAAATATTTCGGGTGATTTCGGAACAGTCTGTATGTGAGAACGAAAATTTTATTTTTTTATTTTTCATCTAAAGCTTTCTTACCAAATCTCGGAGAAAAGAGACTGTGAAGCCAAATTTGAAAATTTTGGCTGTAAACCGTGGTAATGGACATTCAGTTAAAAACAGAGTTATTAGATATAAAACATGGTAAGTGGTATGCCTTACTTACGTGAGTAAAGAGTTCCACAGTAAGTGACGATATAGTAGCTTTGTGACTGCTCTTTAATTTTTGGTACTGGCACTTTTTGGGATGTGTGCAAGTAAGCAGTGTTAAGTACCAGTACGATGGCGGCCAGTCGTAGTAAGGTTTGTGACGTGCATCTGGACAACAATAATTTTTTTATTATTTTAATAAATCTGAATATTATTTAGATACTTGCGACTCCGATAAAGATACAGAATATGTCCCTGAAGATGAAAGCAATTCAAGAGTGGCTGACAAACAGGTAAATATCGATTTTTATTTATGCAAGTAAACAATGTTAAGTTCTGAACCTAGCCACTGTTTCCGTGCATTTTCGTGATTATTTAAAGTCAACTTTTGTAAGGGCCACTCTTTACATGTTTTACATTCTGTAGAATGTACTTGCAGCTTTGTTTTGCTGTGGCCGTACAATAAATGTAATAACCCCATAAACATTTACAAAAAGTAGCATTAGTTTACTGGGTTATGCATTATTTATTTGTGCATTACAGACTTATACTGAGTTGTAGACAAAATCTGCATAGGTTGGCTCTTCATATCTTATGAAATGTTTTATACTTGTGGAAATTACAGCTAAGGCATTTCAAGTTATGTTATGTCAGGTTATTATGGCTGGGTTATGATACATAAGATTCACAGTATCATACTTGCTGGACAGTGTGTTATTTGTATAAGTCCACTGTGGCATTTTGTGTTGTAGCCTGAGAAATTCAAAATCATGTGTTAATACTGAAAAATGTGGATATATTTTATTTGAACTTGCTATATTTCTAAGGTAGGCAAACGATTTTAATACCATTACTTTGGGTTATAGGTTCAGAGGCCTGAAAGTGAATCTTGTGAAGATGTATCTGGCAGTGGGATTGTACAAGCGAATGATAAAGAAGCGGATTATCGATAGAGCAAACCAAAAATACGAAAATTAATATGAAGAAAAAGTGACATTATGGAAAGCTGTATAAAACATACAGGGGTAAAGGGGAATACTTTGTCGAAAAACACGTAGGCCCACCATGTGCATATACTAAACGGTGGTTTGAGATGGTAAATAAAGAAGATCAGCAGAAGAGATATACAAATGGTTGAGATATAATTGCTTTGATACGCAAAATGATTACTTACAAGGTTGTCTGCTATCAAAAAGTGTTAACCGGAAAAAGACAAAACAAGAGATATTTATAAGAATTTAAACGCTTGTTTAAACAGTGAAATCTGCAGGAAAAAATGTTATGGTGTGCAAAAATTTATTTCTCAATATTAATGGGCTCCAGAAGAATAGGAAGCGTGTTGAAAGTATAGTGAAACAATTGAAAAATTTAGCAGTTTATCGGGTTTCTGATGACATACCAATACTAATTAACATAGAAAATATTCAGCAGAATATATAAACATTGTCGAAGCACTTATTGACAGATTGCTTTCAGTGAGTGGGTGAGTAAAAAAATTTGGGTGGCTCTTAATATCGAGGTCTTGAGATCTGATGTTGGTGAAGCAAGGCGAGAATGTAGCAGGGGTGGATGAAACGGGAGATCCCCAAGAAAATCCGTCGACCAGCGGCATCGTCCGGAGCGGTTCCCACATGCCAAAATTGGGGGACTACCCCACGGGGAATCGAACCCGGTTCGCCTAGGTGAGAGGCAAGTAGTATACACTACCGCGGCCCCCAGGTTGCTTTGAAACAAGATGTACTACTGTAGAAAATATTAATCGCGTTAATATTTGGGTACGTAATTTCCAATAGAGTTTTGATTTGATATATTTTATGTACAAGAATGCATGGCTGTAAACAAAACAGTTGTTTATGCAGATAAATTCAGGAGAACATTTACAGAGGGGTACAACATCTGTTTCAAGAACCCTAACTTGTACAGCTGCCTGCTTGTGATTCAATATATAAATCAATTAGACATGCTGAGAAATGTAAGAATGAAACTGAAGCATTTTCGTTGCGAGTAAAGCAGGAACTGCACCATAAAAAAGAAGAAGCGGGACAGTCGGCACTATGCGAGGCAATCAAACTAGTTAATCAGGACAGTGAAGTACATGTAACCATAATCCCTTTGCAACGGATTTTGCTCATACCTAAAGGGGCCAATATTTTACCAGAGTAAAATATTGTGTTACAATTGTTACGTTAATTCAGGTGGAGAGGGTCAAGGGCATTAATTTCTGTAGGATGAAGCAACAACTAGAGGGGACCAGACGACGTAGAAAGTGGTTTGATGTATTTAAAAATTAATTAATTAATGTTGAGATATAGATATCATTTTTCGACAGTTACGAAGGACAAAACAACAAGAAGTTACTAATATAACTAATAAACCTATTTTCCTCAACATGACTCCAATTAATTTTCAAATAATTTCATAAAAGCTGAGTTGGTAGGAAGGACTTGACTTCTCTTTGAAACTGATAACTTTACAAATGAAACCAGAAACATATGCAACAGTAGTGGGGCCATAACAAATATGCGAATGACTTACCTGGGATTTGAACCCTGAAATCCTTGTACTATAAGTAAGCGTGCAATCCAGTGAAATACGGAGGTCGGATTCGGAGAATCAACTTCAGGTTTAATAAGTTTAAAGTTTCAAATGATAGGGTTTACTAACCAAAAATATTTACATGGTCATTATTTTCAAAACAAGTGACTTAGCCGCATATTTAAATTGTTTAGTACATATGTAAAATTTACTTTAATGATTTATGAATGTGCCATTTTTACAATTATTGTCTGACCCATTTAAAACAAGAATGTTTACGTGGCCTTCTGTAGCATTTATCGTGTGCACAATTTGGAACTAATTTATTTGAAATGTTCAAGTGTTACATTTGGTGGGAATCGGTTTACTGGTCCTCGAGACATGGCATTATACCGCCATTATTTTCATGTTTGACAATTTTCATAAATGGAGGGCAAAAAAGTAATGTAGAAGCAATTTCGATGACTGTATACTGCCAATATACAAAGTTTATTTTTAATGTTTTACGTAGTTTCGTAGATGTCTCCCACAAGACTTAAATTATATTATAGCCGGCATTCCGAAAACGAGTGTGTCCTATTGAAAAAATAAATATATTATTATTAACTGCCACAGTACATCTTCGCCAATTTTGTAATAATGGGTTCATTGTTTTCCGAGGTGGGAGATAAAATCGTTATTTTTTATTGGTAGGTTTATCTAACAAAATGGCAGATAAATGAGTCACTGTAAAGACAATTTTAATGATTGTAATATGTACTGCCATCATGCAAAGTAAAATGGAAATTTTCGTCTTTAATAAAATATATTGAGGCAAAATATTTATATAAACACCATTTTTAAAATAAGTGCCTGACCTACGCAAAACGTACCAGATTACACCACCTGCTGCAGTACCATTTTTTTGGCAAATTTGGAAGAAATCTGTCTATTATTTCCTGAGATATTATAAAAAATCATTATTTACTCGCAAAGCACTATCTTAAACAAATTAAGGTCAAAATATGCTCTATGTACTTACAGTTTATAGTTGTAATATCTACTGTCAGTGTCAAAGTTAAGTTGAAATTGATAACATGGTTTCGACGATATATCATTGTATGCTAAAATTGGCTATAAGCCCACCATTTTGAAAACAAGTGTCTGGCAACATTAAAACAAGCACTTGACATCATATGAATCAGTACTACTTGTTTGCAAAATTTGGTAGGAATTTGCAACTTCTTTCCCGAGATATGACATAAAACCTTCATTTTATTCGCATGGCGCTATCTAAAAAAATGGCGGACAAATTATGGTCCATGTGAACACGGTTGATAGTTGTAATGTCTACTGGCAGCATGAAAATTTATGTTGTTATTGATAACATGGTTTCGACGATATAGCATTCTTAGCTAAAATAGCTATACGGACATCATTTTGGAAATAAGTATCTTTTATGCTTTAAACATATAACTCAACATCATCTGCATCAGTTCTACTTATTTGCCAAATTTTGTAGGTATCGGTTTATTATTTACCGAGTTATGACATACTAAATTTATTTATTCGTTTAGCGCTATCTACCAAAATGATTTCCAAAAGTAGTTTTTTGTTCGTATATATGATGCTTGTAATATGTACACTAAATATACAAAATTTGGTTAAAAATTGGTTAAATGGTATGGCAGATATATTAAATATTTTTTTATATTTTTGTATGACCACCATTATGAAAACAATTGATTAAACAAGTTCAATGACTTACGTTTTCATGGTCTACCATAGTTTTACTTTCATGCCAAATTGGGTGAGGATTGGTTTAATAGTTTTCGAGATATACTGAAAAATCTTAATTTTTCAATTGGTGCCATTTTCCAAAATGGCGACCTTCAAAATAATACATCTCAATATTTAATGATTAGAAAATGGTCTGTCAAAGTATACAATTAGGTATAATTGGTTGAATGTTTCCCGAGATATTACATATTACCTAACATTTTTTAATGGCCACTATTTCGAATGTAAACGCCCGACATTGTTGAAAACTATAAAAGTCAGGTGTCGTAACTAATTATTATATGGGTACCAAGTTTGGTGAAATTTGTTTGAAGTGTTCAAAAATTTAAAAAGGGGGGACACACACACGCCCAGACTCTCACACACATATACACACACATACACAGATAGAGGAAAGTGATCACGTAAGGCTTTCTTTCCTTCGGAAAGTAGGCTGAAAACTGGACTTTGATGACGTTTTGGTTATACCTATTGAAGACTTTGCTCTGGTTGAGAACAATATAACTTCTCATTATCAGATGGTGCGTGTACCTGATCATTGGAAAGAAGTTCATAAAAGAACATCCTAAAAGAAGAAGCCATTCAAATTTATTAAAATGAGTCAAGATTATTTCCACAACATCGCTGCATTGAAATAATTTTTCTCCAACCTTCAGCATCTGCAAAACAAAGCAATTTCAGCATAAGCAATTGTGTGTGACTAGTATTTTCTGCCTAGTTACAACAGTCTACCTATATTTATGTATTGTTATCAATACAATGGTTCTCGGGAATATGTTGCACTATCAAAACGTGGAAGGCCAGCAAGCAGTTCTTCGTACTTAAATTAACTTAGTACCAAATATTTTGGACCACTTCCTATCAAAGTAGAATGCCTGAAAGACATTCTTTCCAGTTTCAAATGGACAATGACCTATACAGTTCCCTTCGACCAGCAGGAAAAGCAACATTTCGCCAATAGGACGAGGAAGAATATTAATAAGAAAGTTAGGCTTTGCGTGTTTAAAGAAATACAATAAAACTCGATACATACAGTTGTTAAAATTATATATAATGATTGGTTTTGTGCACGAGAAAAGTTTAAAATTATAGTGTCCTTTATAAGAAACATTATAAAAATATTTCGATTTAACATTTTTATATTGTGATTCGATGTCAAATAATAAAGTTAAGTTAACTTGCATAGCAAGTAAAGAGTGTAAAGTGTAATTAGTTAAAAAGCAAATGTTGTTAAATGCATTTAGTTGACAAGGAAAAATGTTAGTTACTTAAAAGTATCATTAAAAGCATTAATTTTTAGGATAATTTTTAACAAGCACTTAAAAATATGTCAATGCTGCATGCAGGATTACCTAGAAAAGAATGCTTCTTCGAAAAACCTACTTAATATTATTTGATCTAATTAATTTTGTTAATGCTATATATTTTAAATTTAAATCTTGCCATTACACAAAACCATTTCTTTCTCCATTACCAATGTTTAACACCGATCCCTCAATTTTATAGTATATATACATACAGGGGATGGACAAAATAATATGAACACCTGACATATACCCCATATTTATTTATTAATAAGGTGTTGGGCAACCATTTGTTTTTAGACTAGCTGCAATTCTTCTCGGAACAGATTCGTAGAGTGTCTGAATTGTTTCCAACGAATGTTGTCCCATTGATGTACCAAAACATCCACCAATTGCTTCAATGATGTTGGAGAGGGAAATCTGCTCCTCACTCTCAGCTCTAAAACTCCCCATAACGGTTCAATTATGTTGAGGTCTGGCCAGGGAAGATGATTGATGATATTCTGATGATTCTCAAACCAAGACTGAACCTTTTTGGCAGTGTTTGGCAGCAATATGCTAGTCATAGTAAGAACTTCATCATTGAGGATGTCGAGATATTCATTCGCAGTAATCCGGCCAGTGATGTGAATGAGAGGACCAGCTGAATACCACGATATAGCCGCCCAAATCATAACGGAATCTCCCCCATGCTTGACTGTAGAAAGCAAGCAGTCCGGATCGTAGGCTTCTTTTGGGGTTCTCCGTACATAAACCCGGCCGATTGTAGGAAACAATGTAAACAATGATTCATCGGAACATACAACATTCTTCCAATCATCAAGTGTCCAGGTTTTATGATCGTGGCACCACTTCTTTCGCAGCTTAGCGTTGACTTCCGTTATAAAGGATTTCGCAATTGCAGCCCTTCCATAAATGTTAGCTTTGTGGAGCTCCCGCCATACTGTTTTTGTCGAAACAGTATTACTCAAGTGAGTATTGAGTTCTGCTGTCACTTTTGCCGCGGTAGTTTTATGTTGTCTNTTCTGCTGTCACTTTTGCCGCGGTAGTTTTATGCTGTCTGGCCACAATTCCTTTCAATGTTCGTCGGTCTTTGTCACTTAACTTTGGGTTTCGCCCACTATTCCTCTTCGCCGATGATGTTTTACAATGTATTGTGTATGCTGTCGCTCGTGAAAAGTTAAAAAATTTAGCTGTTTTCGTCACAGACGCTCCCACTAACCGAGCACCAACGATTTGCCCTCTTTCAAAGTCTGAGAGATCACACATTTCACCGATCGCTTGTTTTAACCGTTGCGTAACAAAGCGTATAATACACTAAAATATAATCTCCAAGACTTGGCACATAAAGTTTACAATACATACGCGTCGCATTATTTAAAGGAAGCAGTTTTGCCAACATGCAACAAAAAGTACTATATTGCATGGTGTTCATATTATTTTGTCCATCCCCTGTATATATACATTTATATAATTAAGAAGAGAGAGCAACCGTACAAAGTTATGTTGTAATCTATTATATTGTCTTGACGATATAGCATACCTAGTTAAAATGGCTATGTTCATGCATTTTGAAAATAAATGTCTTGTCTGAGCCACTTAACACATTCCAGTTCACATTAACCGCCGCAGTACTAAATTTGGTAGGAATCGGTTAATTTTTTCCCTGGATATGACACTAAAACTCAATTTCTTCATGTGGCGCTATCTTACAAAATGGTGGGCAAAAGTTCCTATTTTTTGGCATCTATAATGCTTGTTATAGATTCTCTTAGTATTCAAAATTGATCAAAGCTGGCTGATTGGTATTTTTGACATGCCAAATAAACCTAAACTATTTATATAGCCGCCATTTTGAAAATAAGTGTATGATCAATTTAATTTGCATATGCTTACTTGAGATACCATGGTATTACGTAAATGTGCCATTTTGTGAGAATCGGTTAAGTAGTTATCTAGATATAATATAAACGCTGTATTTTTCATGTGGTGTTATATTCCAAAATAGGGTACCGACAACAATATCCATTTCCAAATTCAATTCTTAAATTATGCACCGTCACATACAAAATTTGGTGTTATTGCCTCGATGGTTCTCGAGATATGACCTACCATCATAATATTTAACATCCGCCATTCTGAAAGTAAGCACTTGGAGCAATCGAAAATTGTAAATGTCGGATGTCCTTTCTAAGGAGACACACACAGTCACAAACACCCAACGCATACACACAGAGACACAAACAGGAATGTGATATACTTCAGAAACTCGTTTAAAACTTGATCATCAATTGAAATACTATTATAAATATTTATTTATTCACCTATAATTTGGGGTTCATGTAATACTTATAGTGTTACATATCAATAAGTGTTAAGTTAAAATCATTTTGATGGCTGAAAACAGCCTTTTTAACTAGAGTGACTGAAGTGGTTAGCAGAACTACTTAATTTTCAGAGATGTAATTATTAGGACACATGGGGTTGTAAAAAGAGGTGACCTATTTAACACATATTTGTATTCCGCAGTATAAATAACAACCGCTGTGGTTTAACAAATAGTTTCTATAAATAAGCGTGTTTTCAACTCCCTGGCTCGAGCAGGACCATGGGGTCGAATGTTATTTCAACTTGTGTAACCTACGCAAAACAGCTTTGTATGGGGGCCGACCAAGTTTTCGTGTTTGTCTTCCTGCAGTGTCAGTCGACCAGACCAGCACTGCAAACACGAATTCGGGATCATTTTCTCCCGTCACAGTCACAAGAGATACGTGCTAATGACAGAGAGCCAGAAAATACACCCGCTACTCTCCACAACAACATAGCTACATTGGCGCGTGTTTGATGTGCGGTTAAAGCAAGCGCTTGCGAATTTATCGGCTTTCAAATAAGTCTTTCTAATCAAATAACTGTAGTTATTTGTATTACTATGAAACAACTTAGAGTTAAAAACTTTGTTAAGAATTTAATGCGGATAAAAATGTTATCGTTACAAATTTTTAGCCTTTTTTATAATACATATGTGGAAATCTGAAGACATTATCAAAGATATACATAAATAAATGTTCCACCTGATTTGATGGTAATCGGTTTGTGTCATATACTGTTCAAACACTATTTTCGGTGGCGCAATCTTCCAAATTATCCGACGATCGAAGCTATTGGTGAAGAAAGTTTACACAGATAATACTCAGTACACCGAGTATGTTTTTCATTTGCTTATTGTAAAGCATATAAGTTATGTAACGCGAAACATACATATAGTAAGTGACTACTTTTGAAAATAAATAACTGCTTTATAAAAAAAATGTTATGGATCCCATAATAAAACTGGCCTATCGAATATAGTGGGACTCGTTTGAAAAGTATCTAGATTTAGTTAAGGGCAATTTTTCTGCTGATGCCATTTTTCCAATAAGTACTGAAGAAATTTTCAGTTAGCGTAATTAATGAGCCCATTAGATTAGATCACGTCAATATTAATATTGGGGCATAGTAATGGCAACATGTCTTCTCTTACAACTAATTGAATTTCTCAATTTAGATCCACATGTTGCAGTTTAAAGTCTAAAATTGTACTTTAATTTACTAGTATATGTTCATCAATTATCAATGGTAAACAAAATTTAATACAATCATATTTTATACTTTAATTGCCAAATAATTTCTAAAATAATGCAAAAGAAAAATACTTTTGCAGTATTTCACACATTTCAGGACATTCATTTGAACTGTTTCACATTAAAAAAANAATGCAAAAGAAAAATACTTTTGCAGTATTTCACACATTTCAGGACATTCATTTGAACTGTTTCACATTAAAAAAACCATGCTTTTACACTCACACCTCTGTAATAGTCGTCATGCAACACCATCCCAAGCAGCAACTTCTACACACACACACACACACACACGAACACGAACATATCCACAAAGCACGAGCACACAGACATTTATAAAACAAGAAAACATATATATACAAATCACAAGCACATATATATCTTTAAAATACGAAAACTAACACATCTACAATACACGACCACTAACACATCTACTAAACACAAGCACATGCATATTTACACAACCATTAAGTTGTGCCAGCAGTAGAAGTTGGGTTCAGATTTGTTAAACTTTTCCAGGTACATAACTATAAAACACAAAGAACAATGAGGGAGCCATTTTAAATGTACAAATCTTGTCCAATTAATAGGCTATTCCGTACTTTATGTGTTTCGTTCTTATAATATCAGTGTACAACAAATTTTATAATATGTCCCTGTAGTTTCCGAGATGTAATATAAAATATGGTTTTATGCTGCTCTCTTCCAAAATGGTGTACAATGAAGGTCATGGAGTTGCCTATTTTAATTTTAAATTTGTAAACTTTTAGTACAATGAATTTTGTTGAAGAAGTTCAAATGTTTCGGTTAGTATAGCAAAGTAACATAAATCACTATAATGCCGCCATCTTAATTACAATTCCATGATCTAATTAAATAATATATATTTACGTGGCCTACTTAAACCAAATTTGGTGGAGATTTTAATGTTTCTCGAGATATAGTGTAAAATGTTATTTATTTAAAGCGGCACTGTTTTGAGAAAATTTTTTCATGTATAAAAAATTAACTTACTTTCTTCTTAAATTTTAAATATTAAAATTAATTTTATTATCTTTTCACGAACATGAAAGTTACATTATTTAGNTTACTTTCTTCTTAAATTTTAAATATTAAAATTAATTTTATTATCTTTTCACGAACATGAAAGTTACATTATTTAGTGTCTTTCATAAGATGACAAATAAACATAAAGTTTCCTTCCGATGTAGTAGTATTGCGATTTCATTTCCATCTTGAAAAATGGCGTACTATATACGATACGNAATAAAGTTTCCTTCCGATGTAGTAGTATTGCGATTTCATTTCCATCTTGAAAAATGGCGTACTATATACGATACGATTTTCTATATTCGATGCTAATGTTTTGAATTCTAAATTTAGTTCAAACCAGTTGAATATTGTCTGACATACAACGTTAAAAACATTATTATTAATGGGCGACATTTTAGACTTATGTACAGAGAATGGTCAACAAATTTTAACTAAGAATGCATCAAGTGTGGGGAAATTCTTTCTACTCTTTAAGAGGCACACGTTGGATACAAACGTATACATAGACACAAAGAAAAGAGGGTGATATTACATTCGTATTTTTAGTTTTTATATAGGTTNTTGGATACAAACGTATACATAGACACAAAGAAAAGAGGGTGATATTACATTCGTATTTTTAGTTTTTATATAGGTTAAAATATATTAATTTTTACAACAATTTACTTACATATTGTTTATATGTTGTACGTTTTAAAATTTTGTTAATAAATATATATTCTGAAGAAAGCGTTTAAAGAAAGCATGATAATTCTAAAGATTATTGGAATATAAGTGAGCTTCACGGTCAAGGTCACTTTACCAATACCTTCGGATTGAGATTTTGTGTACTTGAATTCTTGGTGAACCACGGATGTAAGTGCTGTNTTGGATACAAACGTATACATAGACACAAAGAAAAGAGGGTGATATTACATTCGTATTTTTAGTTTTTATATAGGTTGAAATATATTAATTTTTACAACAATTTACTTACATATTGTTTATATGTTGTACGTTTTAAAACTTTGTTAATAAATATATATTCTGAAGAAGGCGTTTAAAGAAAGCATGATAATTCTAAAGATTATTGGAATATAAGTGAGCTTCACGGTCATNTTAAAATTTTGTTAATAAATATATATTCTGAAGAAAGCGTTTAAAGAAAGCATGATAATTCTAAAGATTATTGGAATATAAGTGAGCTTCACGGTCAAGGTCACTTTACCAATACCTTCGGATTGAGATTTTGTGTACTTGAATTCTTGGTGAACCACGGATGTAAGTGCTGTTTCAATTTGTATATTTCCCGAATATTTTATCTGGATATTCCACACATCATTCTACACTAAATATTTATTATTTATCTCCCCAGGGCCACGGTGGATGAGCGATTAGACTGCTTGCCTCACACCAAGGCGAACCGGGTTCATTCCCCAGCCGGGCCACACCCCGATTTTCGTAATTGGGAATCGAGTCGGACGATGCCGCTGGTTGGCGGGTCTTCTCGGGATCTCCCCCGCCCTTTGATTCCAGAGCTCCACCATTTTCACCTCATTTCACCCTTATCAGCTCTCAAAACCTCGTTCTTAAGAGCCTACAATATCTCTCAGCTCTATTTTGCTTTTTAAAAGGCCCATCTTGGCCATGTTTATGAAAATAATTATCCAGAACCAAATGTCGAACACCTTTTACCACGCAAGAAAATGAAATGCTTGTGTATTTCTTCGTTTAGGCACTATGTACGCAGGCCTATTTTAAATAGAATAATGCCGAGACTCTGGAGAACCTTCTTCGGATCGACTCGGAAAAGCTCTTCAGTCCGGACGGTTGCTCGTTTGTCTTCGGAGAGGGTACCCAAGTGTTTTAACCGCTGAGTGTAATAAGTCAATGTGCAACGATGGAAGTTTCCTTGGAATTTTCCATGCAAGCTTGCATAGCCACTGGTATGGATTCTTCTATGGATGATTTTGCCAACTTCTGGCTGTTTTCATGGATGTTTTCGTAGTTGGTAGTGTTCAATTTTCAGTGCAGGGTTTTTTACATGGTTGATATTTTAAATAATCGAGAGATGGTGGTAGATTGTGGTATTGAAGGTACTTGTAATTTTGTTCATTCAGTTTTGAGAAACAGCGATAAGTTCCTTAACGCGAATAGAGTAATTGGAAATGAAAAAAAAAATTACAATATGTTTACATTTGAATAAGTAACACAAAAACAATATAATTAATGTTTCTTGTGTAGCAGCAAGTATCGCGTGACAGGTAAAATCACAGAAATATTCATACCTGCTTGCATGGAGGCTCAGATAGCTAGTCTCATAGAAACTTTTACCAGAGCTTGTGCGGAACATTTTATCGTGACACAAGGGCTTTACCATCATTTCACTAGAGTCTATTAGCGCCCAGGAGGGGCTATCAGGTAGTTTAGATCTTCAGGTCCTACCTATTTTGTTTCTGAAAGAATTCACTTTCAAAATTGTTTAACTTTTTGCTCCAAAAATTTTCTATAATTTGATGTTCAGATATTTTTTATATTGCCAGACATCAAGCATCCCTCTTTTGGCACCTAGCTATCGATTTCACTGTTCGTTTTCTATTATTTTCATGTACCTTTATATAATTTGTCCACTCGTAAAATTATTTCTAACCATTGACACTTCATTCAGAATGACGTTTACATTTTTGTATTCATCTGATGATTATTAAGTTTTTATTAATTTTTTTATTGCAATGATTCATGAAAAATAAAATATTACTTCACCATGTTTCTGCGTTTCTGCTTTACGAACTGACATAACCCTATGATAGTTACGTAGGAACACGCAGATAATCAAAAATCAACGCACAATAACCTCACAAAATGTTCCGAAACTCGAGTCGTTATTATAACTGAGAGTTAAATGGGTCGAAGAGATATTCATGCTCTTTAATTCCAACTGGATGTATACAAAGTTAAATACGCTGAAAGTCGTGCTGGATGTCCGTTACCTTAAGCCATGTTTCCTTTACTGTAAAAAAACAGAAATTTTGAAAATTTTCTGTGCAATCTGATACGATAAACAACAAGTTATCAATTCAACTAATGAGCCTGCTTTCCTCTGCATGGATGCAAATAATTTGATTACGTTCTTCAAAGTTAGATGATAGGTGGGTCTGGAAGTTTCGTTGAGATAAAAGATGCAACTAGAAACAAATACAACACTTGCGAGACAATTAAGTTACAAATATAAACGTGCCATACCTGGGACTCGAACACAGAACGCCTCTTACCGTAAACTGGCATGCAACCCACTGCATTATGGAGGTAGTAAAAAGGAGTATCAAATCCGATAGTAATCAAATAAAAATTTTTTAACTGGGTTAATCATGTATGTTTACATGTCCAACTGTATCACTAATTGTGTGCAGAATTTTGTGGAAATAGGTTGACTTGTTTCTGCAATGTGTTATAAAAGCTTTAGTTTCTTATTTGACACTATCGTACAAAAAGCCTTTAAACAGGTTTTTTATAGGCATATCTGATGCGTATAATAGATACTGTCGGCATAAAACTTATGGTTGGAAATACAGAAATTTCTTTTTAAAATTAATAAATTTGTATAAATAGTTTATATTGCACCTTTTTGAAAAGAAGTCTGTCAGACTTAAATAATGTGTGTTTACATTGCCCACTGCAATACTACTTCTGCGAAAAATTAGGTGGGAATTAGATTATTCGTTTCCGGNTTTCTTTTTAAAATTAATAAATTTGTATAAATAGTTTATATTGCACCTTTTTGAAAAGAAGTCTGTCAGACTTAAATTATGTGTGTTTACATTGCCCACTGCAATACTACTTCTGCGAAAAATTAGGTGGGAATTAGATTATTCGTTTCCGGGATATGACAATGTATTGCTTTTTATCACCTGGCACTATCTTAAAAAATACGGCAAATGATAATCTGTATAAGCATAATTTATATTTCTTATTGATACTCTCAGCATTCAAAGTTTAATTGGAACTTATAAAATTGTTTAATACATACGACAGCCTCATCTAAATGTTTTATATGGCAGCCATACTGTAGATATAGCCAGACACATTTAAAGCAAGAATTTTTGTAGCACTACTTGTGTGCAAAGTTCGGTGGGAGTCGATTGATTGGTACCGGACATATTACACACAATTTTTATTTCCTCATGTGGCTCTGTCTTTATCACTGGTTAACAAAACGGTTATTTATTGGCACATTCTATGGTTGTCATAGACACTACTGTATAAAAAAGTTGGTTGAAATTGTTTGGGACATGTGGCATACTCACTCAAAATATTTAAGTTTTTTTATTTTGAAAATATGTACCTTGTTAAGTCATATATATTTAGATGTACTACAAAAGAAAAACTTGTCTCCTGAACTAGGTGGGTACCTGATATTTCTTTTCCGATGTAGGGCAAAAAAACTTAGTTTTTATGTGGTGCTTTCTTCCAAAATGGCTGACAAATAAGTTTGTATATTGTATTATTTGATGCGTCCATATATACTGCCAGCAAACAAAGTTAAGTTTAAATTGGTTGCATTGTTTCGAAGTTATATCTTACTATGCTAAAACGTTTTTACGGTTGTTATTATCATAATAAGTGTCTGGCCCTCTTAAAATACAGCCTATAAATTTGTATGGCCTACCCCAGTACTACTAATTTGCAAACATAGAATGGACTCGGTTGATTGTTTCCCGATATATAACAAAACAATTCATTTATGTGGCACTAACTAATGAAATGGCTTACCAGATGTAGAGACATCTGATAGTTGAAATAGATACTGCTAGGTACTACGTTAAATTGAAATTGGTTTCGATGTTCTGTAGTTATACCATATTATAGTAGAATATTTATATTGTCACCATTTTGAAAATCATTGACAGATCCACTTAAAAAATGTATGTTTGCTTGCCTACTCTAGTACTAGTTGTTCGATAAATTTGCCAGAAATCGATTGTTTCCCGAGATAAGAGAAAACTCATTCTATTCATGTGGCATTATCTTACAAAATGGCGGATAAAAGAGGCTGTGTGTTCACACATTTGACTGTCGTAATATCTACTGCCAGCATACAAAAAAAAACAGGTGCAATTGGTTACTTAATTTCATAGATACTAAATACTAAAGTAAAATATATAAATTGCCACCATTTTGAAAATAAGTACTTGGTCCACTTTAAACAAACAGTTTACATGGGTTACTGTAGAAATACATGGTTGCCTAATTTGGAAGGAATCGGTTGGTTGTTTCACGAAATATGGCAAAACGTAAGCTATTTATGTGACACTATCTTTCAAAAAACCGGACAATAAAGTTAATTAATTGAATTATTTGATGACTGTAAATACACTTTCAGCATATAAAGTTTGGTCGAAACTGGTTAAATGGTATTGTGGATATTGCGAATAAACCTAAAATATTTATTGCCACCATTTTGAAAATATGTGCTTCATCCATTTAAATTGTATACAATAGTATTACTCATATGCCAAATTTGGCAGGAATGTTTTGTGTAGTTACCGATGTATAACGAAAAAGTTTTATTTTTCATGTTGCACTATCTTCCAAAATGGCATACGAATAACATTATTACACTCTAAATTAAATGCCTATGTAAAGCACTGTCAACATTGCAGATTTGGTTTAAAACGATTAAATCATTCCCGAAATATAACATAAAAGCTTTATTTGTTTAATTTTTCACTATCTCCCAAAGTGGCAGAATAATAAAATTATTAATGTCTTAATTCAATGCTTACATCATGCGGTGTTAATGTGATAAATTTGGTTTAAATCGGTTTAATGGTTCCCAAGATATTACATAGTGTCATAAATTTTTTTATTGCCACAATTTTGAAAATAAGTACTTGTAGTTATCGAAAACTATAAAAGAACAATGTACTTACTAACTACTATTATATGTGAACCTAGTTTGGTCGTATTAGGTGGGCGGGTTTATAAGTTATTNATTCAATGCTTACATCATGCGGTGTTAATGTGATAAATTTGGTTTAAATCGGTTTAATGGTTCCCAAGATATTACATTGTGTCATAAATTTTTTTATTGCCACAATTTTGAAAATAAGTACTTGTAGTTATCGAAAACTATAAAAGAACAATGTACTTACTAACTACTATTATATGTGAACCTAGTTTGGTCGTATTAGGTGGGCGGGTTTATAAGTTATTAGGGGGGACATACTTTCCAGGCCGACATTAGGGTGATTGTAAAAGGCTACATTTCCTTCGGAAAATAGGCTAAAAATGTACATTAAGTGGTGGTCCACATGTTACGTTTAGAGCTTAATTATCATTTCCTTCTTATCATTGCAATCTATAGTAGTAAACATATGATGGTTTAATCTTTGGTTTTATTTATGAGACAATGCAGTGTTTGTGGGGCCATCTATTTCGCGTAAACTCTAGAGTGATGTGCGCAAAGGAAGGTGAGTATTAACGATCGCCAAGCCTAATTTCATATTCGATAATTTCTACATGCTGGCAGGTATATTTTTATAGTGATATTGTATACTAAACTAAAATATTAAACTTCACTCCTATTTAAAAATATCATACCTACTAAGCAGCGAAACTAACTGTAAAAAAATGAGACGTATACTTTATAGTAAAGATGCTTATAAAATTCACGGGGAAAAAAAATATATATATATAACAGTGGAACCATGTAAAATTATCTCTAATATTTACAGTGTTCGTAATAATAAAAAAAATATTATTTTCAAAATAAATTAAATTAGCTCTTAGTGAAATACAACCGAACATTAAAATGTATCTCTGCAATTGCCCCCTTCCCCGCCTTCCCAGTATGTTCCACATGTGTCCTTTTTCATTTTCCTTTATATTTTGTGCGCGCATACCATCACGTAGAATATCCCTGTGCGTTGTTGATCACCTGCTGTCATCGCCGTCATTTTTATGTGTTACTCGTCTGTCAATTGTGTTGCCCGGTCTTCAGTTAATCTAGCAGAATCACAAAGTAGGTGTTGACATGCAACTACAGTGGGCAGAAAATAGTATCGGCAGTTATACCATAAAGGAGTATCCGAATGCTTGCTATACTAAAACAATGAATTCGTAATTTTTGCAATAAGTATTTTTATTGGTATATTTTGCACGAAATTCAGTTCTTGTTCAAGCAATTACCCATATCCCTGCAGCAAGGTGTAGTTATTCTTGATTGTTTGCTGTGCAAGAACTGCTTCAGAGTCTGCATCTTGGTTCCGTATAAGCCACATTCATGTGTTTGTTTAAGGCGTGATGGGCAGCAGCAAACACCAAAGTCGAAAAGAAACACTCATTTCCCAAAACCATAGGTTCTGCACTGTAAATAAGATGGACGATCTGATAATTTAAGCCACAGACTAGACGACGATTGAACTGATATAGCTGATCAGCCTCAGTCTTCAGTCTAGCACCAACACTGCCTCACACCTTTTCACCCGACAATCAACAATAACAGAGGGCATCGCGCAGGTCACTCCAACAAGTTAGCGACCATTCGCCATGCCATCCTGAACTCCTGCAATGCGTGAGATGAGTCCTGAACTCCTGCAATGCGTGAGATGAGGTTAGAGTGAAATTTTAATCCAGGCACGGTAAAACTCTATCTTTAAATCTCCTGAGTTTCAGGCGGGTGGAGTAATGGTAGGGCAACACACAATACAAAGATGATGTAAAAAATATACGAGACCTGCTTCGGCTTAAGTCACGCCCGCCTCCATTACGCCATTCTACTCGTCTATAACACAAGCATAAGATAATATTTTGAGGGTAAGTTGGAGTACTTAATGGACCAAATCCATTGCGATTTGTAGAGCTCTCCGTTTTTCAGTTTGAGGCCGGATGTGACATTGTTACATGGTACCGAAGAAAAAGGAAAGACTAATCAAGCGAAATCATAATCAAAGTGGACATCCAGATAAACGCACACAAAATACAACTAAGGGACCAGGATCGGTTCTCTAAACCTCGTTGCTAAGAGCCACCCAAATCTCTAAACTCAACCAGGAAACCACTTTTTGCTTTAGTGAAGAATGTCCCTGTGAGACACACGGTCTCATCTGCGTCGAAGAAGCCGGCATGGTCACATTCAGCGAGTGGACAACAGCATTCCTTATACTTCCCCATGAGTTAAGAACGAGTTTGTGAGACTGCGAATGAGAAGCACGAATGTGGGGAAATTTTATATGCGTGTCATTAACTAAACACTTGCAGGCTTCGCAAAAACGAAGTGGGCAAATTGCACATGCAATAGTAAAATAATGTGTATAATTTAACATTAAACGTCTTCTGCACTTACAATATGGGTTTTTAGCCTTATGTCTGTCTGGAATGTATGCCCATCCCCCACCACCCTCTTCAAATAACTTTTAAACCAGTGAATAAAATTTTACCAAACTCTATTCACATTTAGTATTTAATAAGTATATATGATTTTATTGTTTTCGATCACGCCTGGTGTTTATTTTCAAAATGGCTACAATTTTAATATTTAGAACACCGTGTTCTATCTCGGGAACCATTCAACACATTAAATCCAAATTTAGTATGTTGACAGTGCATAATAGCATTGAATTTTGAATGCGGTAATGTTATTGATCCCCCATTTTGGAAAGCTGTGCAACATTAAAAATTAAGCTTGTAATTCATATTTCGGTAATTACACAACAGATTCCTGCCAAATTTGGTGAATGACTGAACAAATTGTAGGCCATGTAAACATAATAAATATAAAGGGATTTCACGTTTCTAAATTGCTACAATATAAAAAAATATTAAGCTCATTTGCAGTTTCTATTATATAGTTTGACCAATTTCGACCAAACTTGTTATGCTGAAAGTATTTAGTACTTCTGACATAAAATGTGTCAATTCATAGTCTCTTTTGTCTGCCACTTTGTAAAATAGTGCCTCATGAAAACAAAATCTTTATGTCTTATCTCAGGAAATAATCATACTAGTCGCACATAGAGCTCACCTACGTTAGGGCATCGTAATATGCGGGCTTAAATAAATAGATGTACTATACATAATTGTTAAAATTTCTGCAGCGTTTATAATTCGTGNGCACATAGAGCTCACCTACGTTAGGGCATCGTAATATGCGGGCTTAAATAAATAGATGTACTATACATAATTGTTAACATAATTGTTAAAATTTCTGCAGCCTTTATAATTCGTAATTATTTTATGGCAAATAAATACATTTTTATATCAGAAATCTTAATACTTTTCTTCTCACTTATATAATATAGTTATTTTATACATCTTCGTTGGCTCAGGCAGTAGAGTTATCTGTTATACTCGTAGGTACTGGATATGTAGAAGGGAATTTCTATTAAGACGGTTAAATATATATGATTATCAAAATACATTCATGCCATATTGTAAATCTTCTAAATACTTTAACATAAAAATATTTTTCCCCCTTTAATTATTGTAGAGGCAGTTTTGGATTTGAATCTCGGAAATTTTTAATCCCACAGCAATTTTTTGAGCTCTAAAGGTCTTTAATATAATGTATTCTGGTAAAAAAAATCTAGAATACCTACACTCCATTATAAATTGAGGGAGGGGGGAACAGTGTTAGCTTTCTGGAGATGTATTTAAGAGAGTGTAACAAAAATACGTGTCATAACTTATGGGACAGAGTCATATATGACAATTTCCTTACCAGAATACTCTTTTATTTCCCGCCAGTATACCAAGTTGCGTTTAAATCTTAATAAAGTTTCAATTACCTAGTTCGTGGTAAAAAATTACATAAAACAGCAATTTGAAACATGTGACTAATTAAGCATTTTATAAATAAGTAGGTTTCTTTCACAGCATTACTGCTTTATCTCAGTATAAGGGGATAAGCTAAACCGTTTCTGAAATAAATGAGAATAAATTTTTCGGACGTCCTACCTCCCATAAAGTGAATTAAGAGTGGCTAACAACATGTAAAATACCTTCTGTTACGTCCATCATGGTTTCTTATTCTTGTTTGTTTATTTGTTCTTTATTTATTTCGTGACGTCGACTTAAAAAAATAGTTACTTAATTTTTAGTAGAGATGTAACCAATGTATTTGTCTAGGATGATTTTCCTCTCTAATTTAGGCTAAAATAAATTCTTTGTAAACGAATAATACGAGTGGACACTCTTTCCTTGTCAGTGAGGTTTGACAGAGAAATTAGTGTTATGGTAGTTAATGTTATGTACAATTATATGGTACCGTTTTGTAGAACTTGGAAGCGTAAAGCAATTTGTTTGAACGTTGGCGACTTCACCAAGTGGGACGAGGGCAATTGTTACGGTTGCACTGGCGTGAAAGCTATGCTGTAAAGGAGGGAGAGGCTCGCTCCATTAAGTCCACAAGCAATCTTTGCGGTTCAGGATAGGGTGGCCATTTGACCGTATCCTCCTAATAGCTGACCGGCAAGCGGCTAGGGAAAATTACCCCTCATTTAGCGTCCTATTGCTCCCTAACGTTAGAACAAGTGCTGGGAATTTACGCTTTTCATTCGACATGAACAATGGCCATTAGCTCAATGGCAAAGGCTCCAGGTAGCGCTACCGCTGTGTGACCAGATGACAAGCATTGGGTTACATCTCCATATTAATCTGTTTGATTTGAACGGAAAGTTTCATTTTCGCCTATTTTTTAGTTTACACTTCTGAAATGAACTGCAGTGAAATCCGTCTGCTGCTGAAAACTGGACAGAGCGACGTGGTGCAATAATAAAATTTGTACTCGAATTTGGGAGGACGTGGGTTCAAAACGCGGTTTATCATGGTTTCCCGAAATCACCCCAGGCTATATCTAAATCGTCTGTGCCCCAGGCGAATATTGGGATGGTTCCCGACTAGAGGCCATCGTCGGTTTCACTCTTTATACCGCCTCTCTGAGCACCTTGCCACGTCTGTAATGACCCCGCTGTTGACGAGAAGTTGAGAACTACCTACCTACCCAAAAAGTGGATCGATTTACTCTCACATACGTGTTTATTCACCAGTAATAATGATTGGAATTGAAAATAAATTTTATGATTATAATGGTACAGGCCAAAGAAATAAATTGTTATAATATCGCACAATTAAGACAATGTACTCCCCAACTGTAGCACAGCAGAAAGGCACATTCAGCACTAGCTGGATCGCCTCGTGCCTGAGTATGCACGAAGATACTCTCTGACATGGAATCAGTCAACCGGAATGTGTTATTCTGCGGCATATAAGCCTGTAGTTTAACATATTATGCTCCAAAACACGAACACTTTGACATGAAAGCAAAAGGTCAGCCCGCGGAAAAGAAAAAAAATTGCGAGTGCTTTCCAGACCATCACACCGGTAGCACGAGACATGTGCCGCTGTAGGGTGGGGCAAATAGTGTGGCGCTTATCTATGAACCTCATAATTTGGCGCTTTCGTTATTCATCCATAAAGAAAATTGTGATTCATTTTTTATACCAGAACTTTACCAGTCCTTAATTTTATACGTTACTGACTTCATACGCTACGTCAAGGTGTTATCGCACGACTTTAAGGTTGTTATAGTAAAACAGGTAAAGGTCGTCATGATCGTAGGTTTGTGAATGCTAGCATTTGCAAATGGTTCTAAAAGAAAGAGACATTCTGTTAAAGAAATTGATTGTGTTCGGGCTTATTTTGCAGTCAAACGGCCCTTCTGCGTGGTGGTCTGTTGGGGACATCCAGAGCTTGTTCGCCATGTGTGCGTGTCTTCGCGTGTGTATTGCTCCGAAAACAATCTGACTGCGAAGTTAAAGCGGTATAAATCATCTGCATTTCGGCATACCGTCCACCCTGCTTCATGTAGTTTTCTACATATTTTGAATTGTACTACGTACATCCTTTTTGTTTGTCATATGCGATAATTGTCGAAATAAAATACGACAGCCGATAAAAAAGTTATTTTAAAACTTAAAGAAAAAGCTAAAGGAATTTAAAATTTCTGTATTTTTTCCAGATATCTCAAAATTAAAAAAATTTATTACTTTGGCGTAAAGCTAAAAGTAATTGCTCATGTTATTAGAATATCTTTGAATGTTTCTTGGAAAAGTGTTACGCGGTTAACCCGTATTTCAGATTTACCTTCAGAGATATCGTTTAAATAAAAAACAACAATAATGAAACACTTGAAGCTGATAGACCAAGTGTTCGATTGCATATAAATTGCAAAGTATCATTCCTGTGACTACAATATACAGTTTAGCTGAAACCAGAATAGTGTTGAAATAAATTATGTCAATTTGTACACATCAAAATATTAAAGTAAAATTCTCGTATTTAGCTAAAAACATCACGATGAATGTAATTTTAAAAATATATATAGTATTTTAATTGCGTTATCATTGTACTCGTGTTACGTAACTGTAAAATATCCTCACAATATGACCAATTTTTTATCCATTGAAGAGATTCAAATGGACTTTCTGAAACACCATTACGTTTTCCTACGGATATAAACTACGTCTTATCGTCATGTATTTCGCTCGTGAATTACGCCTGGAAGTTATAGCGCTTGCCACACTATGTGTTTTGTTTTGGGGCAGGTCTCTCATAAGACGTATGTGTATCGACCATAGCCCGAAACCGTAGCCATTTTCACATCTTCCATCGAGGTGCATATTTACCAAGTTTTACTGATACGAAATTATTTTACACGATTAATGAGTTTGGTATCCCATTAATATTTAGTCTTTTTGTAGCTTTGGAAAAACCAGCCAAAACGCAGTCGGCCGTGACGGAAAAAATTAGCTCCGGAATGGGAGTCATGTATACAACTGCGAGATCAAACAAAGAACATTTAATACTGTTATAATAAAAAAGTACTAGCGAAGAAAGTTAGAAAATACATTAGGAAATTCTAATCTAATTTTTCTTTATTTCAGCGTTACTCCATTGGAAAGTAAGGGTTTTGTATCACCTCTTGTTGCATGATACTGCGTTCATACGTCTGCGTGGCCCCTGCTATTGTAATAACTTCAAACTCCCGCCTACATAGAGCATTGTTCCGCGTTTGATACCGAGAAGCGTGAGAGTGATAACAACGTCACTGCCACGTGTATCAAAGTGCCCCATCGCCGCTAAGCGCAAGGTTCTGAACTGGCGTGCAGTGTTATAGTTGCATTGCATACACCTATGGGACTATCGGCCGTGGCCAAATTATTTTATCGGTGAATGTCTGTAGGAAGTTTCGATGGAGGACCCTTGTGTAGTTTTGTATGGAACTGACGCGTTTACTTTGAGATACAGCGCTTTGAAAAAGCAGTTTTTAGCCATTTTGGAGTAGTCTGAAATGGTGTTTCTTATGTACGTGATGTATTGTAGGCACTCAACAGCCCTCGTATGAAGTGTGTGTTCTTTTTGTAGGTCAGTGCATTTCGCGCACGTTGAATTGTTTCGTTGAAAAACGTGTATTTAAAACACACTGCAACGCAGTTCTAGTGCCATGTGCCTAGAGCCTTTCTTACGCCACTTTATACAAAACTGATTTCATATTGATACGTTTCTAATACGTAGTATACATGAACCATTTTTATCTTCATTATTGTAATTTTTCAAAATGTTTTGTCACATCTCATGTATCAGCAACTACATGACCGATTTTCACGAAACCAAGTTTGTTGGCATCAGCCTATGTGATAATTAAATTTATTAACTTATATTTTTGTTAGTCAGTTTTGTAGCTGGCACAATCTGGCACGTTAAGTTTATATTTAAAACTCGAAGTTTATATATAAACGTGAAGAACTTTAGAAGGGATACCAGAAAATTGGAAATATCTAGATATTAACGAAAATAATTTATTTTTATGGAATTTTTAAACAATCGATTATTTATGCATATATAATATATACTTATTGCATCATTTTATATTTAATGGTAATCCGTTAGATATTCAAATTCAATAAACTGACAAACTAATAACGGAGAGATTGTAGCAAATAATATAATATTCCTCGATCTGGTACAGCAGCTTGGATGAGGAGCGAGGAACCAATGAACCAGGTGTTTACGATAGTTTATTCCGGTTGTACGTCGTCATGTTAGATAAAATGGCGGCCAATTTGGATGCTCTGGTTTGGAAGGATTCATTGATTTGACATCCTATTGACCTTCAAATGGAAAATTTTATAGTTGAATAAAACGTATTTATATATATTTTAAATAAATGGGGAAAAGTATAATAAATATAGGCCCTACACAAAATTATCTAATACATTTTAGTACCTAGTTGAACCTAGTTGAACCGACACGGCCATACTATAGTTGTATTATTTAGAAATGAACTATGCCAAATAAAAAGTCTCAATATTTGTACAGTTTCAAAATAATTCTTTTCAATTGGCATACTTATGCTTGACATATACGTACACAACATACACATTTTGCTTTTGTTATTAAATGTTTAAATTCGTAGGTTTTATTTCACAAATTCAGTAGTAATGAAACACAAAATAGGTTTTTTTTTAATTCTGGAATGAACCTACGTGTAAAACACATGCGATATAAGTCGTTAGATATATTTATGTACAAGTATTACCAACTCAATATTCTTACCAAAAAGGTAATGTTACTTGAAATTTAAAATACTTATTTTTAATTAGTTGGGAAAACAGAAGTCTAGTATTTAGAAAACACATAACATCTTCTCGTTTTCAAAGTACTTTGTTCTTACGTATGTATGATTAAAAAGATGTTTTATTAAACAAAATCAGCAAGAATATTTTTTATTAATTGTGGAGTTATAGATACAGTATCACAGAAACATAAAAAGGGATCACTTTATTTTCATAAACATATAAATTTGTTATTATATTACTTTAAATATTGTTGTTAAAAATACCTGTTCGATTAAAAAAATTATACTCTCAATTCAAGATGTTGAAGGTGTATGCAGATAAGGCTAATCAGCGAAGCCCATCTTTCATAAAGTGATTGCGGTAAATACACTTGACCAACCTAATGGGATAGTGATCACCCTGCCTCAAGTCACAATAAGGAATAGTATGCCAATGCAACCACCAGCTTAAAAACCTAGACGTCTGTCATTATATAACCGTTGGGATTAGGCTGTTGATATTTGAAAGTTACCGGGCAATCACAAGCCCGAAATGACCTAAGTGATGCATTATGCCCAAAACAATTTTTATGAGGATATTCGGACACTATTGTTGAATGGTGGTAGATATTACAAAAAAATTCAGATCGTAGATAACAATTCCGACCATAAACAGTCTGGCATAATGCATTATACCCTAAACCATATTATGGAAATATTTGGCCACCATTTTGAAACAATTGGAGATAGAAGCACCTAATTAAGATCATAGCTAATCACCCTTCTACCGAACAAGACGATATGTCGTCCTAGGCTCTAAGACATTTTTAAGCATTTGTAAAAGCCATTTCACTAGTATTTGGTGAAGAACAACCAAACATAGATCGCAACTAACACTCTCGACCTCTATTAAGACTATGTTGCACTAAACCTTAGTTAGACTATATCGCACTAGAAAAAGTTAGAAATAATTTTGCAACCATTTGTAGTATAACCATTTGCATCATAACCAACAAATTCATATCGCAGCTAAAACTTCCGACTTTGGGCGGTCAGGTGAAATGCATAATGATGCAGACTTCTGATAAGCATATACTTGACTGAAATTTCATTAACCCTGGAGATATAGCAAACATTTCAGGTCTTAGCTAACATTCCCGACCGCGACAAGATTATGTGATCTATTATACTACGAGACCTAATAATTTAGTTAGGCATACATCATCTTGATAGAAGTCACACAAATTAAAAAAAAAAAACTGAAATAGAACTTAGTCGATTTCAAGCTACAAACATTCCATAAACATACCTCCATATATCTCAGTAGATGTCGGGGCCACGGTGGTGTAGTGGTCAGGTAGCTTGCCTATCATCTTGACGAGACCGGTGGGTCGCTCCCGGATTTTCATATGTGGAAATTGTGATGGACGATGCCGCTGGTCTGCGAGTTTTTTTCGGGGATCTCTCGTTTCCCCCCTCTGCCATTCAGGCGTTGCACCACACTCGCCTCACTTCTCCCTCATTGGCACTCCAGATTTCAATGTTAAGAGCCGCCCAAAACTGTCCTTTTCTTCTCTCTCTCACTCTCAGTAGATGTCAAACAGACATCAAGCGACATTAAATGTTCTCAGACATAATAGTTTTAGGCTTGTACTCACCTATAATGCACAAATCTTTTATTTTCATGTCATAATTTTAGTTTCAAAGGTATTATTGAAATTTTTTAGATATAAAGAAATTTACAATTAACCATTTGTTTATTACGTTTGTATATAATTTACACTGTGTATTATTTTCTGCTTCCAAAAATGCAGAAACGTATTGATAAAAATTAGTTATATTCGTGACTTCAACAACTAGCAGATAACACACAATGAAAATTAAGAATTTATATATTAAACAAGTTATAAAATGTAAATTATCTATAATCGTACATTGACAGTAGCAGTGGTAGTAGGAGTATGGTAAGTCTAGAATAATGTAATTTAAATGGGGCGGATATGGAACCCGGCAAAGCAGCCGAAGCCGACAGGCCACCATTTCGTAATTTCACCCGAACGCCATATTGTATATGAGTGTCGTTGACCTTGACCCCGTTTCCATAACCTTAAATATCCTTAAACCCAAAAAAAACCCTAAATCCCCCGAAAAATTATAAATGCTAAAACATTTCAAAAGTTAATAACAATTGATTAAACTTTCTTTATTAAAATTAAAAAATAAATATTTTCAAATTTAAAAAAAAATTACATTTCCATAGGTCCACCCATTACCTCGTCCAGCAGACAACTGATCCACACAAATTTTTCTCATTGGTTAATTATTCGGCAGTCCTACATTCCCCTCACCACACTCCAGACCGCGCTCATCTCACCCCCTCCCGCCTTTCACCAAAATCATAGAAATTCGGAAAAAAACGCAAAAAGTCTAAATAATTTATATAATTCCAGAAACCTATAATGTAAACCTCACCCACTCCCCCACCACCATCCACCATAAGCAACACAACCTGCCCCTCACCTTCACCACCCCAATCGAAAAATCGCAAAAATTTAAAGAAAAATTAAAAAATCGAGGAACATATAACATAACCCCACCCTCCGCTCGAACGCAACACCATAATAACCACTCCCACCCCTCGTTGCCACCCACCCAATGAAAAAATCCTGGAAATAGCAAAACAATGATAAAAATTTCTAAACATCGAGGAACATATAACGTTACCCCTCCCACTAGCGCGACCTCAACACCTTTATAACATCCCCTTCCCCGCATCAACCTAACTTACAACTATAAAAATTTGAGAAAAATCGAAAAAAAAAAAACAAATAATAATTTCAAAAATTAAGGAAAAAATTACATTGATGACTCCGACAACCATGTTGGATGCCAGTAACCTTGACCCAATGACATTTAATACAAAAATTGAGAAAAAATGGTAAAATATCGACGAACATATTACGTTACTGACTACGACCCCCAATGTTTAATGTTGGTGACCATGACCCTAATGACCTAGAACTTGTGATCATAACCTTTAATGACCTTGTGCCGAAAAAATTAACACATTCCCAACAAAAAATCCAAAATAAATGTTAAAATATTTCACAAAAATTTAAATTTAAAAAGGGTCAATTTGGTAAATAACATTTAAAGGACTACGTGCAGAAGTCCGGGGATCGATGGCATGCGGAGCAATCAACGAAGAATCACCCGAAGCGAAGACCAGCAGTCAACTGCCTCACCACCAAACCCTCCAAATTTTATTCGAAGATTACATGTGTTCGCTTAAAGGCCCTCCACTCACACCCCGTCAAGGCCACCCATCATATTGCTCGCTCGTGATTCCATGTCGGTCGCATGTTATCTTGTACTCTGCAGATAATTAATATGTCAAAGGTATGCTACTTCACATTTATTCGTATGATGCGACCAACAACGAACAAACACATGTAATCAGCAAATAAACATTGTAGGGGTTGATGGTGGGGTGTCAGTCGTCTGCTGGTCTTCATTTCTGGTGCTTTATCTTTGATTGCTCCACCTGCCGTCGAGACCAGCCACCTGCATGCAAGTTTTAAATGTAATTAACAGTTTTTTCCACATTTTTAATTTATTGTAATTCTTTAAAAAAAATGTTATTATTTTTAATTTTTTGCTATTTTTCTTGAATTTTATTTGTGTGGCTTTGTGAGGAGGGGTTGAGTTAACGGTGTTTGGCTCAAGCGGACCAAGGGTGTGGTAATGTTATATGTTCCTCGATTTTTAGAAAATGTTTTTCAATTTTCTTGCGATTTTTCTTGATTTTTTAATTGGGAGTGTTGTGGTGAGAAGTGGGGGGTGTTATACATGTTTCACAAAAAAAGGGGGGGCGAGGTTAACATTATAATGTCCTCGAATTATATATTTTTTTCGATTTGTTGTGATTTGTCTCGGTTTTTATTATTTTGGAGAGGTGGGTAGCAGGGGCGTGAGGTGAGCATGCTGTGGTGTTTGGTGAGGGGGGTGGAAGCCTGCCGATTAATTAATATGTGAGAGACATTGATGAGGGTCAGTCTCTGCTGTACGTCGTGCTGGGGGAACCTATGAAAATATAGGTTTTTTAATGATTTTTTTTCAATAATTGTTATTAATTTGTATTAAATACATTTTAAATTGATTTCTATAGTTGTTTTATATTTTATCTTTTTTTTGGGGAAATTTGTGATATTTTGGATTGTAAGGTTATTAAAGTTCAAGGTCACGGGTCAAGGCCAAAGTCACCCAGTTACAATATGGCGGACGGGTGACATCACAACAATGTTTGCTGGTAGGATTAGGCTCCGGTGCCTGGTGCCATCTGTGGCCCATTTAAAATACATTATGCCAGACTTCATATAGTCATACTACTGTCAGTAATTACTCGCAATCGGAAATTATGACACGAAAACTATTAATTTCTGCAAAAGAGGTGAAGTTGAGTAATAATGTTAACCATACCCATGGTTTTGCATGAAGCACCGCCATTCTTACTTATAATTGGGAACAAGACACATATATATGTTCACACTTGTCTCATGTGTATCATTCGTTCTTCAAAACAAAGATAATTGCGACCTTGTGATATAGAGAGGGCAAGGCCAAAATGTGCAACTATCGTAACATGATGCGAAAAACTAGGCGAAAAACTTGGGAAAACACATCGCAAAACGAAAATAACATCGTGAATCTCATCACAAATTACATCGTACATCGCGAATCTTATCACAAAGTACATCGTACATCGCGAATCTTATCACAAAGTACATCGTACATCGCGAATCTTATCACAAAGTACAACATACATAGAGAATATTTTCACAAAGCAAGTTACGAGTCACGAAACACGTCACATGTGAAAATTCGAATAGATTGAATCATGGCACTAAACACTTTTAAAAATACTGCATTAATCACGCAATCCATCGCAAACCACAAGGCAAAATATTTCATAAAAAACATCACCCATCGCGCATCACATAGTGAGGGTAGCCATTATTATCAGAAAATTATGTGATGACCATTACAAGCGATGTACTATACATATGTAATTAACTGAATTTATTTATTGAGCAAACATATTAAAATGATATTGTAAGTAAATATTGACATATAGATTTTTCGCTGGGAAAATATCGTATTACGTAAATTTTTTCATGTAAATGTTTTCAAGCAAATGTACGCCCTTAAATGTTTCGTTGCACACTCAGTAAATTTCACGGTACACTAGTTAGATGCGGCACACCCTCTATGAGTGTATACAATCGTTTCCAAAGTCGTGTGCGGGTTAGAATCCTGCACTCCAGAAAGTAATATTTTGAAAAATCCTATAAAATACCAAGTAAAAATATTTAACAATAATTATATTATAGCGGGTTTTGTCTACTTAAGCTGCAAAGCACATCATAAATGTAGTACTATGTTGCGAAGCGTTCTGTGAAACACATACCATGGTATTTCACGAATCGAACATTGGATGTCTTCACATCTATGCTTTTATCATATGCCACAAGGCTTATGTTGTAGAATAAGTTTTTCCGAATCTGTGAAAATGGATAAGTCTTTTGAATTTTTCATGATTGGTGTAGGGAAAACAAATAGTAGAACAGCATTCACTTTGTAGCATATGTTACATGCATATCCATGGAGACCTTCAATGTTAAATTCGTTACATTACTCGCAATAGACTAACTGTTAGCTTAGGAATATAATAATACGCTTGCGACTTTCTTCACGCATGAGGATACCGAACCTGCTAGTATTGAATGTGGTGCAATACTTGTGCTAGAGATTTTAATGACTTTCAAAATATTTTTTTATCGAATATAGAATTCTAACTAAGAATCCACATATAAGAACTAAAATATACAAAAAGCCACCTTAGAACTCGCCACCATCAACCCGACTGACCTATAACAAAACACCTTACAGTAAATTTAATACAGAATAGTGTGAAAAAGTTATAGTTTAAGGACCATTTTTTCAGTATCGAAAATTTGTGTTCATTTCTCATAGATATACAACTATCTGAATCGGCCATTTCCAATTACTGGTACGACAAATAAATGGATATTTATAGGAAACAAAAAAAATTCATTCTCTCCTATTCAGAGAAATTAAATAAAATTTTTGAAATGTATTCAGGACACTATATTTTTACGTTGTTTACACGAACTACAAACAACAGCACGATAAACTCGAGTAAAAACACAAAGTTCACTGAACATAACTTATNTCGTTGTTTACACGAACTACAAACAACAGCACGATAAACTCGAGTAAAAACACAAAGTTCACTGAACATAACTTATTTTAATCCTTTAATTGGGATATGTCACATTTTCGTTCTCTATGTCATTCCAAATGTGCATTAGAAATGTAGTAGCAATATGATTTTGTTCAACTATTTTAAGAGAATTATACCGATTATATTTAAACAAAGTTTTGACAATACAGAAACAACATTTTTATTACGATAATGATATAGGCTTTCCAAAAAGTCTTTCCCTGATTAAAAACTTTAATTATATCCACTAAATATAAGATAGCTATGTGAAACTGTCGTCAAAATGTTGGCAAACTAATCAAGTTTGGTTTTTCAACCGGAAAACACATCAGTAAGTCTACATGTCAGCACATTTGGTAGTATGTAGCACATCTAGTCGATATTCAATTTCCTGTCGAAACATTTGCCAACATCACAGGAGATATCGATGCAATGACTGTGGATATCCATTGTTGCAGAGTTGCAAGATCTGATACAGGAGTTCAATATAAATTGTTTTTCACATAGCCCCATATAAATAAACATAATTGTGTTATGTCAGGAGAGTTTGGAGACCAAGCTATCGGGCCATAACGACCGATCCATCGTCCAGGAAAAGTCGCACCAAGATAGGTACGAACCTCCATACCCCAATGAGGTAGTGCACCGTCTTGTTAAAAAAAGACATCGTTGTGATACTCAAGCAACTGAGGAACAGCAAACAATTGCAACCTGTCCAGGTACACTGGATATATGACGGTGCCCTCAGCGAAAAATATTGGTCCTATAATTTTGTCATGCAAAAGAACCTTGCCAGAGGGCTTTGAACCTCAAATATGCGCGATATTCCGGTTCATTACACCANCATAGCATACATTCTCCTTTAGGGTGCCTCTGGTTCACACTGACACCTTGCCAGAGGGCTTTGAACCTCAAATATGCGCGATATTCCGGTTCATTACACCACTGACAAAAAAGGTTGCCTCGTCAGAAAATGAAACGTGTTTGAGATAGAGGTTATCGCTCTCAATACGTGATAACGTTTCGACTGCAAAGTCATACCGATGCGTGACAAAGCCTGAACAATTTGCACATTGTATGCACGAAACAATAAACGATTTCTTAAGATGTAATGAAGATAACTTTTTGGCATCTGTAATTCACGTGAGACCCTATGCAATGATTACTTCGGACTTCACACAAAAACTATCTCTTCTCGGTAGGTCAACAACAGATCCTGTGTTCTTGAACTTGTCATACCATGACTCAATATATTGCACATCAGGCGGCATCTTTCCATACATTGTCTGAAAGTTCCTCTGCGCTGTTATTGGTGACCGAGTCTCGTGGTACTAGAGGACACAATGAGCTTTTTCTTGAATTGTGAACATGCCCAGTTTCCTGGATACGGCAACTGCCACACTACAGCCACGTTACTGAAATCTGCAACAAAAACTAGGTTAGTTTTCCAAAATTTTGGCACCAGTTACAGAACTTTATCTTACATATATCTGATATAAATAATGTTTGTAATTAGGGAAAAACTTTTGGGACATTCTGTATTTAGTGTTCATAAATTAAAGTTGAAAATTAAGTATTAAAACTAAGTTGTGATCTCTTTTATATACATGTCATTATCATGTTGTTGTATATGATGATGACCGTCATGTTGTACTTCATCTAAGTCCTTGGAAAAAGTAAGTCTGTCTATAGCAGCGCCACTAATATCCAAAGCATTTTAAATTAATGCGGTGATACCGTTTATTTTTTTTTTGTTTTATTTAATTCCCTCTAAAATTTTCTGGAATTTGTGCATGAAAGCAAGACTTACTTCTTCGGCAGATGTTTTTCCCTGCCACTACATCCAAAGTTTTAGATTTTCTGATCATGTACTGTCATTCCTGTGGCACCTATTTATTCTTTATGTTATCATGTAATGAACCTGCTACATAGCTTGAATTTAAACTACCAATTGTCGGGATCATTCACTGTTTCTGTGCCAGCAATATTTAAAAAATTAAGTAATATTACGTGAGTGAATGTTGTCGGTGCAATTCCTTAACACAGTTTGAAAAAGAAGTTACCGCTGTTTATCTGTGAGTCTTCATTTCTCTTCATGTATGCAAACAATTTTGATGAAATTCTTAAAACGTTAGATGAAAGGTGGGTCTTGATGTTTTGTTTATAGCGATATCATTAGAAATGGAACCGGAAACCNTTAAAAAATTAAGTAATATTACGTGAGTGAATGTTGTCGGTGCAATTCCTTAACACAGTTTGAAAAAGAAGTTACCGCTGTTTATCTGTGAGTCTTCATTTCTCTTCATGTATGCAAACAATTTTGATGAATTTCTTAAAACGTTAGATGAAAGGTGGGTCTTGATGTTTTGTTTATAGCGATATCATTAGAAATGGAACCGGAAACCAAATCAATACTAGTGAGACAGTTTGAAATCCAAACGTGCCTTATCCGGGACTCGAAACCAGAACGCCTCGTACTGTTAGATCACATTCAACTAACAGCATTATCCAGGAAGAATTCTAAGCATTCCCTTTGATTGTAATCAGTCTAATGTTTCGGTAAACTGGTTTTACCAATATGAAATATTCACAGGGACCTCATTTTGAAAACAAATTTGTGAGTCACTAAAACCATTTAAGTTTTCATTGCCTACCGTGCACTCTTTCTGTGCAGAATTTGATGGAAATTGGATGACTGACTCCCACGTTGTGGCATAAAGCATTAGTTTATCATTTGGCTCGATCGTACAAAACTGCCTGAAAAGAGGCTCTGTATAGGCATACATGATGTTTCTGATATATGCTATCAACTAACGAAGCTTGGTGTATTTTATCAAATTGTTTAATATATATGATAAGCTAATAAATATTATTTTTATTTCCGCCCATTTAAGTATAGCATGACCTACTATAGCACTACTTGCGTGAAAAACTTAGTGGGAATTAGTTGATTGGTTACTGAAATGTGTCATAAATGTTTCATTGTCACCTGGCACAATATAACAAAAAAAGGCCAAAATAGTATATGTATAAGTGTATTTGATACTTATAGTGGATCCCCTCAACATACAAACATTAACTAAACGTTTCATGTTGTTTAGTTGATATGACAAATGTATCACCTCTATTTATATGACAAACATATTGTAAATAATTCCGGACCCACTCAAAACGTGTTAATTTATGTGGCCTACGGAAGCACTGCCTGCGTTAAAAATTTTGAGGGTATCGGTTGATTGGTCCTCGACACATGACATGAAAGCTCAATTTTCTCATGTCATGCTTTCTTTATTGCCGAAGAATAAAACAGTTATGAATTGTCGCATTCTGTGTTTATCATAGATACTTTTACATATAAAGTTTGGTTGAAACTATCTGAGACATATCACGTACTAACCTAAAATATAAACAAAGCTGTTATTTTGAAGATATATAACTTTATCTATAAGTCAAATAAATTTAGATGGCCTACAAAAGTATTAATTAATGCTTGCATTTGAAAGGTATCAGTTAAATTTTAGTCGAAATAGGACACAAAATCTTTATTTTTCGTGTATTGCTATCTTCCAAAATTGTGGACAAATAAATTTATGTATTAACTAATCTGATTCTCTCAGAGATACTGCCACCATACAAGGCTTAAATGAAATTGGCTATGTTGTTTCGTAGATATCGATATGTAGGGAAAACTTTGGTTTCTGTATTGTTTCTGGTTCTGAGTTTGTAAATTTTTTCTCTGGCGTGACTGTGGAGCCGCGAGGCTCGATATTTTGCAGCAGGCGGTAGACGCCATTGTCTGTGCCGACATTTTCATGGAAGTGCATCACCGCCCTAGGGTTCAGTGTACTACTTCCGTGAAATGGGTAGTTTTCATCGGCGATCGGAAGTAGCTGGTTGTGAAATACGTGGACAGGAGAACTGGCCAGCCTCTGGTTTCACAACCGAGGTCTCGCTGAGTGATCAGTCGTGGGAACGTGTGCGAAGTCCGTGTTTCTTTTTAGGTGAAGGATTCGTTGTACTGGGGTGGAACCGTGAGGACGGTTTTGGAGAGATTCGCACGGGCGCGAGAGTGAGTGCATGGCTAGGCGGGCCCTAGTTTCTGCCTAGGGCAGGTTTTAGTTAAAGTCTGTTATAAAAACGTACTGCGAGTATTGTTTTATGACGAGACGTGAGTGTCGAGCTCTGTGTGGGAAGTCAGCCTACCCCTCGAGCTGGTTATGTCTGAGATGGTGGGTTCGGCCCTCGTCGTCGGCTCCTCGTAGGGAAGGGAGATAGGGTTTGATGACTGGCAAGGGTTGCTTCATGTGTTCTCCGCAGAAAGAAGATGACAGGCTCCGGGAGGCTGGAGGGTGTCAGCCAGCATCAAACACACAAGTATCCATTTTGATTGTCGTTAAGTTAAGCTAATGTTAAGATAAGTTGTGTTTTCCTTTATAATTTGTCCATTATAGTTTTGGTTTAGTTTTATAGCAATACTATCTAGCTCTCCCATCCATACTATCAGGTTTTGTTTGTTTTAAATTGTGTTACTTGGAAAGCTTAATTTCTATCAACGTAGTTAGTCAAGTAACTCATGATAGTCTGCTCTCCATCCTCTTAGTTTGCTATGGGAATGGTGGTTAAATTAGATTGTTGAGACAAATCTGTTTGATTTTGATATGAACTATGATGTTGCTAATTTGTTTTGTCCCCATTTAATCTGTTAGAAAGGGCCCTTGAAGGAACTTTTAACTGAGATGGATCTGAAAAACCTCTTAAACATCCAGTATTGGGCGACAGTTATCTCAGAATGGGAGAGAGAGAGTATCATCTCGCGTGTCTCTATAATTATTTAGATATTTAAGCAAGTTGTCTATATTTTTTTTAGCCCATGTAAGTAGAGCTACTCCTCAGGTTGGTTAGTTGTGTAGGTTGCATGATTCTGTTAAGTCGAGGCGTAACAGCAGCTCTGCGAATATATAGCACACTATGAAAAAATATTTCCGTGTCGCTATTTTCGAAATAAATGCATGGCCCTCTTAAAACATAGCTTATCATATTACATGTTCTACCATAGAACTACTGGTTTGCAAACTTAGGTAGAAATCTGTTTATTGTTTCCGGAGTTATAGAAAAATGTTTTCTTCATTTTGTACACACTCAGAAATTGGAGGACAAACGAGGTAGCGTGTATGTGCATTTTATTGTTGTAAAATATAATGCCAGCATAAAATATGTAAGTTTTCAATAGGTAATTTTTTCCGTTTATATTAACACACCAAAATATAATATTTTTATGTCCGCCATTTTGACAATAAGTTTCCAACACATTTTAAATACGTCCGCACACATGAACAACCATAGTACGGCTTGTTTGGCTAATTTGGTAGTAATATGTTGATTCTATCCTGAGGTATGGGAACATTTTATTTATTTATGTGACTTTATCTTACAAAATGGTAAGAAATAGAGGCTTTTGGTAGAAACATTTGATTACAGTAAAATAAAGTGCCAGCATAAAAAGGTAAGTTGATATTACTTACATGGTTTTGTACATTAGAATACTAAGCTAAAAAAGTTTTATGGCCTCCATTTGGAATATAAAGGCCCAGAACAATAAAAAATTGTCAGTTTAAAACACATAATGTAGCACACAGTATTTGCACATTTGGAAGGAACTTGTTGATTATTTCCCGAGAAATAAAAAATATATATATATTTGTATCTCACTATCTTACAAAATGATTGGAAATAGAGTCTCTGGGTATACACATTTTATGCTTGTTATATATATTGTCAGAATACAACGTTAAGTCGAAATTTGCTGCATGGTTTTGTAGATATTGCGAAATTATCTAAAAATGTATAAAGCCTCAATTTTGAAAATAAGTTTTTGTTTGGTTAAACCATGTTAATTTACATTACACACCGTGCTATTACTTAACTGCCAAATTTGGTAGGATTCGGTTGATAGTTGACAGATATATGACACAATCTTGATTTTTCATGCAGTCGTATATTACAAAAACCGCGGACGATGGGGCTATGTATTGACCAATATGATGCGTTTGATCTAAATTAGTTAAACAGTAAAGTATATTTATATATGTGTATATATATAACCAATAAACTAGGAAAATTTATATGGCCACCATTTAGAAAATTAGTTCTGTAAATATATAAACTGCGTATATTAACGTGGTCTACAATAATTTTACTTTTGGGCCAAATTGAAAGGAATCGGTTATGCAGATCCCGAAAAATAATGCAAAAGCTTCATTTATTCATGTGGCACTACTTTCCAAAATAGTGCACAAATACCATCATGGCATTCTATAGTCAATTATTGTATCACGCAATGTTAACGTATGAAATGTGGTTTAAATCGGTGAAATTATTCCCGAGATATGACAATGCACAAAATTTCATAATTGCCGCAATTTTGAAAATAAGTTCTTTGTAGAATCGAAACTTTAAAAATCGGATGTACTTACTAATTCTATATGTGGACTCTCTTTGGTGAAATTCTGTTCGCGGGATTTAATAGTTATTAGGAGGGGACACATCCCATACAGACATTCGGGTTACTACATACGTATATATTTCCTTCATAAATTAGGCTAATAAGTGAAGTTCTCCTTCCAAATTATCAGTTGCTTTGAAGGTTTTATAACAGCACACACTTGAGTCGTTATAATTACAACTGATTTATACTCGTGTAAAAGGACTTTTGCAAGCTTATTTAAAGAATAAATGATTATGTTTAACATTCTTTGGACAAAATGTATTTCAGAACTCTATTGGCTACATAGTAATTATTATCAATTGGACATTATGACCTATGCTGTAGTAAGGGCAGTTTATAGATATAGTGGTTTATAGTTCATACAATTACACAGACACACATACGCACAAAACGATCACCATGAACAAATGGCGCCAGTACAACAAAGGTTACTAAACGATATAGCCATAGTCCGACATTGGTTCCATTTGCGTTTAATGAAGTTTGTTTGCGCGCATATGCCACTAGTGGGCATTCATATCCCTCCATCATTCATAGTTGCAAGACACCAAATAAGGACTTAATAGCAGTCTGATCAGTGTGAGCCACAGAGGCAAGTTCAGTGAATACGCAGCATGTCCCAACGACGTATTTGTCAAGCCTTTGCCCATCTGGATGAGTTTGATATTGGCTGCATCACCGGCCTCCGATAGACAGGTGTCATGATTCAGCGCACTGCTCGTCATTTGAAACATTCTGTCTACACTGTGAGTCCGTGTTGGATGTAGTAGGAACAGGGGAGTACACACATCCGTCGAGAAGGCTATGGTCGAACCCAACGGACCAACAGCAGGAAGGATAATTTCATTTTGCGATAGGATGTAAGAACTCCACGGGCATCGCTTCGCACCATCAATGGACATGTCACAACACCTGAAAATGTGTCTGATTCCACGAGTACCATATCCAGACGGCTAGCAGAGTGGGATCTGTCGTCGCGGAAACCTCTGTGACGTCTACCATGACGATCTGAACATCACCGATTACGGGTGACATGCTGCTTTTTAACAGGTAGTGTGGCAGCTTGTAAATTGGCGACGTTTAGAGTTCAGCGACTCATCATGGTTCTCTCGTAAGTAGATGAAGTTTGAGCTTAATGATGTGATATGGATTCATATAAAATTAATTGGTACTAATGGTAATTTGCACATTCTTGGTCATGTACAGCTTCTATATAATGCATAAATATCTATCAAGTTTGTTTGACAGAAATCGATTAAGTGGTTCTAATTTTATGTTTCAATGTCGAGAAGTAAGATCTAAGTCGCACAACCTGCCACACTCTACTAGTATTACCTAAAGTGCGGAGCGTTCAGCCTTTTCCCAGAGTAAATTTAACATGAAAGATAAGAGGCTTGACCTTGGAGGTTTTATCTGTTGTTGTTTAGCTTATCTCTTAATGCTGGGCGTCTAAATACGTTCTGGCCAGCACTGTGATCAATGCTTAATTTTAGAGTGGCGCACTGACCCAAGAAGAGGTGTCATTGTGTGTGGTATCATTTCTTACGATTCCCACACACCACAGATGGTGATTGAAGTAACCCTGAATGCGCGGCAATATTTACAGGAAATTCTGCAACCATGTGCGCTCTCCTTCGTGGTGCAGCTTGATGACTTCACTTTCCAACAGGAGAACGCCAGGCCCCACACAGTAAGTGTATAAATGGTCGGCCTTCGTGTTGTAAACATGCTTCCTTGGCCAGCAATTTCCCCAGACCCCTCGCCCATCCAGAACGTTTGGGAACAGAGGGGGTGGCAACTTCAGCCAGTGGCAACTATGGCAAAGTAAGTTGGAAAGTAAGTTACCCCAGCAATAGTGTATCTTGCTCAGAAAAATATCCGGTTTCTGTATGCTCTCATGCCCGACCGTTTATTCGCCTGTCCTCATGCTATGGGTGCTCTAGCACCACACTAATTACAACCGGCAAAATTTTGTCTACTACGATACATGCTTGGAGGGGTACAATATTTGCAACGTTTTCTGTATACATANTCAGCCAGTGGCAACTATGGCAAAGTAAGTTGGAAAGTAAGTTACCCCAGCAATAGTGTATCTTGCTCAGAAAAATATCCGGTTTCTGTATGCTCTCATGCCCGACCGTTTCTTCGCCTGTCCTCATGCTATGGGTGCTCTAGCACCACACTAAGTACAACCGGCAAAATTTTGTCTACTACGATACATGCTTGGAGGGGTACAATATTTGCAACGTTTTCTGTATACATACTACCATGTCCTGTGCATATACCCACTTATATACATTTGCGTTGAAAACTTCGTGGTGACCAATTTTATTGCAAATAAGTGTATTGTGGACAGTACGTAGTTTTTAATTTTTATTTGGTTTTGTAATTATAGGGTTTCCCACTTTTTGAATGGCATAAAATATATATTGTAATTGCCTGTAAAAAAATAGCGCCTGTATCTGAGATTCTAGTTTGGCGGTCATGACAGCTTTTGTAAATGGTCGAATTAATTGATGACATTTAACTATGTGTATAAAACAAGAAAATATTTAATGCTTTAAGACAATCAAATGATTTTATCAAACTTCATAAATTGTAAAATAAATCCACGATACATGCAAAATAAGAATGGAAAAATATTAAAAATACAATTAAAAGTAAAATTTGAACATTAAAAAAAAATTGNTAAAAATACAATTAAAAGTAAAATTTGAACATTAAAAAAAAATTGGACTATTCTATTTTTTACATTGTATTTCCACATTTCAGTTTTCCTCATCCACTGTACGTTAAATTGACATATTCTTAGGTTATTCAATTCAATATATATATATATAATTTTTATTCGTCTATTAAGCGCAAATTATTAATTTTTCATCCAAAAAATGAGTAATTATNATCAAATGATTTTATCAAACTTCATAAATTGTAAAATAAATCCACGATACATGCAAAATAAGAATGGAAAAATATTTAAAATACAATTAAAAGTAAAATTTGAACATTAAAAAAAAAATTGGACTATTCTATTTTTTACATTGTATTTCCACATTTCAGTTTTCCTCATCCACTGTACGTTAAATTGACATATTCTTAGGTTATTCAATTCAATATATATATATATATATATATAATTTTTATTCGTCTATTAAGCGCAAATTATTAATTTTTCATCCAAAAAATGAGTAATTATNTATATATATATATATAATTTTTATTCGTCTATTAAGCGCAAATTATTAATTTTTCATCCAAAAAATGAGTAATTATATTTTTCACCAAACTGAATATTTATTATTTTAACAATCGTAATTTTGTAATTTTAACCTATTTACGAGTCACTTTTTCACCTTTTTTCCTAAGAAAATAAAGAATTCTGAGATCACTTTCCTTTATGTGTTTCTCTGCGAATGTGTGTGTGTTTCTGTTCATGTGTGTTCTCCTAAAAAAATCATTGAACATATGAACCGAAATTCACCAAACTTGGTACACGTATATAAATTAGTAATGTCATCAGATTTAAAATTCTTAGATTACTTCGGGTGCTTTATGTCAAAATGGGGGTGATTTATTTTTATTTTTGTGCTGTATTATATCTCGGAAACCATTCAAACCGATTTTGACAAAATTTAGTATCATATCAGTGCATCATGTAGGCATTGAATTTTGAGATGAATAGTGTTGTTGGTCCGTCATTTTATAATATTACACCACATGAAGAATAAATACTATACGTCATATCTTGGAAACTAATCAACCCATTTTCACCAAATATGACACATAAGTAAAACTATGGTAGGATATGCAAATATATGTGACCTAAATTTTTAAGATACTTATTTTCGAAATTAAGGCTTAACAAATATTTTAGGTTTATTTACTGTATCTAACATATTGTTTAGTCAATTTCGACCAAACATTGTATTCTAAAATATATATTACAAGAAACATGCATGATAACTAATAAAAAGTTATAACGCCATTTCGTAAGATAGCGAAACATTAATGAATGAAATAATTTAGTCATATCTCGGGAAACCAAGTTCCGAATACTACCAAATTTCGAAAAAAACTAGTACTACAATAGTCTATATTAATGAATATGTTTAAATTTGTCAGACACATATTTTCGAAAAATTGGTTGTACAGACATTTTAGTTTAGTAGGCTATATAATAGAAAAAAATAATCAATTCCAACTTAACTTTGTACGATAGCAGTATTTATTACAACTATGAAATGTGTATACGTGGAGCCTCATTTCTTCGCCATTTTGGAAAACAGCTCCAAATAAAATAACTAAAGTTTAATTTCATATCTCGGGAAAAAATCAACAGATTCCCGCAAAATTCGGCCAATAAGTTGTACTTTGGTGGCCATAAAAATTATCAAGAGTACACATATTATTAATACATACGAATTATTTATTTGTACTATCTTTGCCAGGAACTAAAATTCTGAATGGTGTCTAAACAAACTTTTTCACTTAGTAAGATACATTTACAAAACTTAGTAACCAAATATTATTTAAACTGTATATTTGTAGTATATATGTCAATCATGGAATGTGCTTATACTCAATCATCGAATGTGCTTATACTCAATTATCGAATGTGCCTATAAGTAACTTTTTTCCCCTTTCATTGAAGATCGTCACATAAAACAATATAAATTGTTTACCATTCCTAGATGACCAATCAACTGAACCCCACGACATTTTACACTCAAGTAGTAGTACTATATTAGGAAATTTAAACTTTCATGTATTAGGTGTTGCATGCCTTTTTGAAATGACGTTAATAAATATAATTAAACATTAAACAAAATTTGAACTAATTTTCTATGCTAACCATGTTAATTATAAGCGCCAATTCAGCANTAACCATGTTAATTATAAGCGCCAATTCAGCAAACAAAAGTTCTCTTTTGCCACCCTTTTTATAAAATATTGCCAGGTGGGAAGATATAATATTTTCCGAAATTTTCCAGAATTATTAGACTGATTTGCACCAAACTTCGCACAATAGTAGTGTTACAGAAGGTCATGTAAACTTACATTATTTAAGAGGATCAATCCCTGATTTTAAAAATGGTGACCATTTAATAATTTAGGTAAATACGTTGTTGTACCTTCTAAAGAGTTTAAGCAAATTCAACCAAACTCTGTAAGTTGACAGTATCTATCAGAAGTGTCGAATTCAGAACCTCTTTTATTGTAAGTTTGAAAGATAGAAGTTAATAAGAAAATTAAGTTTTTATGCCATGTATCGGTAACCAATCAACCGATTTCCAACANTTTTGAAAGATAGAAGTTAATAAGAAAATTAAGTTTTTATGCCATGTATCGGTAACCAATCAACCGATTTCCAACAAATTCTTCACACAAGTCGCGCGCGCTGTGGTGGACCATGCATACTTACGTGTTTTAAGTGACTCAGGCACTACTTTTCAAAATTACGGCCTTATAAATATTGCAGGTTATAAAACCCTATTATGCAACACATTTTATTGGTTAAATTCAAAGTTGATGCTCCGAATCCTACCTCCGTACTGCAGATGATTGCACCGTAGCTTATAGCACGGGGTTTTCTAAGTTGGGTTTTCTAAGTTCGAGTCCAGGGCAGGGCACGTGTGTCTTTATAACAGTTACATAAGTTTCTGGATACATCTCTAATGATATTGCTGTCAACGAGACCTAAGATTATAGGAACTTCATAAGAATGTATTTGCACCCATGTAGAAGAAAGTTGACGGATGAGTTATACCAGCTACTTCTTGTTTTTTTCTTTGAAAGAGGTGTCGAGTTTAGCGAAAATCTGTTTTATGACGACTTAAAAATTTTCAGGAAATGAAATGAAAATATAAATTTAAAGTTGACTTCGACTGTTTTGTGATAAAGTAACAAGAACGATAATTCTCCAAGAATTTTCAAAACTGTTATCACAAAACCAGTAAACCACAATTCTATTAATGCTCGTTTAATTTTTTAAATATATAAATAGAGAAGCAGTTTGGAAAAGTGCAATAACCGAATGTCAGTGGAAATGTTTTTACAGAAATGTTATGTAAAGGATAATCATCAATCATCTTACATATATTTTTGAGCGAATATCACAAATACAATTTTGAGGGAAACAAAACTTTTCATAAATATTAAATATAATTCGCTTATATTTACTATGTAGAAAATAAATTGTGAAACCATAATAAACATAAAAAAAAAAAATTATATTAGGTTAATTTTGAAAATGTAACTCTCTCAATTTGTAATACTAGAAAACGTTTAATTTGTAAAAAAAATTTATTATGGGTTTCAGTTACAATTGCAAGCAATACATATTTTGATAATGGAAAAAAATTACAGAAAATATTATCTAGCAGTGGCGGTGTGTGAGGCCGTGCTTTTGTAACCAAATTTCAATACGTTATGCAAAATATTTTATTCAATAAAAGTTTTAAAACTTAATTATTATAGACTCTATGTTGATGTTATTTTCCTTTAAAATGCAACAGTACACGATTAGAGCTCAAATGAGTTGCCAAAGATAATTATTTAAGGTTTATTTTTGCCTCGCGAGCACATCTCAGTTCTTTACTGCGACTGAGCACAGCTTCCGTTCTTCCAGCCAGTCCTTCGTGCTGACCAGAGCCTCAAAGAAACCAGGGAAACTCACTCTTCTCTGAACCTCCTCCGTGTTCTCACAGATTCTGCACGTGGCAGGAAATTCAACAGCGGTAAATGCTCGCCTCGCGCCACAGAAAAACGTTCAAACTAAACTCATTATCACACAAAAACTATTCACTAAAATCATTTAGAAATTTGGCTGGTAAATCACACATATTTCGTTAACAATACGCAGACGTAATCTTTCCTTTACTGAAAAATTTTACAACCAAAAAAGTGGCAAAACAATAGTCTGTTGATTATTTTTCTGGGCGTGCACAGGAAAGAAAGTAGAAAGCGAGAGACTTTTCTGTTGTGAGAAATAAAATGAAGAAGAAATATCAAAGGTTGTTTTTATGCCTGCCCCTAAAACATAACCCTTCGTAATTTTTGAAGTTAAACTTCTTTTGGCGCGTTGAGGGTAAACGTTTAGTGTGCAACGGAAGTTGCGNTGGTAAATCACACATATTTCGTTAACAATACGCAGACGTAATCTTTCCTTTACTGAAAAATTTTACAACCAAAAAAGTGGCAAAACAATAGTCTGTTGATTATTTTTCTGGGCGTGCACAGGAAAGAAAGTAGAAAGCGAGAGACTTTTCTGTTGTGAGAAATAAAATGAAGAAGAAATATCAAAGGTTGTTTTTATGCCTGCCCCTAAAACATTACCCTTCGTAATTTTTGAAGTTAAACTTCTTTTGGCGCGTTGAGGGTAAACGTTTAGTGTGCAACGGAAGTTGCGAGTCCACAGTGTAACGGAATTCGACAGTGAACGGTGTTAGGGGTATGACCCAATGCTAATGCGCGTATAGTTGCGCGCGCACGACAGTGAACGTGGTTGGGTTATGACTCAACGCGCATGCGCGTATCGTCTAGCTACATACAAACGCAAGGTACACAACATAGCACGTGGTTATATTTAAAACCGACAGAAAATCAGTTCATGTAATAATATATGTATATCTTATTAATTAATTTTACTTACATTGTGGCCTGAAAATTTTTGTTAGTGACAAAAATTGTATACAAAATATTGAATTATTTTTTCAAGTATTTGATGTTAATTTTTTTTAAGTTATATTTTTTATTAAGTTATACTTCTTTTGGCGCGTTCAGGGTAATTAAAGGTGTGTTCTTTAATGAAACCTTTATTATCTGCATTTAATGTCTTTCTTCGGTCATTTAATCGTTTCTCCTACTTAGATAAATTATTTACATACATAATAAAATTTTATTTTAGTCACGCCAAAAAAGTATAACATCTAACGCGCGTACATAAGTACACGCACCCATTTTTTTTGTTATAGTGTGTATAATATCAAAACTATTTCAGCTGTATAGGTGAGCGTCAGCTACGAACATTCTGCTTTCGGTTATCTTCATTAGACTTCTCTAATTTTGTATCTGCATACAGTTAAAATCATATTGCTAATTATTAGTTTAAAAATGTTTACACTGTAGCATGTATTATTATTAAAAGCAAGAATTACTTGTATCATATAGTAAGTATATTTAATAACGGGAATTTACAAGTTACTTTAGATTTATAAATAATGCATACCTCGCCCAATCAAATTCACAATTCACAGTTTGGAAAGTTCGGGTAAGTTATAGTCAGCCATAGTTATGGTTATTTTACCNGCCCAATCAAATTCACAATTCACAGTTTGGAAAGTTCGGGTAAGTTATAGTCAGCCATAGTTATGGTTATTTTACCCAATATTCATTGTGTGCATGTACATATTCCTATTCAATTCTTGCACCTAAAATATGAACAGTTTGATTTTTTTAATTTAGATTTTTATCTTTTCGACCTATTGCTGATAATAACAAAAATAGTTTATATTGAATTTTGAATTANTTTTTTAATTTAGATTTTTATCTTTTCGACCTATTGCTGATAATAACAAAAATAGTTTATATTGAATTTTGAATTAGGGATACTTAAACCAATTTATTGAATGATGAATGATCAAAAATAAATACATGTACTCCTTTTTTTATCGCATTTGTCGATGACTTTGACTCATTCAGACCCAGCGTCCACAATTGTTTACATAACGCACAGGAAAGTATTTGTTTTATTTTTTTTGGCCAGCACTGTACACTGCGAAGTTCAGTGCCCATGGATAATCTTTGTGCGTAAATGTTTCGGAAACCATGCTATTAGTCTGTGTTATAATAGTTCATATTGCTATAGTCGAACACGAAGCCTACAGATTACTGTTTGTAACAACTAAACAAGTGTCCTGTAGAATATTACACTCACCAATTATTCTCACTGTTTTTATTCATATGAATTATAAATTAAATATTATAAATTATTTAAACCAATATGAGTAGCATTTCAATTTAACCTAAAATAAGAGACACTTATATTAACAGATGTATAAAACCCATGGGATAGTGACCTATTTAGGAACCAACTAAACACGTCATACATGGGGTGATTTTTCAAATGTTTGATTCCCAAAGTATGAAGAAACCGTGAATAGACTGTTCTCACAATATATATACAAATTATTCATAAAGTTTTGCAACCATACTGCAGGCGAGCACGGAAATCCAGGTATATAATCATGAAAAAACATCTGTTCCATAAGAATGAGCTCCAATATCTTTACAATACGAAGGGAACTAGCTATTTTAATTGATAATTGTTTCCGACACACGTGTCGAATGAAACATTTCTCTAAAACCCGACAAATATTATAGTTTGTTCTCGGGCTTTGTGTTCTTCCAGGTCTTCCATGGTTATGTTTTTTGACTGAACCGGTTGTTCTTAACATTTATACCAATAAACATGTTATTTTATTACCCGATGCTCTTAAATTGAAATGTTTCACAAAACCATAGCAAACACTAGAAAAGGAGGTTTCATCATTACGTCGTGTTCCATGGCTTCTAAAATAGTGTTACACACTTCGAAAACGTTGTTCTATATTACACTGCGGAAAAATCAGTCAACAATGTAAGAAAAAAAAACTTAACAAAAACTGTATTTCAAACATCCATGTATCTTTACACATTTTACAGATGCATACGCTATGTCTTCAATACGTCTTGACATTTCCGTTTCTTTTATTTTACACCTCTCTTCGTATCTNCGTCTTGACATTTCCGTTTCTTTTATTTTACACCTCTCTTCGTATCTGTGCATTCAATCGTTAACTGTTATAAGACTACGTACATTACCGGGTAATTGAACTCTGAGTAAACTCAGTCATATGTACAGCGTATCGCACACNGTTATAAGACTACGTACATTACCGGGTAATTGAACTCTGAGTAAACTCAGTCATATTTGTTTCGTCTCTGTTTATCAAAAAAGTATTTTTCAACCTGTTAAAATACAGCAACACAATTAGTGTTATGTTTTATTTCAGACAATATCATCCTTATCCGACAGAATAATTTGCTAGTCACTTAACAATAATTGAAATGATTCCGAGTGTTTCAGTGTGTTACTGTTCAAGCTAAAAACTAGATTACCTGAATTAACATGCATGTGCCATTATTAACGAAACTCAAGTTTCGGATGAAAATTAACAAAATGCTCAATTAGTTTCATTTCTTCACACATGCAAGTTTTACTCATACGTTTCATTGATATATTTCACAGCACAGCAGAAAAATTACACTTTATATTACTTAGTACTTTTGTCACTTGACTTCCCCTCCGACACAGTTCTGCTTCAGGAAATGTGTACACGAGCTGTTTCTTCCATTATTTAGAGGGGTTGTTCAATAGCGGGGTGTTTCCCCCTCGCCACTTTCGACAACTCCAGTTATTCATATTTCTTCCCGGCAATACTGGTGAACCGCATGGATACGCAGCCGTTCGTAAAAGAAAAATAGAGAAACCAATATAATTTGCAGTAGTCGTGCCAAGAAAACCTACTTTTATTATTGTTTGGATATCACACTTAGTTTTAATGCTTCACGAATTATGTTTTTACAAAACGTTGTGAGTTAAGGAACACTCATTAAATTTACTTATCATTTATGACTTAACTTATTCATACACGTGGAGTTTATGAAATAAATAATTATTAGTAATGGACAATATTTTTAGTAGTATAATAAATTTATGGCATCTGAATTTAAGCACAAGAAGTAAGTGTTAGTATTATACAGAACATTGAAAAGTCAATTAACAGAAACTTAAATCAAATATTAAATTCCCTATATTTTAAAATACTTTGAGAGCTTTACAGATTTTATTTTTAAACGACTTGTTGTTTATAGTTATAATGTGGTGGGTCATTTTCTTAGTGAGCTATTTATACAGTATAATTCACGAGGTGTTACCGCCACTCACTGGACTTATTCCTTAAGTAATTTGTCGCAAAATATGTAATATGAATGTGGGTCCTATTATGTAAATATTGATCTTTATTAATGGTTCCAACTTCAAACGCTAACGCCACTGGTTCAGGGTGATGTTCATACAAAGCAAAACAAAGACAGAGGTAAGTTTTGGTTAGACCAATGTTGGCCAACCGTTTGGTTATACCGTTGTGCCAACGTTTTAACATTACTTTGGCCCAACGCCAAACGTTTACGTGGGCCTTCATTGGCCAAATGTTGTATTTAGTTGGACAACGACATTTCCCGATAGTTTGCCAACAGTATTTCAATGTTGAAAATGTGCCGGAAACAAGTGTATCAGACAAAATACTTACTCAATGATCTACAATATGCCAGTGTTGGTTAGCTGTGTATTACATTCACTAAACGTAATCTATAACATTTTAAATAATTTTTGCTTAAATAATTATGAAACTGTTTTGTTATATATATATGTAACCCTTATACAGGTGTCAGGTAATTTGCGGATACGGGCTGCACCACACGAATCTGTGATCAAAACTAAGTAGAAAATACTCTTTGGTAAATATGCATAAGACCCTCCGTTTACCAGAAAAACCATATGTAAAGTCCAAAACAATTTATAACAAACATGTGGTATTCCAATTAGATAAAGGTGAAGTGATGTGGGAATGCTGCAATTAATGTGTCGGTCGTAAGACATACGGCAATAACACGAGCCGAGCTTAGTAGTGCCAAAGAGGCCACGGAGTTAACATGCAGTGAGTAATGGGACATGCTATAAGTATGCTGCATGCATCCAACGTGCGGAAATGTGCATTGATATGGGCAGAGCACACTTCGAACACCTGTTATGACGTTTCGAAGTTTTGAATGCTGATACTGTACGTATGCGTGAGAAAAGTAATTTTATCTACTGTTGTGTAGTTTTTCTCGTAAACTACGGGCATAAAAATTTTTTACCAAATAATATTATCTACGTAGTTTGCATGCAGCCATGTTTTTTATGATTCTATATAAACTCGTTATACCAGTACACGAAATTTATGATATAGGTAAATTAAAGAGAATTGCATGTCTTATGAATAAAATAAATACTGTAAAGTGATTTGCAAGGTTTGAAGGCTGATCTAAATAACATTTATTTCGGATTCTATGTTTTACAATTTAAATATAGTGGTTTCAGTTTACGAAGTTATCGCTGTTCACTGGTATCCGCCATTTTACAACGCAGCGAGACTAGAGACTGTTCCATCATGAAACAAGAAAAGGTAATGTCAATTCAACGTAAACTGTTGTTGACTGGACCTTACTTTAATGTAACTCAAATATTTGTTCTTTCTTTTATCTTCAGATTAATACTAAATTTGTTTGCGGAATCATTTATTAGGACCTTTGTTAACATTAACACTTAAACACCTTATTCGCATTACAGTAAAATTTGGAAACTGTTAACACTGTTAGTTTTTTCAAAACGTTAAAGTTTTTATTGCTACATAAACGTTTAAATAAATGGCTAAATATTAATTTTTTGTTGCAAGAACATGATACATTTTTCAAAGTATTTGTAACATGTTTTAAAAAATATTTCCGACTTGAATTTAATTTTTTATTATTTAAAAACCCTCCAATATAAGTATTTTTGAATTTTGTTAGAAAATAACGATGGCTCGTTGTTAAAATAATGATTGTAATCGAAGTTATCTTATTTCCAACCATGCCAACAGTTGTAACATTCCAAATGTGCGGATTCTCACTTGATTCATTCTAAACCTTGCCAACCAATCGGGAATTGTTTAAGTTAACGTATATCTTACTACTGGGGGCAGTAACTAAACGCAAAAATATGTTCCAGTCACTTATATTAATAATAATGTACATCTGTTAGCCAGCACAAATATATAGAAACATCTTTGTGTGTTTGTGCAATTATAATATAATTGGAATAAGATCTTATTTTTAAAGTAGTGATGTATTACGTGGCATGATCTATAAAATACCAGGTTACAACAATACCAAACGTTCCAACATCTACCTCTGATATGTTTAAGTTACTATTCAAAATCAAAATATTAGAGAGAGAAAAGTGATTTCATTGTTAGAAAAAAAGGTAATATCCTACAATATACAGAACCATGATTTTATTTCCATTGATCGCAATAATTACCTAATAATACTTTATGTTGGGTACATATTGTAAGTTTATCATAAAAATTGGAAACAGTATGTTTTCTAACAAGCAACCAACTTTTTAGCCACAAAGTCTGTTTAAAATAAAAAAATATTTACGCAATTAAAAAACGCCACTTTTAAGAAAACTGAAACTATTGTCTTTTCATTTCAAATGTAACATTGTTTATTCCTGGCATCATTTTTGTTACGCAACGCCGGTTAAACTTAAAAAATAGTATCAATCACGCAATGTACGTTAAAAATATTGTCTCAACCCCAATAATATATTTACAAAAATTATTTCACACCTGGAAAATTTTTGTAACTTGCGAAATACAGAAATTTACGTATTTTATGTTGTATAAAAAACAAATTACACTTAAGATTTTATTACGATTTAAAACGGTTGGCTTGATTAAAATATACAAACCGATTGCCAAACATATGTTTTCAAACAGGTAACCAATTCATCGCCAAAAAAAATCCATTTATAAAGTAAAGGGGTGTTGTATATTATAAAAAGACGACACTGATATAAATAACGAGCCTACTTTCCTCAACAAGGGTGTAATCAATTGTTAAATACGTTTTTAACAGCTGAGTTGGTAAGTAGGACTTCACTTCTCTTTGAAAGGGATAAAACTAGAAATGAAACCAGAAACTTGTGCTAAAGTAGTAAGACAATTACAAATACACACTAACCTTATTTGAAACTTGAACCCAGAAGATCTCGTACAATAAGCTAGCGTGCAATCCACTGCAATACGGAGCTCGGATTCGGAGCATCAATTTCGGATTTAATTAGTCTAATGTTTCGAATGTTAGGTTTTACTAACCTAACAAATTTACATTACAGGGCTGTCAGTATGAAAATAAGAAACAGAGCCACTTAATACTTGTAAGAATGCATATCCTACCGTAGCGCTACCTGTGTGAAGAATTAGGTGGAAATCGGTTGTTTACTCCCTGAGACGTGGCGTAAAAAACTTAAGTTTCTCATTTGATGCTCTCGTTTAAAATTGCCAAAAAATATGCTCTACATATGATGCTTCTAATGTATACTGTCTATAAAATTTTTTTGTTTAATTTGGTTTCATTTTGAATATACGTGGCAAAATTTCCTAAATTATTTATGAGGCCACCGTTTTGAAAATTGTTGTCTGACCCATTTAAATCATGAAATGTGGAATGACCTTCTGTAAAATTTACAATTCACAATTTGGTAACAATTAATTGAAATATTACAGTATATTATATGGTGGAAATGATTGACTGATTCTTGAGATGTGGCATATAATGTCTATAATTTTCATGTGGCGATCTTCATTAAAGGAGGACAAAAAAGTAATGTAGAAGCAAATTCTATGATTGTATACTGCCAATATACAAAGTTAAGTTAAAATAAATTTCTTGGATTCATAGATATATCACACAAAACTGAAATGATTTTATAGCCATCATTCTAAAATAAGTGTGTCATATTTAAAAAATACATAACTTAATATGGCATACCACAGTACACCATCTTCAACAAATATTGCAATAACGGATAGATTGTTTCCTGAGATGTGAGATAAAAACTTAATTTTTATTGGGGGACTATCTTACACAATTGCAGAGAAATGAATTTCTGCTTAGACAAATTTTGATTGTTGTGATAGGTTCTGCAAACATACAAAGTTGAATTGGAATTTGTTTCGTTAGTAAATAATACTGAGCTAAAATATTTATATAGCCACCATTTTGAAAATAAGTGCCAGACCTACCTAAATGACACCAGTTTACATCACCTGCTACAGTACTATTGGTTTGCCAAATTTGGTATAAATCTATCAAATGATTCTCGAGATATGGCACAAAAAATGTATTATTTGGTGTGGCCATATCGTAGAAAATGAAGGACAAAAATTCTCCATATAGATACAGTTGGTAGTTGTATAGTAAAGTTCAAATGAGAAGATAATCTTCGTGCAGCTTTGAGGGAGGGAAGGTATGGTAGGCAGTGTAGGGGAGGGCTGTCCCGAGCGCTTGCCGCTTTAGGGAGGAAAACCACGTGACACTGCTGGCACTGTACACACCAAACAGATAACATTGCTCTCAAGTACCACGCTGGTAAAAACCGTGCTGTGTGACTTAAGTTTTTTGGACAGGTAATATTTACGAGTGGAGCAGCTCTCGCCACACCCGCTCTCGACCACCGTCGCTATTGAACTGAGTCACCTCACCCTTTCGTACAGCGGCAATTGACTCTCCTAACTCACTCAAAGCGTTTTGGTCTTCTGCACAATATCTTCTCATTTGGAGCGAGCATTAATATCAACTGCCAGCATACCAAGATAAGATGACATTTATTACACGGTTTCGACAATATTTCATTCTGATCTCAAAATGGTTATAGGGAAGCCTATTTAAAAACATGAGTTGACATGCTTAAAACATACCAACTAGCATGATCTGCCTCATTACTACTTGTTTACCAAATTTGATAGTAATATGTATATTGTTTCTTACGATAGAGCATAAAATTTTTATTTATTTGCATGACCCTATCTTGCAAAATGCGGACAAAAGATTCCAACAAACCTATGTTGGAATTGAATACATAGTTTTGGTGATATAGTTTTCTAAGCTTAAATAGTTGTATTGTCACCATTTTGAAAATAAGTCTTTGACATTCTTAAAACATTACACTTAAAATCATCGGCATCATTACTACTTGTTTGACATATTTGGTAGCAATCAGTTATTTTGTATTGAGATATGACATTTATACAGTTCATTCAGAGCACCTGTACCACTTCTTTTTCTCGGAAGCAACACGACACCGGGGTTCGCGTAAAAAGTGTAATAACTATACTTTATATGAAGCATAGATTCGTAGTAGTCCCATTCCCCCAAATATATCGTTGGTAGTGGGATGTGTTAAGATTGTGAGGGGGGTGGGGCAGAGCTTTAAAATTGCAAATGGGAATGTGGGTCGTGTAAGGTATCGCTGCATAGACCGTCTAAAAAGAAACACTTTTTACGAAGACACCTTTTTAATGATTTGCATAGTTTACGCACAATAAATTAAATACTCTAAGCATACAGTTTATGACGTTCGTAGTTTACGAACAATGAAAATTTATCGCAAACGTGGTATTCTTACTATAATCAAAAGGAAATCGACGAAAGATGTTGTTTTTCTGGCGTGTTTACCTAGTGTACGTACAGTCAAAAGGACGTCGGGTGTACTGTAAATAATATTAAGGTGTAAGAGAACTACTGTGAAGTGGGAACTTGGAACACTCACTAGCACACATCACTCTTTATAAGTGTTCTAAATGTCGACCATAATGTATCAGACACAACTATGCTCTCCGTCTTACGTTCGTGGATGCTCGGTGGACCTCAGCACTGATGAGAGATCTAAATGCGGTTTTGATTCTGTCATTAATGCAATGTAAAACGAATGACTGTCTGAATGAACGAACATTCGATTGTCAGTTAACAGGCATGCACACCTGTAGTTCCTGTATGTAGTAGATGGCTTATCTACTTGCAGATTAGTGCTACCTTATTCTCCGCGTTTGTTCGGGAACAGTCCAATAATAACAGTAAAGTTTATCAAATTATCATGGGTTTGGCATAAACTGTGCACATTAGATACACAATGTGCGCCATTCCGGTATTGCCGGTTGGAGTTTAAGACTTGCTTTAATACTAGAAGTGACCTGTGTGCCTTACTGCATGGACTTGTGCAGTAGGTATTAGATTATTTACGAGCAAAAGTGGAGAATAATGCAGAATTAAGAAGGACGGAGATAACCCATCTACCAATTACAGGAACTGCATGCTTTCCATGCAAGTTACTGACAATCAAAAGTTCGTTCATTCAGTCAGTCATTTGTTTTATATTGCAACCATTAAACTTAGGTGTTGTTTCAGTGTCAGTTATTGTCTGTTTGTGATGTTGTTTTCTGAATGAAATGCCGTTTACATGCGGAGAAGCCTTTGACATGCTGATGATACTAGGGGAATGTCGTCAGAGCTGCAGAGCTACTGTCCATTTGTACACCTGTTCATCACTCGTACAATGTCTTCCAGCATCTTGTATGTCTGTGCGCGCAACCGGGCTAGTGAAACCGACACGCAACAAACGTCGTCGCATCAGACGACCTGTGAGAGACGAGAGAGCTGTTGATGTACTTCCTGCTATGATAGTTAATCTGCATGATTTGACATGGAAAATTCCCCCCCCGACTCAGGATTGTGTAAAAGCACAATACGGAGAATCCTCGCTGATAAAAGGTTACATCCGTAATATGTACAGCTGCACCAAGAACTTGGGAAATAATTACCTTCCTAAGCGCATACATTTCTGCAACTGGTACCTGAGCAAGGACCGTGCTTCCCATCGCAGAAATTAGTGGACTGATGAGGCCACATTCAAGAGTAATGGTGGATTTAATATATATAATGCGCATTACTTCTTTGCAACCAACCCACGTTGGCTCCATCAATTGGATTACCTGCATTTGTGGAGGCTTATCACGTGGTCTGGCATTCTCGGTCATCGTGTCATAGCACAATTTTTTTGAAGGGTAATTGCATGGTGCAGGNCGTGCTTCCCATCGCAGAAATTAGTGGACTGATGAGGCCACATTCAAGAGTAATGGTGGATTTAATATATATAATGCCCATTACTTCTTTGCAACCAACCCACGTTGGCTCCATCAATTGGATTACCTGCATTTGTGGAGGCTTATCACGTGGTCTGGCATTCTCGGTCATCGTGTCATAGCACAATTTTTTTGAAGGGTAATTGCATGGTGCAGCGTATGCAGACTTTTTAGAGAATATTTTCTATCGGCTGATAGAATATGTCCCTCTTGCTCTGAGATTAACTATGTAGCTTCAACAGGATGGCTATCCTGCTCACTTTTCACACAGATCTAGGCTACTTTATGAGATTTTATTCCCCAGGCGGTGGATTGGACGAATGGGTCCTGAAGATTGGCCACCCGGTTGTTCCAGACTTGTCCACAAATGACTTCTTTTGAAGGGTAGAAAACTAATGACAACGTCTACGCCAACTTCGATAGAAGACATGAAAGACAGATTAAGAGAAGTATTTGGAATTCTTAGCTGTGCTGTGGTCCGCCGAGAAACCACGACCGTAGGAAGGAGAGCATAGACGTGTATGATACAGGACAGTCGACATTTCGAACACTTATGAAGAGTGATGTGTGCGAATGGTTGTTCCCAGTTCCCATTTCACAGTAGTTCTCTCACACCATACCGGTATTTACAGTACACCCGACGTCCTTTTGATTGTACATAACTTATTTATGCGCGCCAGAAAAACAAAGTGTTTCGTTGTTTTCCTTTTAATTGTAGTAAGAATAACAATAGTTTTCGATAATTTTCATCGTGCATAAACTACGCACACACAAACCTTTTGCTTACATGATTTATTTTACTGTGCATAAGCTATGTACATCAGAAACAACTGTCTTAGTAAATGTTGTTTACTTTTAGAAGATATATCCAACGATACCATATACGACCCCTATTACAATTTTCAATTTCAAATCTTACCCCCTGTTCTTCTACTTCCGGTATTTTCGGAGTAATGGAAACACTACCAATCGATTATTCATATAGAGTATTGTTATCAGAAATTTTTCGCGAACTCCCAGTTTCGTGTTTTTGCCGAGAAAAAGGGGTGATACGGGTGCTGTGAATAATCCTGTATATTCGTATGGTGCTAGCTTCCAAAATGTTGGGAAAAAAGTGGTTAAGTTTTATATATATGATGCTTGTAATAGATAATATAGGTATACAAAATTCGGTCGAAATTGGTTAAATAGTATGGTATTTATAAGGAATGTACCTAAAATATTTGTATGTTCGCCATTTTGAAAATAAGTCCATAATCGAATTCAATCAATAACGTTTGCTTGGCCTTTCATATTATAAACTACCTGTCACATTGGGTGAGAATTGGTTTTATAGTTTTTGAGATATAACGTAAAATCTATATTTATTCATTTGGTTCTATTTAATAAAATGCCAGACCAACAAAAATATCGATCTCAATCTTTAATGATCACTTGATGCTTTCCCAGTATAGAAGATTTGGTTTCAATCGGTGAAATTGTTCCTGAGATGAGAAATATCACCCCAAATTTTAAAATTGCCACGTTGTCGAAAAGTATTAAAGTGAGGAGTCCTTACTAAGTATTATATGTGTACCAAGATTGGTAAACTTCAGTTCACGCGTTGAAAAATTGAAATGGGGGAACACAATATGCAGACTCATCCTAACCTACACACAGAGACACAATCCTACACACCGGCACATACACACACATGCAGACACGACATACACAGCATACACACTCATACACACACTGACAGGAAAGTGATTTCATAAAGTTTCTTTCCTTCGGAAGGTAGGCTAAAAAGTAGATTTTATGTATTTACCATTTAGAAATTATTGTGTACCCTTATGTTATCTATATCTGGTATAATATTGGTTACACAGTGTTGGCCGAAATGATCAGTAAGTGCCAACTACTAATTGTTTGGTTGGCAACTTTTTCATAACATATTACCAATCAACTGTACATCAAAGAATTTATGGAAATCTTTCATGGGCTCTTTTTTCATTCAGAATTATTAATTCCCAATTTTGGTGCAAAATTTATTTTGGACAACTTGGACCCAATGTAAATATACATACTAGATAAAAACAGAATTGTTACCAACTTTTAGTCATTCTATCCAACCAATTAAAAATTTACAATTTTTAAAGGTGCATAATGATTCGACATAGTCTTATTCGAATTCATTATCAGAGTGTAGTTTCTTTATATAATTTAATTTTTGTAGTAGAAAAGGTTGTTGGCATTTTCCGTTTGGCCAAAGTATCAACGTATTTTCTCCACCCAACATGTAATCAACCTGTCTAGCCAAATGCCAATCATTGAGCATACGTGTGTTGCTACAGGGCTCGTTTTTATTAAGTATCCTTGCCATATTAATATACTATCTGGTGTTTCGAAGGAAATTTATTATTAAGAACTAGCTACCCTTTATAATATAGTACATGCTATTGAAATTTCATAAAAATGTTTTCATTAAAGACTTTTACACTAGGATGCATGAAAAATTAGCTTTTTCAAACGCCACTCTCTAATTACATATCGACTTACCTTATATTAACTGCGGGCTAAGGAATATTTAGTTTAACTTTATGTAAATTTTAATAAATTTAACACATACCTCATTTCAAATATGTTGAATATATAAAGTATACCAATTGCAACAAATGATTTTGTAGTTGAATGCAACTAGTGCTCTCTCATGTAGGCTCTATAATAGGCCTACTTTTAAAACTGTTGATCAGGAAATCAATATCATTGCGTAATTGCTTATTTTTTTATGTATAGCATGTACTTGTTTTGACTAAGATACGGCTACTTTCATTTCACACTTATGGTGATTCCATTAATCTCCTTGTATGTTAAAAGGTGTAGGGGTCGAACAGGCAACAGTGGTAAGCGCATAACTGGGCAGGACTCACATTTTTGAGCTCTGAGTCTGTACAGTAATAACAGTGTTTCTGCTATGGATCTCCGGCGACATGGGGCTGGGGGCTGTGTCGCAGCGGTGCCGTCCGCTTTCTTGAAATTTTTCGTTTCTGCCTCAAAATCCGCCATTTACACCTGGAAATCGGTCGTTTTCACACAACATTTCTTTTTTTCTATCAAAATGTCCAGTTTTTTCCCTCAAAAAAAACACCAAGCCTCCCCCCCCCCTTCTTCCCCCTTTTTCAATAACAAGCCCCTGTAAGTCTATTTTCGATCCATTTGAAGGAATTGAGGATCTTGCTTCTTTTACCCGCAGGCCTCCACCCCTTTCAAACCAATTGTAGCCAAGCTCACATCACCCCCTTCCCATCACCCAATCGCAAAAATCTTGAAAATCACAACAAAAAAATTTTAAAAAATTGTATAACAAACAAGATTGAACTACCTTACCCATAGCTCATCCCACCATTCTCACCACACCCCTCTCTAACCCACACCGCTAGCAAATATTATAAAAGGACAAAAAAATATTTTGAAAATCGAGGAATATATAACAATAGACCGTCACGAAAAGCGTCGACCACCCCCTTCCCGCTGCCAAAAACACCTCTTCCCTTACTGCTCTTGCGGGTCAGGTCTGGCTCGACCTTCGCCCTCCTCGCTCCAAGTCTGTAGCATCCAACCTAGTGAGAATGTATTACAATATCAATCCACTCTCATTTTTTGTGCATTTTATTTCTACATAAACCTCTTTTACCATATCATTGATTGTGCACATTCAGTGATAGGCCATTAGAGCAAATATTTAAGTATAAACATTATGTTTTCCCCACATATTTGTATCATATATATTTTACATACTTCAGTTTACATACATAATACAAAATCAGAATCCCAACCGTCTCCATACCATTGATGTAACTCATTTCCAGGAACACGCTCACTATTCACCTTATCAATATAATCTATTTATATTTTTCCATGTGTCGTTCAATACCAATTTAATCACCTGCTCCTTCCAATCAATACTAGGTTCGATTGACAACGAAGTCACCTGGAATTACGCATGTGAGAAAAGTGGTGGACGTTGCCATCGGCAGAGGGTTTTCTCACGGAATTCCTGAATCCCGCACCCTTGTACTCCACCACTTCTCCATCTTTCCTTCATTTAACCGTTACCGGCGCTCATTATTTCGCAGTTAATGCTGACCCAATCCTCCGACCACATCTCGTACACTCTTTATGTATTATCAGATTTTTAAAGGTACATATATAATATATATAATATATATATGTGAATTTTAATTTTTAAAAAAAGTTAGTTATGGCGATTAGTGTAATCCCGGCCCCGCTTTTTCGGGAATAATTCGTATTTCACGACAGAAATGCTGATAACTCAAGCTTTTAGTGGTGACATATTGGCATTGCATAGGCATATATATCATATTGTATTAAAATATAAAGGGCCACAGCATATCTGTGGATTCATCATGCAAAAACTCATTCACTTACATACAAATTACCTATTGTTATTTGCATTTTTACAACCACCTTCTGAGGGCACTACGCGTTGCATTTTAAACGCATGTAAACATAACAGCCAAGAGCATTTAATCAGGTCAAGTTACCATGAACTGAATTCGGCAGCCAGCAAATCCGATGTCTTACACACGCTGACATAAGGGTCAAAATCCAATTAGAAAGTACGTTTTATTTTATAATACATGTAAAGTTTTTGGCAGACTGTGTGTTTGAAACGAGTCGGGAAAAAAATTTGCAAATTGTCGCCGCGGCACTAATCTAGAGACTAACATATTAAAAGAATATAGCAGCAGCCAATACGTATTTAAACTTATTTCCTTCCCAGCATTGAAAGTAATTCTTTTTCAGCTGACGACTGCACTCATGACAATTTTAGTCCAGCAGGTTGTAAACAGATTGCACTAATGTTTTCAACTCTGGCACTTTCTAAACACATTTCATTTGACATAGGCAGCAGTGTCCTTCACTAGTAGTCAGAAACTGGAGCAAGTAGAGAGCCGTGGTGAACGAGGTAAGTAAAAGCTTGCAATGAATCCTAATAAGTTTTTTATATTCTCAGAAATAATGTTGTACCGGTGATTATTATTTTTATAAATTACAGATTTCAAAGCCAATTGAAAAATGTAGTCATGTAGAATCACCGCCTTCGTCCTCTCCAACTGGACTGTCTACAACCTCACAACCTGCATAGTTTGTCAGCAATTCTTGCTAGTCATCCCCCTGCGAGACAACTTATCGTACTCTCCGATCATTGAAAGTTCAGAGTTCAAATCTTATACAGTCAAATTTAAAATTTAAAAATGCACTTTACTATTTTAACTTTAGTATATTTACTCTCTAGTGAAGCAAAACAGAACTCGCAAAAAATTGTTTTATTTAATTGATACGAGTTCACATTCAATGCTACAATAAGTTACCCTCATACACTGAAAACATATTCTGCCCTACGCCGTCCGTCCCAATTCTATTTCATCAATATTTTTATATAAAGAATTTCCGTTTATTATGGTTGCATAGTCTTATTCGTCCAGCTACAGCGTTTAAGCGTTTACTACTGTGACCTTGTTATACACTGAAGAGCCAAAAAAACTGGTACATCTGCCTAATAACGTGTAGGCCCACTACCCTCCTCAAGCACGCAGAAGTGCCGCAAGACGACGTGGCATGGACTCGACTAATGTCTGAAGGTATGCAGGAGGGAATTCACACCATGAATCCTGCAGTCCACAAATCCAATCTGCGCCAATATGAGTAAGGGTTGCACGTCTGTCACATTTAATTATTCTCGTCAGTCGTCATTTGTCCCGTTCTTTCACGATCTTTTTACGGCCGCAGCGATGTCGAAGATGTGAAGTTTTACCGGATTCCCGATATTTACGGTAAACTCCTGAAATGGTCGTACGCGAACATCCAAATGTTATCGCTACCTAGGAGATGCCATGTCTCATCTCTCTTGCGCCGACTTTAACACCACGTTCAAACTCACTAAAATCTTGATAACCTGCCATTGTAGCAGCAGTAACTGATCTAGCTGCCAACCGCATCGCGTTACTCTGATCGGTTCCATACCTCTGTTATTTGCATACGAACGCCTTTACCAGTTTTATTGCCTCTTCAGTGTATATATATATATGTTTTATCGAACAATCTATTAAGGTCAATATATGTTACTGCTTCCCAATAAAGTCTTTCAGATTTCTCTCTCAATGTTTACGACGCCTCTTTATTTTTTCAGAAGTCAGTATTAATACTACTCAGCACACATACACAATTCTTTAAATATAATATATTTCAAGTAAACTGCCTCTCCGTTCGCAAGAGTATAATTAAACTCTTAGGTAGTACAAATGCAACATTTCCCACCAGACATTCCTCCAAAATAGAAAAAACGTAAACGCCTGCATACACACTCCAACTAATTTAATCCATGCACTAGAAGTTGAAACTGATAATTTACGATCTATCAATTCTTGAAGGATTAAAAATCGCGAATGCATATATCAGCCATATTCGAACATCGAACCTCCCTAAAATTAAATTCCAGTATGTGTACCAACTGGTAAAAAAACCTACCGCAATCCTTACATACTGCCAATTCTAACACATGAATATAAAATATTTTTTCATTATTTTGGCAACAAAGTGCCAGCGCACATAGCATTCATATCATAAACAGGGTACTAAATAAAACTAATTATTCCATATATAGTTGATTCTAACAACACATCGTAGGTCTTCTTCGCTCTGTAAGGTTCTCAAATTCACTATTTATAATAAGATTGTTTTCTTATTGTAAAAGTAGAAAATATATCGTGTGACCGACCTGCCAGCATAAAGCAATTACAGACATTATCGAGCGAGCTTTTTTGTTTCTTATCATTCTCAAGTAAATGCTTATAAAAAATTTTATTTTCTTGTTTGGCAAATAAATCTCGTAGACGAAACAATATATCTTCTTTTGGTATGAGCTTTCAGCTGTTATTGTAATAAAAATATTTTTTTACCGTTATTTATTTTAGCGTTTTCTGTTTAAACTTATGTTGTTTACATTTTTTGTATGTATAACGTAGAACCAGTAAGAAAGAGCCGCACAGTTCAAATCCAGTACATCAGTACAGTAAAAACCTTTTTTTATAACTTCGTAATTTCTTATATATAATTACTTCGATGATATTTCTTTTACAATAGTCGTCATTAAAATATGCGGGATTTCATTAATTTGAGATGAGAATATAGAAACAGTAATAATAAGTTACCCAGTTTAAATCATGAACCTGCCATACAAAAAGATCGAACAAGGAATTCGTTCAATGTGGTTCGGGATTTAAAAAGTTTATTGGTATAGGCACAGGCCAGGATCGAAACCGGAGGCCCGTGAGTTCGCTGTGTTATTACTCATATTTTTCTAGTGAAATTTTAAAACTTTAATGAGTAGTGTTTTGCACATCAATAACTTTAATATTATAAGTGTTATTATTAACTGGCGTACAGATTATATTTATTCAATTACTCTCTTTACTCTTAATTATAGTGCGACCAGGAATATAACTCAGATCTTTCCGAACGCAAGACCGCGATGTTGGCTCTATTTCGCCACATACATTACATCCACTTTGTCATTTCGCTTTATAGTATATTATTATTTATTTGTTTGCTGCCAACATTCGTTTTTTCCAAGGCATATATTCTTAGTTCCAGCATCTTTATGTATTACAAGTAGTTAAGCCACGTTCTGCCGCATGCATGTTAACCTCGTTTTTGTATGTTCTTCTTTTGAAATTTATTTCCAACTACCGTATTTGCTAGCATAACTTAAATATTTATATTTTTCACATATGAAAGTTTTTAAAGCTAAATGGTGAATTTAATGTTTTCACGCCACTATATTATCAAAGTATGCAATTATAGACTTTTATGTGTACCATTTTAAATTTTCCAACTGATCAATAATTGCAGTACGTTAAGACTTTTTCGGTAATTATAAAGAATAGCTATTTTTTGAAGGAGACATAGTAGACCCCCAACATATATATGGGTTTTGCATAACTTACCTGTTTGATATTTACGAGGGCGTAATGATACAATAAGCAGAGCATCAAAAATAAAATACATAAAATGCAAAGAGTTTGTCCGCTTTGTTTACATCGGACGCCGTGCTGTGTAGCCCTGTAATGCTGTAGTAAAGCAAACAAATGCGAATCGGAAGGTACCTGTATTATGTGGGTACGTAGACGTTACTATAGGTTAGTTGTCCGTTATGTGCACCACTGTGTGGTTCGCGGCGAATGGAGTGTTGCTGCGTGCGTTGAGTTGTGACGTCTGAATCCGACCGTGTGAAGTCTTGTGATTTATGAATGGACGGTGCATGTACGAGTGCTTCTTTGCGTGATAGTCGTCTATTTGGCAGGTGTTACCTGAACGTTAGCCAGTTTATTGAGTTAACGTTGTTTTGGCCACTACTGTTTTATTATTTATTAGGTAATGGTGTGTTGGCGAATGAGGTAATGTGCAGCTCATGCGCGACGGTAGTAATATTGGCCTAAGACAGTGCATTTTTTCGCTGTCAACAGTCAGTTAGAACCCATGTCGGTAAGAAATATAGAAAGGTGCTTTGTATTTTTTTTAAAATCTTTTCGGCACGGCACGTGATTTGGAAAAAGTTAATTAAGTGTAGCGCTAATTTGTAAAATAGCATATTTCTTTCTTACTATTTCACATCCTCGCACAAAGTTTATTAGTAGAATGGTTCATATTAGTATAGTTACTATCGTCGATTGGTCTTTCTTTTGTAGCGATGTGATGATTGACTGGTGTATGCGTGAGCGAAGGAATAAAATAGGGTGGTGGAGGTGGGGCGCTCTTTCATTGAAATAGATGAGGCTAAACTTGGGAAGCGCAAGCATAATACGGGTCGCATCGTCCAGAAGCAGTGGGTTTCCAGCGGGATTGAGAGACTTAATTATCGTATATTTCTTGTTCCCGTCGAATATCGTAGTAGCATGACGCTTCTGAACGTAATCAAGCAATTAATAGAACCTGGAACGACAATTATAAGTGACTGTTGGCGTGCGTATAATTGTCTTTCAGGACACGACTATGAACACCTTCGGATGATTCATGGCGTGAAGTTCGTCGATCCCGATACAGGAGCGAACATCCAAGGAATAGAGCGTGTGTGGTGGGATGTGAGGCACGGTCTTCCTCGGTATGACAGGAGGATGACGCACTTGGTGGGATACCTGGCGGGGGTCATGTTTCGCCGCTGACGAACGAGAGTACATGCACCACTTCCTACTTGCCGCGGGAAAAATGTACCCATCGCCTTCTTAAGTGAGTCAATTCACATACTTTCGGTATTTTTAATTGTGTGTGGTATATATATATATGACAGGTTTTTGCATTTTGTGGTATGTCGTCAAGGGTTTGTATATTAATGTGTGTGTAGCTATTTTTAATGTAGTAAACCTAACCGAATACATCCTAACTTCGCGATTAACGCACAGGTGTTATTTGCACTGCCGCACGACGAAATAGAATATAACGTGATGACAAACAGTACCACTCTATTTACATTTACTGTTGTTATGTAATGTTCGGTACGGTCTTTTTGCTTTAAACGTATTTACATCAGCAAGGATTTAAAGATAACGTACATAATTTACACATTATTTACTCCACAATTTTCCTTATCTTCATAGCCCTCCCCACTATCGTATTTATGGTTTGTATTGATTTGTGGTGTGTATTTATTTAAAATGTAGCAAACCTAACTGAATTCATCCTAAATTCACAATATGCAACGCACAGGTGTTGTTTACCCTGTAGCACGACGAAATACGTTATTATATGATGACAAACAGTAACTTGTATTTACAGATCGTAATGTCAGGTAATTTTCGGCTAGGTTCTATTGCATTTAACTTATTAAAATACGAAAATATAACGTTAACGTACATATTTTACACACATTTTACCCCACAATTTCCCTGATCTTCATAGCCCTCCCAGCTTTCGTATTTGTGGTTTGTATTGATATTATGTTAATGCCCTTAGTAAATTCGTGTTCTTTGTAATTAATAGAGTGCAAATTATACCATTTTACTTGATTTTTTCTTTTATTTTCGCAAAAGTCGCTATTCTTTACAATTACACTTTTATCCAGTTAAAACTATCGCATGGGGTGATCATATTTATTTTGAATATACATTATATAACTGTCATAATTCTAACATCAGGGTTTATATTCGACAATTTCTATTGGAGAACAGCGGGACAATACTTAAATGTCAGTTCGTACCTACAATCTAAAATGTTATTTACATCCCTTGACCACGCCTATGATTATCTGAGGTTTTTTGTTATTACCTATAATGTATTAAAAACAATGACAATTACTTTTTCAATGTTCTTTCAATATAGACAAATGTAAAATTTTTCTGACCAGTTACTCCACGACATAAAACTAATACAATGTATGAAACCCTTTCTCAGCAAGCGCGTCATCGATCTCAATATTCATATATAAGCATGTAGTTTACACATTTTTATGCAGTGTCTCGACAGTTGTCTAACGCCCCATAAAAATGGAAGCAGGCCTCATAAAGTTTCTTCGTTATGTGATTATGAAGTCAGGTAGCATAATAATAAATAAACAATTTTTTTTTCTTATAATAATCCTATCAGGCGAAACAATCCATACAGATGTGAGTTTTCTGAATTAATAAAAAGCAATATTATTAGTTATCCAATTTCTTTTAAATTAGTCACTGCAAATATACGTCTAACAACATTTAAATCGTCATAAATTACCCAAGCAACTTTATTTCCTTTTTTTATTTCCATGCTCAAATGCAGTACCAGCACTTGGGGACAGATTTATAGATCAACGCTATCATATTCCCTATACCAGAGAAGCAGGCGTGCTATGACAGGGTACATCACCTACAAGAAATAAAACTTATTCTTCATTAAAATTTTATATTCTTTTATTGTATATATACTAGACTACAAACATAATAAAAACAGAATCTCTATAGTTTCTGTTTTGTTTATGTAGGGTATTTTCAGCAACAAGCTCAATTTTCATTTAATATTTATAGTTTGTTTAAAGACAGTTCAAGGAAGTCTACGCTAGCAAGCGTCCAACCAGAACCTTTAGCCATATACTCCTCTTCTTCACGACAAAGTTTTTCTTTCAATGCCTCTTCAGTCTCTGAGATACTTTCAACATTGTACAATGCTTGATTGGTAGTCTTGAATCATCAGCGACTGATTTATTCATCCAAAGGTTGAGGCTTTTCATAGGTACACTCCAACCAAACATTATGTTGCGGGTCCTTCTTCAACTTCTTCAGTTAGTTAATTGATTATTCTGTGCCTGATGTGGTCCACATATGTTCATGTGTCTTTCGTACCTACAAAATTATTTCCAATCCCATAATCCTTTAAAGTAACTTGGAAAGTTGATTTTTTCAGTAAGAATCCGTTTGAAGTTGTGTCACCAACTGCTAGTACATATCGTTTCTTAGCTGTATTATCTCTACCTTTGCAGTTCTTCTTATGTCACTTCAGCTTATCACAACGTTTAAACTGGCATTTGCACTTGCCGCATTGCTGCTTAACACAGAAAGGACCCTTCGCACAAGTAGTTTTTTCATGCTTCCTTGCACTTTGGCTATAAGAAAATATCTTGTCACAGTAACAGCAACGAAGCCTTGACGAACTCATCGATGGCTGCACTACTGTAGACGTTCAATCTGAAGAAGTAGATGGCGCTGTCGACATTATGCCTGAATAAGACGATGGTGGAGCTGCTGCTACTGCACGTCTCCTATCTGAATAAATCGATAGTGCTTCTACTGTACCCACAACTGGCATCTCCATAATATATTCCAGTGGTTTAAACGAGCAGAAACGACGTACATTTAACGAATGCCACTGTCAAACTAATCTCCACAAAATAAACCCAGCTACTTATATACTTGCTGATGTTGACGTTGCCCCCCGGCATTTGTTTCTGGTACCCATATTGTTTTTGTAGGCGTAGGGAATGTCGAATAAAAATGTGTATTTGTTATTCGATTTTTAAAATTATTTTAATTTTTAATAATTTTTTTCAAGTTGTATTGAAATTGTACATAGAATAGAGCAGATCAAGGGAAAAATTAATCTCAACTTTATTGCCGGTCTCCTTTCTTGAAGTCTTATTATTACACGATGTCGGTATCTCTTAATCATTTATTATCAAGACGGGTTTGTAGGAATAATATTATGCTACTTGGTTTTTTAAATTTATGTTTATGTGACTTAAACAAGCCCTATCAAAAGAATAACGACTTTCTGCACAAGCATGATATAATAATGGTATGGATCAGCATCTACCAACACTTTTATATACAAAGTTGTCTATGACCTATTCCATATAATGCTCCTCCGCCTCCTCAATTCTCATCAATCCCAAGCAATCCTCCTCCTTCCCGATCCTCCTCCTCCACCTCCTCCACCTCATCCACAATTAATACTGCGGTTAGCACCGATTGTGCCACAGTCAGATCCACGTGCTCCACAGCTGCTCCACAATCGCCCCAAATGCTCCACGACTACTCCACCTGATCCAAAACTACTCCACCTGCTCCACATCTATTCCACCTGCTCCACAACTTCTCCACCTGCTCCACAACTGCTCCACCTGCTCCACAACTGCTCCACGTGCTACACAATCGCTCCACAAATGAACCCTCTGTTCTGCAACTGACCCCTCATGCTTTTTAACTGACCCCTCACCATCTGCAACTGACCCCTCTTGCTACAAAATTGACACTTCCTGCGCCACAAATGACTTATCTTGCTCCACAAATGACACATCCTGCTCCACAAATAACCCCGTCTTGCTCCAAATTTGACCCCTCCTGCTCTACAATAGACACCTATTGGTCCACAAATGACAAATCTCCCTCCACAAATGACATATATTGCTCAAAAAATTACCCCCCTTGCTCCACAACTAACCCCTCCTGCTCCACAACTGACCCCTCATGGTCTGCAACTGACCCTTCCTGCTCTGCAACTAACCCCTCCTGCTTCGCAACTTACCCCTCATGCTCTGCAACTGACCCCTCTTGCTTGACAAATGACACCTCCTGCTCCACAAATAACCCCTCCTGTTCCACAAATGACACCTTCTGCTCCACAATTTACCCCTATTGCTCCACAAATAACACATATTGCTCCACAAATAACCCCCCTTGCTCCACAAACAACCCCCCTTGCTCCACAAACAACACCCCTTGCTCCACAAATGACCCCTCCTGCTTCGCAACTGACCCCTCATGCTCTGAAACTGAGTCCTCCTGCTCCGCAACTGACCCCTCATGCTCTTTAACTGACCCCTCATGCTCCGCAACTGAACCCTCACACAATCGAGGCTTCGCATTTATGTAGTGGTTTGCTGTTTTTGTATCTTGTAATTCTCTGTATTCAGGTAGAAGGAAATGAGTATGTACCTATTTGCCAAGTGTATTGAGCCCACTTTTCCTCAGGTCTAGATGATTTACTGAAGCCAGGGTCCAACCCGAACCCTTGGAATCCATTTCGTCTTCCTCTTGGGAAAACTTGCGTATACCATTGTCAACAGCGCTTTCTATTGAGTCTGCATTATACACACAGCTACATTCTAAGTATTGAAGGCTTTAGTGCAATATTCTTCATCGTGAGTCTCTGGTTTCGTAAAGCTACAGTCCAGCAACATATTACATTTTACACCGCAGTATTATTCCACCTCATCGATAAGTTGGCTTATCATATTAGGTTTCCTTCTTGACAGGAACGAGCAAACATCTTTCAATGTAATTGACATATGCAATTAAACATATTATTTAAGAAGACCACTGAATGCAGATCATTTCAGGAAAAAATATTAACTATAAATTTCGATAAAAATGTCCCAATGACCAGGCCTATATTCGAACTGGGGTCCCTATATCACACTATATCATGTTTATTTATGTCCGAAATTTTTCTAACAGCATGCTTTTTATGTTTTATTCATCATACATTTATTCCGAATTTATTACAGCGATTTTTAATAAAGTGTTACTTTTCTTCCTTCCATGGAAAGCTAGTAGAAGTAATATGTATGTTTTGGGGCATGGACAACAAAGATGACAGCCTTGACGTCACAATATGATCGCCAAATACACTCGAAGACGCCCTGCGCGCGGACGCCGGCCACGCCTGTGACGACATGGCGGACGGCGCCACGGCGTCACAGCCCCCAGTCCTTGCCCCCGGAGACCCATAAGCACAATATTCTGGAACCATGTAAGACAGCGGCTTTCCATGAAACATCAGCCTAAACACTAGAGGCGATGTCATCTTACTGCCAACTACCAGAGTCTCGTATCTTACCAGTCGCACCAAAGAACATTTAACACAACACAAAGGAACTTCCAGAACCCATATATTCTAACCTGGCAGTATTCTACATCTTAAGTGAATTGTTATCCACAATTAGGTTATACATTTTTTATACTGTTTAGCTATAAATTTACAGAACATACTACTATAATGCGAAAGCTGTAAACCACACATACATAACATGTGATTTAATTAATTTAAAAAAGTTGCAAAATAACATAGACAGATGGTAAAACTACTTCGCAAAACAGTGAAAAATGTACATAAATTGTGTATTTACAATTAAAGCGAATTTGTGATATTATTTCTGTGTAAATGAAAAAAAAATGCACCCGCGGTGTTGAAATAACAATTGCGATGTCTGTCTAAAATTACTTACCTTAAAAAAAAAAAACACAAAGATGATAGTGTTTATATTCTGCTACATAAAAATTTTAATTTTTTACCATTATATGTAAAATTTGAATTACAACATGCATGTTATTTTACTAATTATTGGAATTTATTTACTTGTATGCACTGTAAAACATTGATACATATATACGTGCAAAATACACCTACTTTGGTGGAGACACTGCTGCCATATACATTTGTGCAAAATCACACAAAATAAATGTTAAATTTGAGCATAATTTTTTTGCAAATCTCTGTCAATCGGTGTTAATTAGTTTCACTTCAGAGCCCAAAAGGTTTCACAGATTTCGACAAATGAGGTATCGTTGAATTTGTCTTGACATTGTGGGTGAGATTGGGTATGTGACGTCACGAGATAATGAGTACTCTTGTGATATTGGCATTTAATGAAAACTCTTTGATTACAAAAGTTATATATTTATATATATTAAACCCTTGAATTGTGTATTATTAATGTTTCTGGTTACATCTCTAATGATATCTCTGTCAACAAGACGTCAAGGCCTACACACAATTTACACTTTTAAAAACTTCATGAAAACTATTTGCGTCTATGTAGAGGAACGAAGACTAATTATATGTATTGGTAACTTATTTGTTTATTGGAGTTTTACCAACATTAAACCGGCAAACAGCATGTTGCGAATTCTAATATAAAATTAAGTAATTGTGCTGAAAATCATATTAAGAAGTTACTGATATAAATAATAAACCTACGTTCCTTAACATGGGTGCAATACATTTTGTAATAAGTTCTTAACAGATAAGTTGGTAGGTAAGACTTGACATCTCCTTAATAGCAATATCATTAGAGATGAAACCAGAAACACATGCAACAGATGTGAGACAATTACAAATACACACATACCTTACCCAGAATTCGAACCAGGAAAACAATTTTATGGGATCATTTTAGATTATTTGGGTTTTCAAGGTTAAAGGTAACCGGTATCAAGGTCAAATGACAAGGTCAAGTGTACCTGGATCCAACATTGCTTACAATATGGCTGACAGAACCAAGATGGGTGATGGTTAGGTCTGACTCAGGACCCCTTGTATCAATTTGGCATAACCTTCGGCTATAAAACCAATATGGCTGCCACTGCGCTGCCCTTGAAAAAGATCTCCTGAAATCTGTCCGATGAATAAAAAATTGTCTTTCGGGGGATCGTTTCGCAGCTGGGAGGATCGGTGATTTTTTGAGGGAAAAAGGGAAGTTTTTAGGGGGAAATTGTTAATTTTGAGAGGAATTTAGTAGATTTTGAGGGAAAAAAGTGAAATTTTTAGGGGAGAATGGCCGCCAGGTACCGGAATGACAGAGAATGAACAGCTCCGATCTCCGACGCCAAACGCCGATGTCCTAAGTCCGGCAGTATCCTTTCACTGTAGAAAATGAGTTTCTACTTATTTGTGAATATCTTTCAATAAGTAGGTGCAGCAACCACTTCAAGACCACTCTCTATGACTGAAGATTTGTAAATGTTGTACATCAGTGTGATGTTAAGCGAGGGAGCTAAGTATTATCTTTTTGACCCAGAGCGACAGCAGTGGGAGTCAACACCCGCAAAACTTTCAATGTGTTGCCTTATACTGCTTAGAAGTTCAATTGAAGTGACTTTCAATATGCCTTTTCTGCCAGTGTTTTCTTTTGTTCTTTTCTTGATTGCTTTGTCGACTACACCTTTACTTATACCAAGTCATTATANTTTCTGCCAGTGTTTTCTTTTGTTCTTTTCTTGATTGCTTTGTCGACTACACCTTTACTTATACCAAGTCATTATACATTTATCTCCATAAACATATAACTTAAACCTTTAAAATACAAAATTATGTGAGAAATTGTCTAATGTTATTAAATGTTGTATTCAAGACTAATTTTAGTAAAAAAAATTACAGCTTATTTGTAATTAACGTATACCTACGTCACTTGTGTTACGAAGTATATCACTATTGGTAGGCAGGTTATTCAGATAGCTCATAATTGCCGGATATTAATANCGTCACTTGTGTTACGAAGTATATCACTATTGGTAGGCAGGTTATTCAGATAGCTCATAATTGCCGGATATTAATACTATATAACTGGGTGACTCACAATATATACTTATAGCATGAATAATCTCTTTGCAGTGAAAATTGCACAACTGTTTAACTCAAGATATCTACTTGTGGCATATGTAATCGTTTAGCAGTAAAGGTTCTACAACTGGGTAATTCGAGATATCTGCTTGTTACATGGAAAATAACCATTGTCGAACACATACCAATTTGTTGAAATGTAAATTGTATTCCAGCAGTACCTTCAATGAGACATCTAGTAATAACACTGGGAAGAAAACTTCAGAAGGATGGTGTAGTGTAGATAACTCAAAACTTGATAAAACTGAGTTACATATTTGTTGTTCTAAGCCCACGAGGTTTTCTTACTAAGTGCTGTATGTGTACCGAGTTTGGTGAAATTCGTTTGACACGTTCAAAAAATGAAAATAGGGGACACACAAACGAAAAGACACACACATACATACACACACACAGGCAGGAAAATTATCTTGTAATCATTTCTTTCCTTCTGAAAATATGCTAAAAATTATTGACCCCACTCCTGGAATTATGTCCTCTAGTGTGTCGTAAGAGTTTCGTTATAAATAAAATTAAAATTGTAAAGTGAACGAGGTAAAATATCGTTTGGGAACTCTGTCTTTGATGGAGTTTGCCTTACAATATGCAACACACACATGCACACACACACTTATATATTAGGGTTTAAAAAAATTGTGGACAGGATAGTGATAAGAACTGCTCAAACTATACAAACAAATTTGACAAACGAGAAATGTTCGATTCTATTTTCTCGAAAAACATAATGCAAATAGTTTTACTATAGAGCATTATATTTAAAGACTTTTAGTAGATCAAAAAATAATTTTTAAAATGGAATTATTGTTTACGTTTATTTGTCATATTCCTCGTACTCTGAACGTATTTCAGCAATACATTGACGCGTCCTGCATCCCGACAGATATTGTTCGTCAGAAGGCACACTCTGTCGAAATTCGCAGGCTGGCTACCACAATAAATATTAAGGGTTTGGCGAGCATGCTAGAAGAATGACGCCACAATTCCAAGGCAGAATGAACTCGTGGTGTAGGGGCCACATGCGGCAGAAGACAGACGCAGCTGCGTCTCGCAACTACAAGGGAACGCAAAGCTCAAACCAACAGCTGCGTCTCTCCTGAGATGGCTACCGCAATAAATTATGAGAGCTTTCAGCGGGCGTGCGAGAATAATAGCGACACAATATTCGGAGGCAGGAGAAACACTGCGCCGACCAAGGGGCCCACCAAGTGTCCCAGCATGTGCAGGACTGAGCACTTAAACTTCTATGCCAGAATCAAGGGACCACCAAGTATGCCAGCACATGCAGGTAGCCGGAGTGCCGAACACGTTTTACGACCCAGAGGACGCGGCGGTCAGCCCGGCCACATGCAGAGATGATGCGAGTTTAATATCGCTAACGAGCTTACAGAAACAGAGGAAAAGGAAGGAATGGGGAGTCGGCCGATGTGAAGAGCGGAGTGCGGAGTGGCGCCGGGAGGAACGAGTCCGAGAGAAGACGTCGAGACATCAACGCTGGTCAGCGAGGGATGGTCGCAGCCCAGGCGTCGCAGTCCGTCTACCGAGTGACACAGCAGTCCCCAGGTCGCCGGCTGGGAGATCAACCATCGCCTCGAGACAGCTAAGTAGAGACTTACAGGAAGTGTGACGAAACTTGCTCCCCATGGGGCAAATCGCCGCGTCAAGCCATACATAGCCTACGTAGCTAAGGGGGGAGAGTTGTCTCGTGTGTTCATGTAGAAATTAACCTTTTAAGCGAAAATAAAACTGACATATGTTAACTCGCAAAGAAGGTGAATTTATTTGGTAAATTGGACCTAGGGATAGAAGCGTCAACAGATTCCTACGCCCTGACACTGAGGGTTAGCATTAATTGCGGGTGCCTTATGCTGAGAGCAGAATCAATACCTACTCATACACCATAGCACTGGGGAGGTATCAATTTTTGGCACCCAACTAAGGGGCACGCTTAAGACTGTATAGACGGAGGCAAGAACAGTCTAAGTACCCGGGAGAAAAGATATCTCGCCCCGACCTAGCAGCTAGCGTATTCACGACTTCGGGTAGTCATAAAATTAAACCCATGGCACCCATTATCGACAGTAGGACCGAGAAGGGAACGCGGTAATAAACCAGACAAGAATGGCAGGCCGCAGGTGTGCGCGGAGTTTAGAAGAAAGGCGCAGAGCGAAGACCCAGGAAGAAGGTGACGAGATAAGGACAAATACATCCCTAAATAACTCACAAATGCATATCGAAAGCAGGGGGGAAACAAGGGAGCAGTGCAGAGCCCCGCGATGCCAACACACTGGACTATACATAGTACAGTGCCGCAATTGCCCGCTGCGGCAATGTAACCAATGTATCGGCTGGCCAGATGTTTCCCGGCCGACGCAAGGAACGGGGTACCAGTGCCTTAATTGTCAGGAGCCGCAGACACAGTGCGACCTCCTGAATTGCCCGGGGCACAACACGCACCTGACTCGGTGCGCCACCTGTACACAGGTATTCCACAACATATGTATAGGGTGGCCCGAGGGGGCCGAGGGCACGAGAGGCTGGGTATACCAGTAAGGGGTATGCAGAAAGCAGACAAGCCGGGAGCTCCCTTCAAACGCGGACCAAACTCGGGGCACCTGGGCAAAGGGAGGACAAGGGATAGTAGAGAAAATGGTCCTGCTGGAATTCGCAGGAAGACCCCACTAAGATCCCAAACGATTCATACAGAATTCCGAACACGAGTTCCGGACCTGTGGTGTTCCCAGGAAGCGTTGGGTGCAGAAGGCACGCGAACAATTGAAACAAGCCGCCCTCAGCTGGTGGGACAGGTATGGGGAGTTCATACCAATGTGGGAACAATTCGCTGCCCGCCTGAGCAATAAGTTCGCAGGAGAAGAGGTTTAAATCTGGGCTACGAATCGAGTTCTACACCCAGCAACAACAGAACGAGGAAGAAGTAGAAATCTTTATTAGGAGGAAGGCGCAAATGTACGCATGCATTCCGCCAGAAGGAACGGAAGCGGAGGGAGTTTGTATAATTACGAGGCTATTAANAGCTGGGCTACGAATCGAGTTCTACACCCAGCAACAACAGAATGAGGAAGAAGTAGAAATCTTTATTAGGAGGAAGGCGCAAATGTACGCATGCATTCCGCCAGAAGGAACGGAAGCGGAGGGAGTTTGTATAATTACGAGGCTATTAATACCGGCCCTACGGAGTGTCCTTCGCCATCAACGGGCAACAGGGATAGAGGAACTCGTGGAAAGGGCGAGAGAGGCAGAGATCGATTACTAGGAAATGTGCGCAGTAAGGGTCGGGACCCACCTCCCCACCCGTCCTCCTGCCGTCCACCCAGAGCGGACAATACAAAATAACCTACCCGAGAAAAGCGAAAGAAAGAGTCCACCGCAGTGCTGGTACTGTCCCGAGAGGCACCTCCACCGCGAGTGCCCAACCATAAAAGCCCGGATAGCCGCCGAAAAGGAAAAAGTCACTTGGAACTCTCCCCTTGGAACAGGGAAGACTACTCACCCGAGGCGAGAGTCGGGAAATACCCTCGCCGGGGCACCGAGCCACTCTGCATCCCTGGCGTAAATAAAAGGGTGAGGCTAATATGCACTGTGGGCGACCCGGAATCAGGCACGCAAGCCCCTCGGATAGAAGCCCGGATTAATAGCCATGCTGTTAAGGCAGTCTTATACACAGCCTCAGCCGGCAACTTTATCAGAAGCCAGCTGCTGACACCATAACCAAGGAAAGCGATGCAGAAGGACACCCGACACGTCAAAATGGCCCAGACGTAGTCCCGACTGACAATAGAGGGAAAAATCACCTTGCCAGTATACACAGGGGTAGGAACAGTAGCAACGGAGTTCTTCTGTGCCCCACAGTTAGCGGAAGAAGTAATCCTCCGGCAACCATGGTTGTCGAGCCAAGGCTGTATAAACGACTGTGGTCAAGAGCGATTATACTTGGTAAGGCGTAACAGAATGGCTGTAAAATGGGAGGTTCCCCCCTCCTCGACGAAGTCACCACAGCCAGGGTATGTGGAGCTGCAGCTAATTTAGTTCCACGAGAACAAAGGACTGCTACAAGACATACAGCAGGCCGATCCCACACTACCGGGACTAATGGAGCGACACCCCGACCGATATGAAATAAGAGGCGGCGTAGTCTGGGCAAGGGCCCACCCACGAGCCGATCAGTGGAAGGTCTGGGTCCCCAAAGAGTTACGACCCAGCCTCTGCGAGCACCATCACGACCATCCCCATGTGGGACACCCCGGGTGCCAAGAAACATTAAAGGCCCTGACCACCCTATACACCTGGCACAGAGTCGCGCGGGAAGTCTGAGAGTGTGTCGCCAGATGCCATACATGCTGTGCAAACAAGGCATACCCGGTGCCGAAGACGCGGTATACGCCCAGACGACCGNCCAAGGAAATTACGGGCCCCTATCCTAGGACGCCCAGGGGAAAACGATACCTGCTCGTCGGAACCGACCAGTTCTCCCGGTGGACGGAAGCATTCCCTGTACCTAATCAGAAAGCGGGCTCGATTATCCGACAAATAGAGCGGGAGGTTTTTCCCAGGTGGGGGTTTCCAAAGTGCGTCCTGAAAGCTGGACGACGCCCGCATACCACACCCAGGCAAACCCCACCGAACACCCGGAACCAGGAGCTGAAAAAGAACATGCGCATCCGGATGGGCGACAACCACGCACAATGGGACATGCACATCCCCGAGATCCTGTACACACTGCGGTGCTGGCACAATGATGCCCTGGGCACTTCACCCAGCCAACTCATACTCGGGAACAATCTCCGCCACCCAGGAGAATGGTAGTGGGAGACCGAGGCGACAGAGCTGCCCAGCCCCGAAGCAATAAGGAAAGCGGCTATCCGAAGAACAGGCGCGGCTTGGAGAAACCAACAATGGTACATCCGACGCAAATACCCGGAAACAACCAGCGATGGACACCACCTACCCGAAGGCCAGCACATATTGTGCGGAATCATCCTCTGAGCCGGGCCAGTGAAAAATATTGTGCGGGATTTGCGCCGAAATGGGAGGGACTGTACATCATAGCATGGCACCACGGGATTGTGTACTGGGCAGAAGATGAAATGGGGAAAATGCGGAAGGTAGCGAGGGACCAGATACGCCCTATACGCGTTCTGCATCCGGACAGATATTGTTGGTCAGAAGGCACACTCTGCCGAAACTCGCAGGCTGGCTGCCGCAATAAATATTAAGGGTTTGGCGAGCGTGCTAGTAGAATGGTGCCAGGATTCCAAGCCGGAATGAACACGTGGTGTAGGGGCCACATGCGGAGGAAGACAGACGCAGCTGCATCTCGCAACTACAAGAGGACGCTAAGCTCAAACCAACAGCTGCGTCTCTCCCGAGACAGCTACCGCAATAAATGATGAGAGGTTTTGGCGGGCGTGCGAGAATAATAGCGACACAATATCCGGAGGCAGGAGAAACACTGCGCCGATCAAGGGGCCCACCAAGTGTCCCAGCATGTGCAGGACGGAGCACTTAAACTTCTATGCCAGAATCAAGGGAACACCAAGTATGCCAGCATGTGCGGGTAGCCAGAGCGCCGAACACATTTTACGACCAAGAGGACGCGGCGGTCAGCCCGACCACGTGCAGAGATGATGCGAGTTTAATATGGCGAACGAGCTTACAAAAGCACGAGGAAAAGGAAGGAACAGGGCAGTCGGCCGATGTGAAGCGCGGAGTGCGGAGTGGCGCCGGGAGGAACGAGTCCTAGAGAAGACGTCGAGACGTCAACGCTGGTCAGCGAGGGACGGTCGCAGCCCAGGCATCGCAGTCCGTACACCATGTGACGGAGCAGTCCCCAGGTCGCCGGCTGGGAGATCAACCATCGCCTCGAGACAGCTAAGTAGAGTCATACAGGAAGTGTGACGAACCTTGCTCCCCATGGGACAAATCGCTGCGTCAAGCCCTTCATAGCTTACGATTCTAGGGGGGGGGGTGGAGAGTTGTCTCGTGTGTTCATGTAGAAGTTAACCTGTTAAGAGAAAATAAAACTGACATATGTTAACTCGCAAAGAAGGTGAATTTATTTGGTAAATTGGACCTAGGGATAGTTGCGTCATCAATTGCTGGCGCCTTACGCCGAGAGCAGAATCAATACCTACTCATACGCCACAGCACTGGGGAGGTATCAACATCAAAGAGTAAACAATGTTTATCATATTTAGGGAATTATCAAAAGGGATCCCCATAATTTCTGCAATAAAATAATATTATGACTGTCCGCAAGAATCAAGAAAATAAAAATTTTCTAGTCATTTTTTGGTTTAATCGTATGTGCACATTTGGAGCAGTTTAAAATATTTTAACCTAGCATGGTATAATAGCAGTAACAATTCTGCACTCTAAATACTCTTAATTAGGACCTCTTTTAATCTAAACAACTTATATATCAATTATCGCCATCTTTAACACAGGGATATTACTCTGAAAGGCAACATATGTCAATTCTTCTAGCATGGTAAATTTTTTTCTAAAATGGCCAATAATTCTTTATTTACGCATGCTATACACACGTAAATTAAGACCCTAGCTAGAAATTTTAGTACTTTTTCCTTGATCTTAATTCACAAAAATATTTATTTTGCTGCTCTCCGTATTGAAAGATAGTACCACCTTCACTCGTGTGTCCGCCTACGAGTGTATATCAAAGGGCTATACTTTGCTAGACAAGATCAAGTCTTGCATATTTACGTTTAACACCATGATTTTAACAGTTCCCTAAAGTCAATGTTAATCGAAAACAACATTGTACCTACACATATTATAAAACTCAACGTCTCTCTGTCTGTCTGCCTGTTAGTGCACTTATCACTCGAGAACCACTTATCCGAGTTGCGTGTTTTTTTTAAAATTCATAGCTATCTTCTATTGCTAGGTTTAAGTATATATTTTGTCTAAGTAACATAAGGAATAAGCAGTGACGATAATATTGAATCAAGTTGGAAAAATGTTTGCTGCCAGCGCGCTCTCTTTCAATACTCTGTCTAAACCGTTATAGATGAAACAATATCATGTAGTAAAGAAATGTGTAAAATAATAAAACCTAAAAAAACTCTGCGGTAGTAAATATCTATATATAACAGAGAAATACTTATAACAGTTTTTACCATTTGATTTCTCATGCGTCCAAAGAATCACAACCAAGCCTCTGACATGGTTCCAAAAGCATGCTATCTTAACATCAAAAAATGAAATCATCTAAAACATAAATAAAACAATCCTGAACATGACTGAGTCACCCTCCCGAACGTACACGTATGTAGACTATGTTGTTGAAGAGGAAGACGCAGTCCACTATCCGACTGAGTTATTGAATTCCCTTAATTCATCAGGTTTGCCTGTTCACGCTTTTGCTGTAAAAATTGGCGCACCAATCATGTTATTACGAAACATAATCCCTCCAAAATTGTGCAGTGGCACTCGCCTACAAGTAAACAGTTTGATGGGTTATGTTATTGTGGCAACTATTATGAGTAGCACCGGTACTGGCGAAAAAATCTTAATACCCAGAATACCCATGATTCCAACGGATTTACATTTCCAGTTTAAGCGTCTCCAATTTCCGATAAGGGTTTGTTTTGCTATGACTGTAAATAAGTCACCAGGCCAAACTCTGAAAGTTTCTGGAGTTGTCCTCCGATAGTCATGCTTTTCACATGGACAATTATATGTCGCATGTTCGCGTGCTAGTTTGCAGTAGCAATTTGTATGTACTTGCTCCCAATAAGAAACCGAGAAATGTTGTGTACAAAGAGGCCCTGCGATAAAATGTATGTATTTAGATTAGAAAAAGAAAAAATCAACAAATGACTTTATGCAACATATTAAAATTTAAAAAATAATAGTATCTTGAAATTTAAAATATTTGTCAAAATATTATTTAGCTCATAATTAACACTAAGTAAAACTCAACTTTATTTTAAAAAAAAAACCTAAAAAATGATTCTGCAGTCCACGCGAGTGGAGCCGCGGGTACAGCTAGCATATTTATAATTAGTANACACTAAGTAAAACTCAACTTTATTTTTAAAAAAAACCTAAAAAATGATTCTGCAGTCCACGCGAGTGGAGCCGCGGGTACAGCTAGCATATTTATAATTAGTAGTAGCCTTGTGTAGCATTCCTGGCGGTACCAAGTTTTGTAAGTAACATAACAAAACACTTTCGTTGGAAACACTAAACTAGCACCTGCGTAAACCTGTAAGTCAATCTAATATATAAAATTCTCCCGTCACAGTGTTAGTCACTGAACTCCTCCGAAACGGCTGGACCGATTTTTATGAAATTTTTTATGTATACTCGGTAGGTCTGAGAATAGATTTATATCTATTTTTAACACCCCTAAGTAATAAGGGTGGCCACCCCCAAACAATTTTTTTTATTGTTTGAACAAAATTTTTATTGCTCTTAACAACGATGTCTTGAGAGCCAATGAGTATGAAGCGAGGTGGATATGGAGCAGCGCCGGAATTCAAACGAGAAGGGGGTTACTGGAGATCACTGAGAAAACACGCCGACCAGCAACATCGTCCAGCACGATTCCCACGTGCGAAAACTGATAGTGACCCGCTGGAAATCGAACACGGTTCAGTTTAGTTGTAAAAGAGCCCTATAGCTGCTGTGCCACCCTCGTCCCAATAACGAATTGAAGAAAGAGAATACATAGCACCATCATAGAAGATACAAAACAGTTTAATATATTAACAAAACAACCTCGTTGTAGGTTTATAGGTCAATAACGAATAAAAGTAGCCGTATGAAAAATGCCGAGATAAAAGTAGATTAAACAAGGGTTTAGTTCATTAATAACATGAAGAGCGATCTACCTTCCACGTAAGCGTGTGCGTCAATAGAAAATGGAAGACGGTCTTGCGATACCTTTGATATTTTGTCCGTCATTCCATGCTAGCCACTTTTTATTATTTATTATTCAATTGAATACATACTAAATTATTTTGTACTTTTTACAATTTTTTAAATTTTTTGCCCAGAGATTAAATTTTATGGCTAAAATTCCAACATTTTGACAGTAAATCAGTAAATAATCGCCAAGTTAAAAAGGTGTATAGGTATATATAGGTAGTATATTGTTACATACGTAGTTATGTAGAAAGAACCATTTTGCAAACAACTTTCATATCATACCTGTATCGCAAGAGTTAGTAAAAAATGGTTTGTAGCCCATTTATACCGCCGATCGTGGGGCCATATTGATAACACCGTAACGTCGCATCTCATGTAACCCACAATGTCAAGACGAATCGTACGAAACCACGTTTGTCAAAAACTGTTCAGACTTTTGGCATATAGAGTTGAACTAATGTGCACCGATGCATTGACACACCCAAAAAAAATTACCTTTTTTAAAATTATTTTTTAAATTTTACACAGACATATTTGCCACAGTGTCTCCACCGATATCGGTGTATTCATACACCTACATACTTCAATCATTTTTGCTATGCGTATAAGTAAATCTATCATTATAATAAGTAAAATAACAGGTACACTGTACTACTACTTTTTTTTATAGAATGAGGTAATGTAACAATTATTATTTAGCAGAAAATTTTTCCTCCATGGCCAAAAATGTTACACAGACATAGCAATTGTAGTTTTACCACAGTGTATGCGTCTTTTTTACATACACAAAATTAAAATCACAGATCCACTGTAATTGTAAATACATAATTTCTGTACAATTGCCACTGTTTTACGAAGTANCACAAAATTAAAATCACAGATCCACTGTAATTGTAAATACATAATTTCTGTACAATTGCCACTGTTTTACGAAGTAATTGAACTGTTCGTAACGGTGTAATTACAACTCTGTTACGTTAACTAACATGCTATGTATGAGTAGTTTTACCATTTTCACATTATTGTACTCTTTTCTGTAAAGTGATAGTCAAAATGAGTTATAAAAAAGTCTCCAAAATGTTGATAAAAATGAACTTCAGATATAGAATACAGCATGGTTAGAAATTTTGGGGTTTTATTTTTCTTTGTGCTGTGTGAAATTGTTCTNGAACTTCAGATATAGAATACAGCATGGTTAGAAATTTTGGGGTTTTATTTTTCTTTGTGCTGTGTGAAATTGTTCTTTGGCGCGACTAGGAGGACACGAGACTCAGGTATTTACACAGCACGACTACGTCGCCGCGATGGTTAAGAGGACTATGTATCTGCGCGTTCAAGTTCAAGAGGCGAGGCAGCGATACGGGCGACACTTACGTACCCCTAGCCCCTCATCACTCATACGCGCAAGGCGTGCAGTGTTTCCATCAAAACTCTGCTAATAAGATCTTTAATAGCGGGACTTTATTACACGCGATGGAAGCCCACAGATTATACTACGTGCATATAATCGTACATTTATGTTGCTGCTTAAGGAAACTGTATAGGCAAGCTTTAAAAATGCTATATTTGACCATTTTCATAATTTTTTTCTCCATGAATACGCTTAATGTGATAAAAGTAAAAATACATGGACATAGATAATTAATTTTTTTTTTTTTTTACCTTTTCTGGCAAAAGGTTGTATTTCCAGAACTTTTATTTACCGAGATACGCGTTTTCGCGCCAACAACGATTTCACAGAAGATATTTTAGTACATGGTCCTCTTAGGACTGACATTTCACAGAAGGCCACTGTTGTGCGTGGGGGTCGCACTATACGAGGACGACGAGTCAATGGCCTGGCGCTAAAGAGCGCAGATCGGTGCCGAAGAGAGTGCGTATTTCAGGTAATGTCAGCCGAGTCAAGTGCAGGATTATGATGGAAGTTCGCCGAAAACATGTGGTCCAGATAAAGATGTGTGCTCTGATCCCAGCCAAGTATTGTGATAGGCTTCTACCCTGCAGAGGCCTGGATAGCCCGAGAGTAGAAAGGAGCTGTCGTGGTTTGTCGAAGGACAGTAAACTGGTAACATAGGTTTTAGGATGAAACTTAATATTCCGGTAGGAGTCCTTAAGTTAGATGAGCAGGAAAAAGATAAATTTATGCGGGCTCTTCTAGCTTGGTACTTAGGTTTAGTTGTAACGACTCTTTATTGTTGTTTTGTGCAGAATAATCAGTGTGTTGTGATAAATAGTAAAATAAGTGGCCAGCCTAGATGGCTGTTTTGAAAGTGTTGTTAATTAAATTGAATTTTATTGTTTTGGAAAGCCTTACAAAATGAATCTTGTAAATGTTAAATGAGAATTAGCTACGTTGTTTTATATTTAAGAGGCCCCAACGTATAATATAATATTTGTAGTTTTTACCTAAGGCTAACTCGCCGGGATTCTTCAATGAAATATTTGAACTGCAAAGCGAGCTGCGTGAGTTGGATACCCTCTTTATTTAGTTATGTTAGAGTATCGTCTGAGATTTTTAAATGCCCCTACCCAGGTATGTCGTGTTTTGGGTAACAAATATATAAATAAGTAGGGGAAGTGCTCATAGAGTAACAAACATATTTGTTGTAGGCAAAGAATACTCCACATTTTTGGGTGGAGTTGAGTTGGTTAGTGTTTAGGTAATTCGAGTGTCCTGTTGGGAATGACTAAATATTGATTACATTTAATGTGATAGATTTTGGGTAGTTTTGAAGTGTCATTAGTGCTAACGGACGAAGCAGATAAAAGAGTATTATTAATCAGTTATTAGGTTGTGCTTATTTTTGGTAAAGCACTATCATAGTGTTAGGCAGTAAGGCAAGAAGAGAATTTATTTAATGTTGCTAATGGCCATTCATTATGCAGTACATTTTTATTTCATGTGAATTTGTAAGCCATAGTAAGAGGTGAAAGCATGTAATTTTAGGTTAAAGAGGGTTAGAACTTTATCAATTAAGTGCAGAGTGAAATTCGAGAAGAATATCATTAATTTAATTTATGTTTTTTNAAGAGGGTTAGAACTTTATCAATTAAGTGCAGAGTGAAATTCGAGAAGAATATCATTAATTTAATTTATGTTTTTTATTTAGATAATTAGATACTTGGTACTGTATGAGAGGATATGTTTTTGAAAACAGAGTAGAGATAGCATGGCAGTATGTACGTGCTGTGCTCTGTGATCCGGCGAGGTGAACTACATGTAGTTTTAGACGCAGACCTGCTATAGTGCACTTGTGTCGAGGTGCTGCTAACTAGCAAGTGTTGGTTGAACAACAGATTTTGTTTTCCAGGTGAGCCGCCACATATGGAGACNTCGAGGTGCTGCTAACTAGCAAGTGTTGGTTGAACAACAGATTTTGTTTTCCAGGTGAGCCGCCACACATGGAGACTGAGAGAGCTGTGGCCAAGTGACTGCCCTTCGACGATGTATTTTCTTGAAGCAGCAACATTGTTCTTTTTAAATTCCAGATGTGTGGCGGCACATAGCTGAAGGAATTGTTGACTTTTTTGTGTTTCCTAGGTTTGAATTATCTTGTTGTGGTTTTTAACATTCAGGTGCAGAGTTCCTGAGATTATGTGTGTTTAAATGTGTTACTGCTGGATAATTGTGCTAAGGAGGTAATTTATCGCTCGTGTGAAGAATAGTAAGATTGGATCGCCCAAGGAAAAGGGGAATTTAAGATGAGAAACAAATGTTATACAGGAAAACTGAATTGCGAGGAGAAATTAAATTTGGGTCATTAGGTTGAGATCCCACTGGAAGATACTGAGAAAAAAATGTATTTGCAATGGGAACCTGAAGTTACAGTACACCCGAGTTAGGCATGTTTGCATAGAAGCCTAGGTGGAGGTTCGCGGGTTCGACTCCAAGGAAATGAAGGGCCGTGGTAGTTGAGAAGTTAGCCTGCTCTCCACCCACCAAGGCGAACCGGGTGCAATTCCCAGCCGGGTCACTCCCGGATTCTCGCAAGTGGGAATCGTGCTGGATGATGCCACTGGTTGGCAAATTTATTCGGGGATCTCCCGTTTCCCTCGCCCTTTCATTCCGACGCTGCTCCATACTCACCTTTCTTCACCCTCATCGGCTCTCAAGACCACGATGTTAAGAGCCACCCAAATATTTTCACTCTTCACTCTCCAAGGAAATGAAGGAAGAGAGTAAAAAAACTGTAGGAAAGGGATTTGTGAATTTGAAGACTGAGCAGGTGGGAAGTGTTGGCTACAAAATATTACGAGACCTGTTTGCGATTAAGTATTTAGTGATTATTTGTACTGTGGGAAAAAATAAAAGGCTCTAAGGTATATCTGTTTTGTGTTGATCATTTGGATGTCAGATTTTAAATACCATTTTCAAGTTCTGTTACAGACGGGAATGAGAACGGAGCTTTCTGCAGTATAAAGGGTAGATGCCTGGATGTGTTTGTCGCTGGAAAAGCGACGCAGCTCCAAGTCGTGTTTCTTCTAATGAACAACCATGGTGTTTTCTTTCGACAGGAGGTACCGATGTTTCGAGGAAAGCTGTCAGCCAGCACTCGATGAGTAGCAAAAGTTAATTGCCAATTTTGGTTGGGACCTTTGGTCTAGGAGAGTTTGAGAGAATGTTTAATTTTTGTGGTCAATTTTTGTGTTTGTAACCCTGAGTGAGTGTTTTCAGTGCATGGTGTTTTATTTAGGCATGAGTGACGAGTCGATGCTGTTGCGACTGGGAACTGGCCTCGACCATCCAGAGGTAGTTGACCAGGGGGCGCGAGATTCACAGACACCAATTTCTTGCACTTGGGACGTGGGGATTCAATCCAGGAAGGGGCAAGAGGTGCATTCGGTCCAGAGCGAGGCAGTAGTCACAGGACCTTCAATTTTACAGCCGAGAAACAGGGAGGGGGATGTTTTTTGTCTGGAGTGAGGCATGTGAGTAGCGATGCCAACCTTTGGTCAGTTCCAGGCGAACATGTGGAGTATTATTTTTCTTTTAGCTAGAAAAAGTATCTGGCACTAGGGTCTGCTGGTCTCCTGTGGCGACTTCCATACCTACCTAGGAATAGCCTCAGACACAGAACCGACCGACGGCTGAAACTGGATTTTGTAAGTGGAAATTGTTAATATCATAATTCCTCGTTTTATTTTTGGTCGATTTTGTTTTAATTTGTTTTGGACAGGGCTAGTGGCCTGGAAATCTGTAAGTCTGTTTACCAAGTGTTACAGGACCCTGATGACTGGCGTGGAGAGAGAGACAAGGTGCCNGCCTGGAAATCTGTAAGTCTGTTTACCAAGTGTTACAGGACCCTGATGACTGGCGTGGAGAGAGAGACAAGGTGCCCACCATGGTTGTATGTTTTTATTGCTCTAATATTTTTTTTGAGACAAATGGATTAAAATAGTATGACAGGCCGAGATGAATCGATTGGTAGATATTTTGTTCTTGTAAACGAAATTCAAAAGGAAAAAAAAATATTTATTGTGGTTTTTAATGCGAAAAAAATTAGATGTTGGTTTACATGTTTAAAAGAAATTATAAATTGATAAANATATTTATTGTGGTTTTTAATGCGAAAAAAATTAGATGTTGGTTTACATGTTTAAAAGAAATTATAAATTGATAAAACAGCTTTTTATTGAAGGAGTCTAATTGTAGCCATCTTTGAAAGAAAAAATAATAATAATAAGTGATTTTTAAGAGTTGTTAGTTTAGAACTATTGTCTTTTCTTTGTAGTTTTATGTGTGTTCATGTGTGTGTTTTACAGCTTAGCAGCAGATGCCGGCCAAGTAGCCACTGATCTGTATTGCCAAGTACTTCATTAGAACATTTTAAACTAAAGCTAGAATGATAAGTTGCGTTGTTTTGGTAATGTTTGATGTCCTGATAGGATATTTAAGTGGTTTATTTGTCTTTCTAAGATGTTGTTTGATGGGGATTGATAGTTTATCCCCTCGTCAGAAGACTGGTGTTCAGTGTCGCATGGACTGGGATGTGCGCGATGAGTTTTTTTTTTAATTAGGCGGAATTTTGGAAACTTTGAAACTGGTTCGTACAACGAAGAGTGATGGATACCTGTGTTGGTGATGGATACGAAGAGTGATGCGATTCCAACCCACTGCAAGGAAAACACTTAGCTGTTTTTGAGACAGTTTATAAAATAGAGGTGGTGTGAAGTGAAGAAATGAGAATTGGTTTTCGTAGACTTTGCAAAGGGTGTAGTAGCCNGTTTATAAAATAGAGGTGGTGTGAAGTGAAGAAATGAGAATTGGTTTTCGTAGACTTTGCAAAGGGTGTAGTAGCCGTGGTAACTACTGGGAGTAGGAGCAGGACTAGGGTCCTTTTGAGTTACAGGTCGCTGCTGCCGAAGAAGAGGATGGAAGTCTTGGACGAGGTAGTTACAGTTAAGTTTAGAGTCAGTTGTTCNGTTTATAAAATAGAGGTGGTGTGAAGTGAAGAAATGAGAATTGGTTTTCGTAGACTTTGCAAAGGGTGTAGTAGCCATGGTAACTACTGGGAGTAGGAGCAGGACTAGGGTCCTTTTGAGTTCCAGGTCGCTGCTGCCGAAGAAGAGGATGGAAGTCTTGGACGAGGTAGTTACAGTTAAGTTTAGAGTCAGTTGTTCNGGTGTGAAGTGAAGAAATGAGAATTGGTTTTCGTAGACTTTGCAAAGGGTGTAGTAGCCATGGTAACTACTGGGAGTAGGAGCAGGACTAGGGTCCTTTTGAGTTCCAGGTCGCTGCTGCCGAAGAAGAGGATGGAAGTCTTGGACGAGGTAGTTACAGTTAAGTTTAGAGTCAGTTGTTCATTTGCAAGAGTTTGAGAAATTTTGGAAATTGCGTTAGCTGTGGAGATTTTGTTGTGTGATATGGTGCGAAGACCACTTTGATATTCCCTGTCCAGTTTGAGGTCGCTTGGTTAAATTTTAGAAATTTACCATGACTGGGGATTCTTTCCCCCAGTCACATTGAGGAATTTTCTTTGTAAAACAGTTTGTAACAGACTCTGTGTCAAATGTAAACACGAACGCATCAGTTCGTTCTAGGGTTTCTTGTGAGGGCAACAGCCCAATGGGCGAGGGAAAATTGTCAGTTAACAACATTTGGGCACTGGATTTTTCTCGGATCTGTGTAATATGTCCTTTAGTGCGACTGGAAAGTCGCGAGACTCGGGTAGTTTGCAACAGGAGGATGTTGCCGAGAGGGCTTCGGCTGAGTTCCACGGAAGACTGCTGTCGTTAATGTGGTCAGTGTTCCACTTCCTTTAAATGTGAATTTTGCGCCGGCGGTCGGCTGATGTCCCGTTGCGAAAAAATGGAGAACGGGGAAGTGGCTGGCTCCAGGTTATCAACCGAAGTCTCGATGGCTCAGCAGTTCTGGCCTGAGTACTTGCGGGACACGCAATATACGAGGTCAAGGAGTCGATGGCTTGTTGCGAAAGAGAGCAGATCGGTGGCGAAGAGAGCGCGTGCTTAAGACTAGGCGGAGACTTGTACCCGCCTACAGCCTGGTTTTTAGTGACGTCGATGATCCGGCGAGTGCTGGATCATGATGGAAGCTCGCCGTAAACATCTGGTCCAGATTAAGATGTGTGCTGTGATCCCTGTCAAGTATTGTGATGGCCTCCTACCCTGCGGAAGTCTGCATAGTCCGATAGTAGGGAGGGGGGTTGTAGTGGTTCGTCGAGATATGGTAAACCGCTAACTTAGGATTTAGGTTTAAACTTAAGATTAAGGCAGAGCCCCTTCTTTTATATGACCAGGGAATTTAAGGTTATTACATAATTTTATGCAAGCTCTCCTAGTTTGGCACTCAGGCTTTGTTGTAATATATTTTTATTGTGGTTTTGTGCAAAGAAATCGTTGAGTAGTTTTAAAGAATTAAAGATGTGTTGTTTCTTGATAACTGTTTTCGAAGTGTTAAGTAGTAAATTGAGTTTATTAGTTTTGTAAAGCCTTACACAATAACTCTGGCAATTGTTATATAAGAATCATATTCCTGGTTATACGTTTTAGATACGTCCGAGTATAAGTTACAGATTGTACCTAACGATACTCCTCCGGGGTTTTGGATGAATGAGTTAAGCTGCAATGCGAGTTGCCTGGGTTGAATACCTTCTTATATTTAGTTATGTTAGTTGACCATCTGAACTTTTTAAGAATTCCCACACCCAAGAATGTAACGGTACGGGCTGCAGATAGGGACATGCGTAGGGGAAGCACTCGTGACAGGACATTACTTAGTAATTTGAAAACAGAAAGCATATACTATCATCGGGAATTAAGTATTCGTTTTGAATATACAAATCGAGTTCGAAATAGTTCAATTCTCTACGGCTAGATCGCATGTATTGAACAAATACTTTTGGTTATCTTTGAACTCCTTGGAACATTAGTGTAAAATTACAAATACTGTACTCGTTTTTGCGAATAACATATAAAAATGTAAAATAACTGAAATTTTTTATGTGTAACTACATGCTCACCGATACTTCAGATTATAATACAAGTTTACACACTCATGGTCATTGTAGAGTTTGATAATGGATGATCCTATAACTACACTGACATTGACTTTTTATACAACCACCATGTGGCAGTAAAAATACACAATTTAAAATTTTAGTAAAGGGAGTGGATATGTTTTTACAAATACATTGCGTTTATCAAGCCATAAGTCACGTATTTACCAAATAATTTTTCGTACTATATGGATTCTTAATGATATTTGTTTAAAATTGCACAAAATGGAGTTATTTTAGAGATTGCACAACAAAATTTAAATTACCAAAGAGTTATATGTGTAAATTTACATTTATGTTTTGCAGTGTCCATTTTGATTCGCCGCAGTTTCGCTGCCTGAATGGCAGTAGTCATACTTACATGTGTAGCTGAGTCACTAGTTTACTAGTAATATTACAGAATATGAGAACTCTAATGGAGTTGGTATAATGTTTAACTAAGAAATATTTGTGACCATTTCATGTTCGTAGCTTCTAAAATAATATTTACATTATTTACTAGTAAAATTTGGCAGGAATGAAGTAAGAGAAAGAGAAAAAAAAATACGCTTCGTCTGTTTGGGAAATTTCAGATTTTACCGAAAAATATTTCAATTATATTTAGCTTTAACTTTACCACAAAAATAGAATACTAGTTTACATTACAACAAAATGACCATTCAAATAACGACATATTATTTTTTCAAAAATGCTTTCGCTAAACATGTATAAATGTGCGTTATGGGTCTGATAACTTTATCTGTCTATTCTTGATATTACGCAGAAATTTTTATAACACTATGAGTAGTTATTTTCCCAATATTTCGCCCACGGGAATGTGTGGACTATTTTCTTCTACTCTTCAAGAATCTTCTTGAAAACACGATGTTGTCGAACGTGTATATGTATATATGTATGTGTATGTATGTACGTCCATATACATATATATATACATAAAATCGCACACATTCTTTTAAAATTAACTTACTATGCACTCAGTTACGTTTCAACATCATTAGGAAATATGGTGTGTTTAGAGAAGAGTGGGTTCTGCTGCTAACATTAACCAACGAGCGAACTCGTCTCTCGAACGGCAAGTACAAAGCAACATTACGAAAACATTTCAAATAAGTTGATGTTTTCATTGCCTTTGCGTTTTAGTCAGTTTACCACGAAAAATGTCAAGATACGGCCTAACACCTATCTTAAATTCTAATCATGCGTTTGATACATTATACAATTTAAGTTATTTAGTAGAAATTTTACTTTATTGTGAACAAATCGGCAGTGTAAATAAGGATTTCAATTAAATATTTCAGATACACACAGTATCGTCATCGTCCCAATCATTGTGAAAAACGTATTTGAATTGAAAAAGCATAGACTATTGTAGATGTATATTTAGTGACTCATTAAGTAAGATGTTTTGTTTTATCTGTGACTATTCCAACTAGGTGCAGTTCCATGGGACTTGTAACAAATTGGATGCTAATGCTGCTCTCGCTGTCATTTGATGTGTTGACAATCAGCTGTCTGCTCTGAAACCATTCTGTCTCCCTACAACCGTCTACGAATATGCTTGAATTTTATGAAGAAATTTTAATACTTGTATAAGGAGGTTATTTCGGAATGAACAGAAAAAAAAATATAAACATATAAAGTATAAAAAATTATTTTGGATAAGTGTTATTTTGTAGTTAACAATGAATAAGGCAAAACTTTAGATCACCTTTGGCTGAAGGTTTGCTTTTTGTACAAAATAAGCCTACTAACATAATAACTTAGATATTCGGGGAAAATAATGAATGAACTCAAGAGTTTTATGAAATTAAACCAAACGTGTGTTATCTGTAGTGAAATACAAATATGAATAAAAAATATGCAACAATTTTTTTATTCAGTGACGGTTTTAAACTCTGTATAAGCTTTTTTTTTATCTTTTATTATATAAAACCTTCTACAAAATTTATTATAGGCCTAATATCACAAATAATATTTGTTATTGGTGTTATTATTACCATGTGATTCACATGAAAGCATTTGACATCCTACACTGTAGTGACTTAGCCAGGGGGGCTATGGGTTCCACAGAGTTCCAGACCCACCCCTTCCAGATTTAAAATATGAATGATAAATGTATAGAAAACCTAACAAAAACAGTGCTATGTCTGTGTAAATTTACAGGCATGCCTATGTACATTTACAATGCGATTGATGGAGTCCATTTTCTCCACTGGTTATCTTTCGTGGACTACTGAAGTTTTCAAACTTCACGTTGTTCCTGCAGAGCTGGTATTGCCAAGACGTGTGTCTTGTCAACAAACATGGTACTAATGTAGTTTATTCATTGTCTTCTCCTAAGTAGCTTGGTATTCTACCTCTTCAATCATTCATGCTTTGAGAAAATCCATAATTACATAATTGACAGGTCAAGAACAGTACTCTTCTCAATTGTCCAACATGAACAAGTTCTTGACACGGAAAAAAATATAAACTAATTATTTTGTGGTTGGCTTTATTATGATGTCACTAATGGCGGTTACTATAACTTCTCACTAAAATAATATTTTAAAAATCGCTGCTTGCCGTTTTAAGTTTTTCAAGTTTTAATGTGTTCTGCGACAGAAATATTTTCCCAGGGAAAGTTAAAATCATTTATGCAGAGTCACTCATTTTCCCTCTCGTGTAATCACATAAATTCAAGACGCAATAATTAATTGTTAAAATTGGCAAGTATATTGCTTGAACTATTTCCTTCGGGCTTAACAGCGATAAACAAAGTGTCACTTGCAATTTAATCTGTTGGCCTCCAACTCATGTAATCCATTATTACATAGCCAATTTTCAAGGAGTTCAGTTTACTGCGAGCTCATGTCAAAGCCTAGGCAAGGCATTCACTTCTAGAATTTAAGGAGTTTATGGAGTTAAAATATTGTGCAAAGAATTCTCGACAAATATGTTTGATTTTTTTAGATAAGATAATGAACTTGTTGCTCGCTAATAAGTTCATATTACTAATTTATACAAGGACAGGGTGAAACATACATAAAAGCCGCAAGTGTGATAGCAAAATATAGTTCGTTAAGTGACGCACTTCGATTTAAGATTATCATTTGTATTTGTAAAGTTCTATGCATTTAGCTGGAAATTACCAAGACTCATTTGTCTAGCTTTCAATGCTGATAATTGTTGTATAAGTTAACTTCGTATATTATAACTACATGTGAAATTATTTGGAACAGACGGTTATTTAACATGATCTTAAAATAAAATTGCAAAACCGTACGTAATTCTAATTATATAATGCAAGCACAGACATTTGATAAATATTGAAATAACTTCATTGCGAAAGTGTAACTGGGATGATAAAAGTATATGTATGCATAACTATAAGTTCAGCTGCATGCATGTTACATATTTATATTCTACGATAATAATAAATCAGTTATTAAATGATTTGAAACTGGATATTTATCTGCTTCGTAGCCAACAAATGTACAATACAAATAACAGTACCACATTTTGAAAAATGTTGACCGATTCTGGTCACATGATAATTTTACTAAAAAAAATTGCTAGTGGGATGCAGCCTAAGTAAGTGACCCTCCCACCTTTGCTTCAGTGATATTTCTATGTACATATTGCACTGTAATATTCATGAAGGTAATACAAGGTTCATCTGTTTGAATTTAACTAACAGCAGCAAATATGTTATTTTTTTTTTTAATAAAAATATTTTGGTATTGCGTTTTTTTGCACTTCTTTTGCAATAATTATGTTTAAACATTATAAATATGAATAAACTTTAACAATTCACCAAATGTCTTAAAACTGATATGTATGCATTATCATGTACCTTAAAAGAAGAAGATATTATAATTGCCTTGGCAGAAGAAGATAAAATAAGCATGTTGCTGTAAATAATATATTTCACTCTTCTTGAAATTTTAAATGTGTGTTACAGATAAGAAAATAATATTCTATGAATATTTTTGTGTCATATCTTATTTTACTTGGCAAAAAACCAATTTTGCAAATATTTATCTCAAAAAGATAAAATTAAAAATATATTTTTTTCATAAATTTTTATTTATAAAAAGTCTTAAGTTAATAATAAGTATTAGTACCAATTCTTCAGTAATTACGTTTTTAAAATGTTAACTGATCTACCAAAATTTAATGCCATTTTATTTTGACACGACCCTTCACAAAATCATGGCTACGTGCCTGCTTGCAGAACTATGTTAGTGGATACTACTCTCCCACATAATTAGGATATTTTGGTTTATTGAAGAAACAAAAAATTCTTCTTGGTGAGAAAACGTTTTTATTCACAGTAGAAGCCAAATATTAACAGAAAACAATAAAGTTGAACCTTTCTTTAAAATTTATGCAAGGTATTCAATAAGCCAAGTTACTAAGAAAAAAATTAAATTAAAACACGGAGTCAGTGAAACAATTCTAATTTTTGCATAAATCTGTTCAGATATTCCCTAAAAAAAGTTTGCATACAGTCTTGCAAATTTAGCGTAATTTTCTCAAGGATAATAGAGTTTTTGTAACAAGCTCTATAAATCCTTTGCATCCGAGATGTCACTTATGTCAGAATCAAGAAATTTCCCATTTTTTTATTTTGGTAGTGGGAGTTTTGAAACTCGTTGCCTAAAACTTGCCTGGGCAAAGTCTGTCATGTCGGAGAATATGGCTGATTCCACAATAGCGATGGAGGACATTTAATCTCAAGGTTGAGTCCCACTTAAAAAGTAAATTTCCTAGCGTGAATAATGGTTTGATGTGAAGTTACCATAAGCCATTATTTTACATACAGCTAATTCAAAGTACAATTCGACGATAAATCGAAATTTTACATTTTATGATGTTGTGTTCGTTCGCAGCAAATTGGAATGGCATGCCCAAATTCGTTCATTCCAATATGCAGATGAAGCATGAATATGTGAACCAATACCAAGAAAGACCTCTAAAGCTATTAGCGGAATTCAGACATCCGTGAAAATGAGTCAGCTACTTACTATCACGAATATTTGGATAATGTAAATATTCACAGTGGCTTCTGTGCTGAATAGGTTAAGTCTACATGGTTTCTCGATTGATATTTGTTGAAAACTTTTCTGAGGTGTCGAAATAAACAGTCTTAGATCAAATAGTGGATATTTCATCATAATTTGATCACTGGGTCACAGATGATTACATAAACAAATTCCAAATAAAAATAATATTTAATAGTTTTGTAGGGTTAGTTTCTGTGGAAAGTATACATAGTTTGCTGAATATATAAATATATAATTTTAATAATTGAAAGTTTTGTTTCGTGTTAACTACGAGTTTAAAAAATGAATAAATTGTTTGGAAAAATCACTTTTTACATAAAATATATATTTAAAAGTTATTTAAGCTAGAGTTCTCTAATTACAAATTGACAATTAAAAATTATTAGTACTAAATTATAAAATTCCATATATTTAAGTTATAAAACCTGGATTCATAATTTCTGGTGGAGTGAAAACAACTACGTCAGTTGGTCCATACGGCCAAATTAATCTATGAAGACCTCAAGTCCTAAAAATGTACGAGTGATTTTACATCTGGTAATAGGTGTCAAATGCAAACAAGTAATTAAGATGGATAGGAAAAAAGGTGAACAAATATTACATTTTTAGTAGGTCGACATTACGCATCTTATCACCAGTTGTTATCTGGCTATGTACCAGTTTACTTGAAACTGTTGTCATAAACTGAAAGTAAATAAATACTCAGGTGTAAGGATGTAATGAATGTGAAAAAATTTATTTGTAGAGACTCAGAACTACCGATTTATGGTCGGAAGCACAAAGTAAGGTACGAGTCAAGAACCACACACTGGAGTGGTGGATCAAATGATTAAGAGTTAATAGTGAATGTGACTGATTTCGGGATATTTAAAAGTTTTTTCATTATTTTGGGATATTTATTGTTTCTGAAATTACTTTGTTCCTTCTAACACGTATTTATAAGTAAAGGCTACAGAAATAAAGGTCACATAAACCAACATGGCTTGTGGTTGGGATCAATTTCATATAGTATCCTCATATTTTTATTCTGCACCAGATCTCTAAAATTCTTGATAATTTTTGCCAATTTCCATAACAAAACAATCTGAAATTTGGCGAAATTATAAACAAGTGTATAAAGCAGCAGAATTTCCACCAATATCACAGTATTTTTAAGCAAAAGATGTACGTGTGATTTATTTTGTGTGCAAATACATACTCAAACCATTTAAAAATGACCGATGTAATCTCCTTATATTTGTTCATGATGTGTTAATTTATATGCCCTGTGATAGAGAAATACAGTTATACAGATGTTACATTCTTCCGCCAAGTCTAGAAAATTTTAACGTGAAATTACACGAGTATTTTCAGTGTAAAGCTCGTTACTAACAGTTAAAACTTTCTTTATACTAGTTCCCGCAGATATATTTTCGGCAATGCAACACCTCTAGATCCTAAGGTGAAGCAGGGAAGAATATTTTCCATCCTGAATAATGCCGGGACCCACCAGTAATATAAATCGTAATTGGTTGACCGTCTAGTAATTTTTCGAAATTTTTCCCCTCGGTTGCAAACCACGACTTTAATCTCCACCACACTTTCTTTTGTTGAGCCACGTAATTAAAACAGAAAATGTCGCTAGTAACCATGGGTTGAATTAACTGTGAATATAAATGCATTCTCACAGTTATAAAACCAAATTTAAAAGTTCTCGGGACAGGATATCCAAATGTTACAGTTTAGGTTTACGTACACATGTTTTATTGACGGCGTATTTCGTTTAAATGTAATTTCCCAATCACATTAAAAAAATCACAAGATGGTTCATTTATGTTTAGGTTATATGTAAGCAGACTTCGTGGATTTATTTATAAAAAATGTATTCTTAGCTTGGATAAGCCTTTTTTAAACACAAATATATTTTATTAATAAAATTACTCAAGTGACAAAATATTTTTTGTTATTGTCATGGATTCATAATTTGAAAATGATTTCAGCTATTTATAAAGAAATTAAAAATTTATGAATGTAATTGTGTTAAATGAAATACTTATTTAAGCCAATAATACATTTCAGGAAACTTCTTAGCGTTTGATTTAACGTTGTCTTAGAGCAGTTATAAATATGTACAAATTTTGTAAATAATAATGATATTTTCTTCAATTTATCGTTTTACAGATTAGCATCATGAACTTCCAATTGTGTGGCACAGGCGTGCTCATTTACAATTTGGACTGTAATTTATAAAATCACACGCTGACAGGAATATATTACTAGCGATTCCGTAGCGTGCTAAAATTAACAATATCGGAGTTTATCGCAGATGCTAATATGTTTTATTCATACTATATCAACATCTTAAAACAACATATGAAGCTCCTATTTGACTCGTAAGAAGTTTCACTTAAAAAAATATATATGGCATCCTTTTATTACAAGTTAAGCCAAAATTATAGTAACTGGCAAAATTTGATGTGTTAAATTTACCTTTTTGTTTTTCGTTATATTATTATTTTCACTAAATATGTTAAAATGTTGTCATTATAATGTTTATTTCGATAACATGAATCATTACAGTGATATTAGTTTGTTAATACAAAAAATGCATAGAAATTAAATGCGCAATCAGCACTTTAAGCAGAATTATATTTATACAAATATTAAAATATTCGCTCTAACAGGTATGTCACAAATAATAAATATGATTATTTAAATAACTTTAAATGACACTTGTAGCACTTTTCTATTTCTTACAACTTGTGAAAATGAGACACTTTTATTTCATTATGAAAATGACAACTCCACAAAAGAAAATTTTTATAAAAACGTTTTTATAAACATAAACGTATTTCTCCAGTCAAATCAGAGATAAAACCACACTTATGGGTACATACGAACATCTACTGCATCGTTTTAAGAACAGAAAACTTCACTTATTCCTAATTTAAAAAAATTCATTAAAACGTGAACGGTCGATTATCTTTACGAAACCCTGTCTTGTGTCAGTTAAATTATTAACTGCTACGTTATTCCACTTCTTTGTGTAAGGGAATAAACACATGCATATTACAATTTATACATATCATATAAATTAAAGGTTTATTTACATATATTTTTTTAATATTACTTAATTTTGAAACCAATACTGTGCGACATTTTATCAAAACCCTTGCAAAGAGAAACTGCACAGCTACAACTTTAGTTCACAAGATATCAATGGCTTTTTCTGAAGCACATAATGAATTGTAGGGGAAGATTCCTTTATCTTTATTTTCACTTCACAGTCAATAAAACGAAGAGAGTTTCTCGCCAAAAAAAAATTACATTTCGAACTGAAATAAAAAATAGCCAGTGAATACGGACAGAAGCTAGAAATACTGCGAGATGAAAGAGCAAAAGTTCAAAGATACATGAATAATTTACAAACGGAATGAACCCTTTGGTCAATTAAGGAATACCTTAGAAAATTTTCTGATCCCTTTGAAAAGTTTCATATCTAAAATCTTATCGCACTTCAATAATTTGCCAAAGAATAAGTTCACTTACAACTGTTTCATGAGGTACGGAAACATATTTAGAAGAAATGCAAAGTAAAATATTTTTCTAGGTGTTCTTTTAGTTTTGCGCTTAAAAAGTCGACAGTGTATTCTAGGTTTAAAAAGTCGACATCGTTTTAAAAAATATGTACAGTTATTTTACTTGTACCTGTATAATAATATATAATATTCCCATTTGTATCAGTTTCACTTAACACATTAAATTATAGAAACTGAAAATTAACTTAAAATTGAACTATGATAATTTTTTATAGTTAATGAGAAAGGCAGTTCTTAATATGAACATGGTAGAAATTATTACAACATATTTAAAACGTTTAAATTTTATTACTCAATTCCTCACCAAATTTCATTATTAAATATTGTAATTCCATCATAGTAAATACTACCGTTTATATTGCAAAAAATTTACAAAATAAATTTTTAATGAGACATATTTCCGAACTGGTTAAGTTTTTCAATGTAAATAAGTTTCTGTGCCTTCCAATTTCCAAATAGATGAGCGTGTTTCCTTGTAGGTATAACTACAAAATAGGATTTTTTTAAAACATTTAATTGTTTCATGCCAAAGTTTAAAGTCACCTGATCTGCCAACCTACACTGTAAATCAGTGTGTGTTTTAAATACATGTTTTAGGCAACGGGATCTTTACAGATGCTAGTGTGTTTTTATTCCTACAACTGTTATATATTTTACTGTATTATCAGAATAAATAATCTCAAATTTGAAAAATTATACGTATATTGAAATATTTATTATACAAGTAGGTTCGTCAAATTACAATTACTATGTTGCAATAAAAAAAACTACGCTTCTTTTATAATATTCTTATCCAAAAAATTATAGAAAATAAAATTGTCTTTTCGTCACAGATGATTCTACATTTGGTAATAAATAAAAATGTGATTTAATATTTTTAGCGTATATTCAGTAAACCAAGTTGTCTGTACATTTTGCACCTACGCCATATAACATTAACATACAATTGTACAGCCTGCATTATATGTCCGTTTTTGTAAAATTGAGACGATAGATATAATAAGGGCACATAACCAAAAATTTTATGAGCAAAATAAGAAAAAAGATTTCAATGTTATTTGGAAAAGTTGATAGTGGGCGCTTGACACTAATAAATATGAGAGACAAATATCCTATTATATAAACTAAAACCTGAAACAACACTGCAGCGGAACACTAAACGTTGAAACAATTCCTTGCATACAATAAACGATAGAGCTTAGATGCTGTACACAAACGAAAAACATTGTGGCACTATCACGAATTAAAATATCAGCATCACATTTGGAGGGCGTATTCAGAAATTCATGGCAGATCATTTAAAGCATTCGAAAGGGGCATATAAACTCATAATACCTAATTATAGCTACGACATCAATTATATTATGTTAATATACCTAATATATGTAAAATTATAATCATATTGCTATTGCAATTTTATAACATCACCTCTTATTTAACGCCTACAATACCAGCTTCATTTTACTCAAAATGTGTTACTTGTCACAAGAAAGTCACGCTAATTCAGAAATATTATTTCATGTATAATTTTAATAAACATTACCATTTTTCCTACTATGTCATCTAAATATACAACTACAATGTAAGGTATTGTTGTTTAGTTGAAGTTTGGATAAACAGTGAATTTGAAGCTACAGTACTTATATCTATATTTATAGCCAGTTAAAATATTTCAGCCGTTGGATTAAGTCTCTGCATAAAATAATAAAGTCCCAATATGCAATAGTTTCCTTTACAGTTATATAAATTTTTATTGGTTGTTTTGGTAAGTAACATCACTTTTTAAAATTATACGACCTCGTATAAATTCCCTATTTATTTTCGTGAAATACACATAAAATAATAAATTTGTCGAAAAAGTGTATGTGTTATACTAAGGCTTAAATATTATTAAAAATATTAATTTTAGTCACCATTGTAATACCCATTTTACTCGACATAATAATACCCACATTCAGTTAGTGTGAAATTCCTTGTAGAATAAGGATAACTCCGCTGAACTCCCATTGTAGCATTACTTGTGTGGTGACTTTAAGGCAAATCTGTTGATAGGTTCCCGAGATGGCATGAAATCGTTATTTTATCATTTGGTGCTATCTTACAGAACAGCCTTAAAAGAGGTTCTATATACGATGCTTCTAATAAATACAGCCAGCATACACATTTTGGTTGAATTTGGTTAGATTGTTTAATAACTATAACAAATACCTATATTGTTCTTATAGCGGCCATTTTTAAAATCAGTGTCTGACCCACTTTACTCATACGAGTTTGCATGGCCTTCTGTAGCACTACTGATGTACGATATTTGGTGTTAATTAGTTAAATGGTCTCGGAAATATGGCAAAATGTTAAATTTTATCGCATGGCTACATTTTACAATAACCCTGCAAAACAGAATCTCTGTAAGCATAACTGATGCTCCTAATAAATACTCTCAGAGTAGGAAAATCAGTACCAATTTGTTGAATTGTTTCATAAACCTAGCACACTTACCTAATTGATTTATATTAACGACATTTAAGAAAATTCCCGCAGCACCTACGAAATTTAAGTTTAAATACGCAACTCTAGCACAGTTTGCTTATAAAATTTGGTGGGAATAGGTTGATGGGTCCTCGAGATGTGGCCTGAAACCTCTACTTTTTTCATGTAGCAATCTTCATAAATGAAAGACAAATATGTTATGTATTAGTACATTCGATGACTGTCACAGTACCTATTCCAGTATAAATGTTAAGTTATCATTGGTTACATAGTATCGTAGATAAATCATTCTAAGCCAAAATGATTATATAGCCGCATATTCTAATAAAACTGTCTGGCCCCTTAAATCATATAAATTAGTATCGCCTACTATAGTATAACTATTTTGCCATAGTTGATAAGAATAGGTTAATAATTTCCTGAGATATTACAAAAAAAAAAAATTTCGGGCTACCTTAAAAAATGGCGGAGAAATGATGCTTTCAATCTTTTACACATGAGGTGGTTGTAATAGATTCTGGCAACATACATTGAAGTTTAAATTTGTTTCATATTTTCGTAGATATAGCATAATAAGCTCAAATAGATATAAAGCCACGATTTTTTAATTTATTTTCATTCCCAACTTGAAATATACCAGTTTACATCACCTACCGCAATACTACTTGTCTGCAAAATCTGATATTATTCAGTATTTGGTTTCCCGACATATGACATAAAAACTTTATTCACGCAGCTATTTTGCAAAACGGTGGACAAAAGAGGTTCTGCATATACACAATTGATATATATATATATATATATATGTATATATATATATATAGTAAGGTTAGGATTTATTACATTGTTCCGATGATATAGCATAAAAAGCTAAAGTGGCTGTATGCCGGCAATTTTGAAATTAAATGTAACGTGTATGGCCACCATTTTGAAGTAAGTGCATTATTAATTTAAACCACATGCATTTATATGGCCTACAATTGTATTAATTACGTTCGAGGTTTGGCGAAATTCAGTTGAAAAGTTTTCGATATACTGTGCAGAAGCTTTATGTTTAATAAGGTGCTATCTTCCAACAACAATATCCATCTCAAAATTCAATGCTTACATGATGTACCGTCAACATAAAAAATTTGGTTTAAATTGGTTGATTGGTTCCAAAGATATGATACAGCACACTCGATTTTACCAAAGTCGCCATTTTGAAATTAAGTGCCCGGCATGGTAGAAAATTATACATGTCTGATTCCTTTAATAAGTTATAATTTGTACCGTGCTTTGTGAAATTCGGTTAATGCTTTCAAATATTTTACGGGGGTACACACACGCACACACTCACAGATCACACATCTACACATACCTATACACAAACAGAGACAGGAAAAAAAATCTCACAGATGTTTCTTCCTTTCGGAAAGTAGACTAAACACGTACTAGGTTCATTGTTAGCGACGGCACTGTCACGTAGAGAGCCATGGAAAGCACTGGCTCCAAGTACCACTCTAATAGGTCCAAGTAAGCAACTAATTGGAAAACGGCGAACTCTGAAGCATGTTGTATGAACCATCTCTCAAGATAGACATGCTAGTATTCTCTCGGAGCTGAGGTACAAATGCAGTGAAAGTACTCTCCGCAGGAATCAACAGATATTATATGTTAACTCGCATGGTGGTGCCACTGCCAGGAAGCAGCAGATCACATGAAACGTTGACTGGGGAGCGATGGAAAAGGTTATTTTTGAATGACTCATCATATATAATCCGGAACACGGATAGATGTGTAGTATGTGCACATGGGTGATACCTTGGGAACGATATTAACTTGAGAGTTTTGTTGGAAGTGATATTTGATTGGGTAGTGTTATGATCTGTGGCTGTACTATATCTATTGGTTTTGGAAGATGACCTTTAGTTTTCATCAATTGATCGATGAACTCTTAAATTTACCAAGACATTTTGGACAATAACTTGCTTCCCACATTGTGTCAATAATTTGCAATAACCCGTTTCCTTTATCAGAATGATAATCCTCCTTTCCATAAGTCAAGGACAATCGCATCATGGTTTGAATACAATTAAGTGGGTCTGCAGAACTGGCCTACTTAAAGCTCCGACTAGAATAAAATTTAATATTATTGAGATGAGCTAGAGCGTCGCTTGTTTGAGAGACCCACTCAATTAAAAAAAAAACTTTAGCTATTCACCATGCTACTGGAATAATAAAAATAAATCACGCCATACTATTACTTAATAGACAGCCCACCCAAGGTTGTAACGCTGCATGAACAACCAATGTGGTCCAGTATTAGTTATATGGTTGACGCCTTTAGAATCAAGAGTTACGGGAGTACGGTGAATTTTAGTCTTAGAAAGTAGTTTTCATTCTTTGGTTTTATCAGAAGCATTTGTGTAAAATTACATATGCACTAGATGATTTAATATATGTTATATGTAAATTTACAATATACCGACCTATCCTGAACTACAAGTGCAAATTTCGTGACATGATTCGTTTTGAAAAATTGGATAAAAAGCTTAACACGACCTTTGAACTAAAGTGATTAGAAAAGGAGAAACACGTTCTTGAAAATTGTAATTGAAACTAGTTATTTGCAAAATGTCAGAAACTATGTCAGACCAAGCAGCAAATTCGTGGATACGGTTAACATGATTTGATATCAACCATCTGTGAACATTTGACGAGGGATATCATCACTGGTAATTAGTAAGTTAGGAGCTCTCATGTCATTATCCAACAAAAGCGTGTTTATACCCGTGGGTATTAATAGATTACTGTCGCACGCCAAATGCTAACAGATGACAGATATAAAATCAGGCCAACACTCAAGACCTCAATGTTAAAAGCTGCCCAAATCACATCACGTAATCTCTCACATTTTAAAAATAACAATTTCCACTTTTCATGGGCATGTTTCTTACTTAAAAACTCGTTATATCATAGGCCGTAGTGTGTTTTTTAACCCATTTTATAAAGAATAATCTCATAATATATGTACCTAAAGTTCAGTTCGATATTTTTTACTGAAAATTTCTGTTTCCATTACCGGTATATTCATTTTCACAATACAAAAATTTTACGTGGATTTAATTAGTGCAATTTATGAAGCTAAAGCCAAAACTTCTTTTTATAATTTTAGTTCCACACTTCACTCCTTTGGAAATAAAGTTATCTTGATATTTTCTACTATCTTTTTCTACAAAAATACCCTCAGAAAAACGCCCAATATGTCATGACTGTAGCTCAGAATATTAAAATAAAATACGATATTTAAAATGTTGCATAATTCCTGGGAATTTGTTGGATAACGCTATATGTAATATAAGCACAAAATTTCATTAGAAACACTATTTCAAAAATATTGCATTACACTTTAATTGTTTATGGTACAAATAATCTGTATTACCCATAGTTAATGGCATAAAATGTATATAGTTATTTGATCCATAAGCAGAATTTAAGGAAAAGGAAAACGTAAGAATGTTTCAAAAAGATATATCATAATTAAATTTTGATTATGAACTAACAAAAAATTTATAATCAATGAAGATTTATCTTCGTCAGACTTTCTTTTTAAGAAATCTAGCACTTTACAAAAAAAAGTGAAAATAATTGTACGCTATTTCTTTTTCTCTTCGGGGGCAGATGGCATAATGAATTCTTTACTTATTTTAGCAATCAGAAAAAACTACTCAAATTTTAGCTATATTTATTACGCATCATATTTGATTGCAAATTTTCATGAATTAAACTAAATTTTTTTTATTATTTATTAATAACTGTATTTGCTGAAATTGGGTTCAATCTATCGAAATGGTGCTATAAAATTCATGAAATATTTTGACGAAAATGAAATATACAAAAACTACATTATTCATTTAGCTGTATAAATTTATATTTAATTGCGTCTATCGTTTGACACACTTGACCAATTCATAAGACAGTACTTGTAATATATTTTGCCATGTTCTATGAAAGATACATTTTTTGCATTATAAAATATTATATCGTAAACGGCAAATTTTAATTCATATTTGCTATNGATTGCAAATTTTCATGAATTAAACTAAATTTTTTTTATTATTTATTAATAACTGTATTTGCTGAAATTGGGTTCAGTCTATCGAAATGGTGCTATAAAATTCATGAAATATTTTGACGAAAATGAAATATACAAAAACTACATTATTCATTTAGCTGTATAAATTTATATTTAATTGCGTCTATCGTTTGACACACTTGACCAATTCATAAGACAGTACTTGTAATATATTTTGCCAAGTTCTATGAAAGATACATTTTTTGCATTATAAAATATTATATCGTAAACGGCAAATTTTAATTCATATTTGCTATNAGTTCTATGAAAGATACATTTTTTGCATTATAAAATATTATATCGTAAACGGCAAATTTTAATTCATATTTGCTATAAAATAATAGCATTCTTCGTTCAACTATGTTATACAATTTCGGAAAACTCTTTGATTAAAAGGGTTTAAATTTGGATTTACTGAAATTGTATTACACATCCCTATTCTAAAAAAATTTAATTGCGTTCCTAGATATAAACATGAGAAAATCAAGGAAAATGTTTTGAAATACATTTGCTACTGTATTAAAATATTTGTACCAATCAATTCTTAAATCATTATTACGTAATGTGTGGCAGGAACACTACATAACACGCATAGGCTTGCATCAATACATACTTAAAACTAGTTTGTTAATAGATCTGCAATTTTTTTTTTGTAAACTGGGCACATTTGCGTTTACAAAAGTAATAATTACACTTCTACAGTAAAACAACGGCATCACAACTGAAACTGATTTAACTGAGACATTATCTAATTCGTGCAAGCCAAGGTTACCACAAGTTAAAATATAGTTTAATCATATTGAATTCCATTTATCCGGATGATCGTTTATGAACTCCTACAACAGCGGAAATACCTGTTTGATGCGGCGTGAAGTTTCTAAATATCTTATTTCCAATATTCTAAGGATATTTTCAAGATTTACTTTACCCTGATGTATGGTATCTTATTGGTTTACACCTAAATAGTACAAAAAATAAAGTTTTTAGTCATCACTTATGGATTTTATTGTTTTGTATACAGCTATGCAGAAAATTATTCATCATAACCCACATCGTAACAAATCTCATTTTTAGACATCACTTACATATTCCAATGTCTACATTTCACATTTATAATTATTTTCCGTAACATTTTTTTCCAACTTGTTAGCAAAAAAAATTTTATTTTTTGCAAAGTACAAAAATTTACGAAGTCGTAGAAAGAATTTGAATTGTACCCGACATAATATGCCACTGAAGTGCATTTTTAATATATAATGATAATGTTTGATACCACAAAAATGGAAAAGTATGATTGTTTTTCACAGTATCTTTCTATTTATACAGACAAACTTCGGCTGCATGTTAGTCCCGTAAAATAATTTGAAAACACATATACGCCCTTTGGTCTAAAGTGAATCCTAAGGCGGTACATCTCTTTAAATATGGACCTGAAGCACTTGTTTATTACCACTTCTGGAGATGGAACACTGAAAGGCTTGACAATGTGTAAATTAATTGTGGCAAGTGGAATAGTAATCTAACTTTTATATCCCACGTACGCTACACTGTAATGGAGATTAAGTCGAAAAAGCGTAGCAATCGTGATTATTTCCATTCAATTATTTAATGACAGCGACAGGCAATTTTTTAAGTGTTTCAAGATCTTTATTCTGTTATACACTATCCAGAAATTCAATATTGCATGTTCAATATTTCCTCCAATATTTGTATTTAACTAGCTAGTGTCTCAGGTTAAAACTCAAAAATTTGTACCGCACATAGAATTCACTTTAGATCGTAAGTCATGTACTGTATATGTTTTCTCATTCTTTTTTCGTGATTAACTCCCAGGCGAAGTTTGTGGGTCTAACTTAGATTCACTTTGTATGCAGCTTTACGAGAGAAAGCAACAAAAAAGTAGTTACAATATTACAGGGAAAAGTTGAAAGAAACTGAACAGTTATCTTCGTCTAAGTACAAGGCTTGTAAAAATGGTGAGCGTCTGTATGGAATAAGCTAAGACTTGTGACCCTAGAAAATGTATCTGATATTCGCCTCGCGTTTTCACGGGCCCCGGAACTTGAATGCAGCGGCTGTAGCCGCAGACAGAGGGAGAAAGTTTTACTGTGTATAGGCCGGATTTTGACTTAAGCCTCGGACAGGGACGGCGGGGCGAGCTTCCTCGACAGCATGATGAATGGTGATTGATGGCCGAAGCCCGATCCGACATATGTGACATGCTTCCAATGTGCTACCACAACTATCGGCCGTTTCTCCTCCCGGATCTCTTCTTGTCGACCTTCGAGGCCCACTTCTCGCTCATACAGACCGAGGACAGCAGGCTGCGGCTGACCTTACAACAAAAATGAAAGAAGCCACCGTTGTCCTTTCTTTCTTCCTTCCTTCCTTTCTTTTTCAGCCCCATCGCTCTCTCTATCTCTCTCCCTTGCTCACGCATCTATACTCCCCCTTGCCAAAATAATTCATTTTTCTTCGTCGAAATCGAGGCAGAAAGTGATGGCAGAGGGAATAAAACCTTTAAGAATGTAAGGGATTTGAGAGCACAAAAAATCTCCACCATCATTTCANAAGTGATGGCAGAGGGAATAAAACCTTTAAGAATGTAAGGGATTTGAGAGCACAAAAAATCTCCACCATCATTTCAGACTGTGTATTTCCTTCTAATGTGAACAGTGATGAACGCTTCTGAAACACGATGTATCATCAATGATCTTTCCCTAGTCCTATTTTTGTCCTGAATCGTCACGTAAGTAGTGATAGGAACTCTGCCAACGTCACTTGATTGACAAGTTAATCTAGTTTTTTTTACCTTGCAGTAAAAATATTGGAATGTTATTGATATAACGCCCTTCGTCTATATTTGCTAAACGCTATCACATCGTGGTTCACGGAACCATACAACCTTGGGAAAGAGGATATTAATAAATTATGATAAGTTTTAATTGGAGAGTGATAATAACGACATTAAATTTTTTTGTGAATATGAGTGAAAGAGTAAACGTTCAATTGCATCTATTAGAATTGTTGTATGAATTGTCTATTTTTATATACGAAAATAACAAAAAACATTTATTTGATATCACTATGCTAAGTTTTGAGTCTTCTCGTTTACTATTGCTCCTTGATAGTGACAAAACTCGCATTTCGGTATAACTGCATGATATAGTNGTTTTGAGTCTTCTCGTTTACTATTGCTCCTTGATAGTGACAAAACTCGCATTTCGGTATAACTGCATGATATAGTTTTCTACTGCAAGATAAATTTGATAAATTCCACGATGCGTAGAAATATAACATGAATTTATATTTATATCTGAATTTGAAGGTCGTTCATTCCAATACATTTTTTCCAAATACAGTTAAGAAACAGGGAGGGTAAATTATATTTCATTGAATGTTCCTGAACGTTTGTATGTTGAATGAGAAAATTTATTTCCATGGTCAGTGGTACTTCAGAAGACTGCAATAAATATTACGTTAAAAAAAAGTAATTCTTTATTTCAAATTTTAAAAATTACCTATATAAAAATTAAAAATTTACATTGATATGTTACCAGGTTGGAATTTAAACTTTCTCTTCACCTATCGTAGTTAAAAGTGACAAATTAAGGCATTTTGTAGTTAATTCATTATCTTGAAGGAAATGCTTATTCCTTACTTTACTACCAATGTTGTATATTTCCACATTATATAGATCTAATATTGCCACGTTCCATCTGACTCGTCTTATCCGTCAACCACGTGAAATTGAAACTATCTAGAACGCGAATACGTCAGTAATATCTAATTACTCACACTTAAAAATAATAAGAAAATTTCTTAAATTGATGCAACATCCTGAAATGTATAAAGAGCGTGTTTTAATAACTTTAATACAGGGTACTACTTTTCCTGCATCACTGTAAATTTTACTGAAATCATATTGTTTCCGAATCCATACAGAAATCGAAAATTTAAATTAATAGACAACAAATCTGTATGTGTTTAGCGTGTATTAATAACCATGGAAAATTGTTAACTGACAACTTAATTTTTGCCTTTTCACGAACATATGTTTATACCATATTAAAAACGGTATTAAAACACACATAATATTACATTGTATACTCTAAGAAAAATTATAGAAAATTTTTATATTGCTGCATTATTTTGATATTGATGCTATTACTAAGGATACAAAATAATGAATATTGATAAATAATAGCTGATTAAAAATATAAGTTCCAATATTATCTTTAACCAATTAACTTACGTATTAATTTTTTGCTCCAGGTGTTTAAAAATACAGTTTTGTTCTGAGAAGTACTGACGAAGTCCTTGAAATAATTTTTATTATGGAACTCGTGAAAAGAATGTTTGTTGGTTTATGGCACCGGCAGGAACCTGTCATGAAATGTTGGTGTGCTAGTAGCAGGCAACATTATTAGCCAGGAAAATGGCGCTGTCTGTATTGGTGATGGCTTCTGAACTTGTACAACACCAACCATGACATCACCTATTTGACAACACGTCATTCGTGAACGAGTATACTCGGGATAATATGTAAAGGGGTTAAGCACAATTGTCTATACTCCTGAAGTAGGCCAGTGGGTTTCCTGTTTTCCAAAGCCTATTGTACTTATGCCTCCCACTTTTAACAATTTAACAGCTTGATTTATTTGCAACACGGTTTTCCATTCGGCGTCTGGGTAATTTTAAGTAGTATGGATAAGTTTGACAGCCATAAAGCTGGCATGAAACACCACAAAATAGCAGGATGAAGGAAACCGCGCTGCAGTGTATAGGAGGGATGATTCTAAGGTGTGTTGCATTTCTTTTAGTAATATACAGGTCAACCGCACCCACAAACCACTTATAAAGATCTCTTATACTGTGCCAACAATTTAACATAGATTCCCAGGCGAGAACTAATAACACTACTCACTACACGAAGGTGGTCATTAGAGATTAATTGCCTATTTTAAAGAAAGTTTTGCCAGTATGCTTGCATAAAGTAATATATAATTTTTTGTTTTATGATTTCCGCTTTTATTAAAATTGTAGATGGTGTCATTGGTTTCAATAAACTGATAAGTAAAGTCAAACCGTCTCTAAGAAATAAACTGTTTAACGTATGCGGCATTCGCAGGGCTATTAATCAATTGTTTTTAATATATACAAAGATAAAAAAAAGGAGATATCTTGAAATAGTTACGTGTAACTAGGCAATTTCCTTTATAATGATAGTTTCAGAAATGTAGCAAGTAAAACATTTGCGTACTAAAAATATATTACTATTTACGAACAAACAAGTAACAGGAATACAGCTAGGAAATCTAAGAAATGTACTTTTAATTGCCAACCGGTGTACCAAAAGGGAGCGTTCTATATGAAGGAATTACATATAATTAATTTTATTTCTTATCGCTGAACTTAAAAAAATACACTTTTGACACTTAATTCTTGTGGCATTACAAAGAAATCTGTAAGTAGATAGAATATTTTTTCTAGTATAGTGAATAAATCTTTGCAATAGGGCAATATATTTGTTTGCTAGTTTAATCATAAAAATAAAATAAAAATATTATACAATATAAAAGCTACAAACAGAAAGTTTACTAAAAAGAAATGAATTTGACTTGCATTTGAGTGGCAAATGTTTTGTTATATAAGATAGGCAAATAAATGACGCAAACATATTTTTTTAACGCTTGTGTATAATGTAGCATGGTGGAGAGTTTTGATCAGATTTACAATTATTATAATTATTTTGTTATATAGTCGCTGTAAAAAAATTCCTTTAATAACTTGTATTGTAAAGCATTAATATATGTATATGGTCGTTATCTTCCAGTTAAAAGTAAATAGTTATCATATCTTGTAAAACTAATTTTGTCTCTAGGCACGCCTTTTGCACAGAATTCGGTTGAGGTCGTTGGAATTTTTCCAGGAAATTATTACATAAAATACTTATGAGGTAGCTGTTTGTGATATTATTAAATATAATTGAAATTTAAACCCATTATTTTACAGTCATGTATGAATTTTGTGTATAAAGCCATATGTATTGGCTTACATGTTCATAAAATATGAAGAAGTAATGAATATGACAGATAAGTTATTTTATGAAATAAAATCGGAATAAGGTATGCGAAGCACTACAAGGCAGCACATACTGCGGTGTAGACACACGTGGGTAGGAAACTCCTCCGTCATTACTATAAATATGCCACTACTTTTCCGGATGATCGTACCAAATATGACCAATTCTTTCAATTGATGTATTCGAAAACGCAGATGCATTTCGTTTGAGGAAGTTGATTAACTTTCTAAAAGGTATTACGTGCTTCTTATATAAAAGTAGAATGACGAGAGTCAACTACAATTCAAAACCACTTCTGAATGCTGTGATGGTCTATATTAACACAGCAGCGGTAAGGACCGACAACCGAAAGTGTGACGCGTTAAAAAAATATTAAACGTGTTGCAAATAGTTTCAAAGGTTTTAAAAGACAATTTTTTTAAATAAATAGTTTTTGTCTATATTCACGTATCTTCCACTAGTATTTCAATATGTAAATAAATAAATAATTCATCTGTGCCATGTTAAATGAATGTGGTGGCCACATGTTTGCTTCAATTCTGTCCATTAAACGAACATCACACAGTGTGAAAAGTGGTGACAAGCTTCCACGACGAAATGTACAGGGACTTAAAATTTTGGCACAAGATGCGCTGTCGCAAACGCGAAACTAAACATTTACACATACCAGGCAGTTTGTGTTCAGGTAGCAACAATTATGTGAAGCTATTCAAATTTGGGATCCAAGTACCTAAAAGTTTAGGTGTTTGCTTTGAGTGTTGGGCAATAAATTTGCAGAAAATTTCATGTAAGTGGCGATTTCCATTAACAGCTGGCGTATTTTCTGTGTAGCATACTTATAAGATGTAGCCATCGAAAACACATTATACTGTGAATTCTTGCATGTCAGTGTATACAACTACGCAATAGAAAAAAAGTTAATAACCGTAAATGTTAAAAACCAATGAGCTAATGGCACTGATAGTGGGAAATCAGCTTAAGCGAATTAAAAGCATTGAACTTGGTTATACAAGAACCGAATGATAATAGAATTTCTGAGCTTTTCTGAAGCTAGTTTCAGAGCGTAGAAAAAAAGTATATATGTTTTCTATGCCGTTTACCCATGAATATATCACGCCGCCATCCATGTAACTTGTGCTTTTCTATTCTGCTTCGCTCTTAAGAGAATCGACACATCTGCCACTAAGACCGTGTTCCAACTGGCATATAGTAACGTGACCCGATTTCCTATACTAAAGCGATGACGTATTTGGTAAGATGGTATTTAGTTTTTAGTTTTTACGAAACATACTAAGGCTGCGTTATAAATAGCCAAACATTCACAGTACTACTTATACTACTATTTGTACTACTACATCTACTACAACTTCTACCTCTACTACTTCTACTATTAGTAATTCTACTACTACTTATACTACTACATATACTATAGTCGGTTCACGAATGGAAGAGACTTTCTTGAAGCCCTGCTAAAGATCTACTTTCAAGCCCATTTCGTATCCTTCCGGCAAAGGTAAACAAACATTGCCATGTGATCAACATGTGGCAGTCACATGGCAATGTTTACATGCTATATTTACATTCCACTGTGTGTGTGTACATGTGTTCGTACATGCACGTACCCATTATAAAAGTCATGTATATATTATTAATGGATATTCCAAAAGCGTAAAGTTTTTAATCTTGACAATTTTACACAAAAGAATATGCAATGGAAGCGAAAAACATTTAATTCTATAAATTTAAAATGTGAGTTTTAAAATTTGATGTTTCGTGTGTGTGTGTGTGTGTGTGGTTGTGTGTGTGTGTGTGCAGGTTTGATTTTGACGGGGGGGTTTGGTGGGGGAGAAAGACTTCCACTTTGATTACATATTATAGATGTGGCACAATACTTTGCATTGAAATGTGTCAACATTCAAGGAGTCCATCCAACAATTCAACTGAAACATGTTGCTAAGCAAATGCTTAGAGGAGGAACAAAATAAGTGTGCCACACATTTTCTAAAGAAATGACAATAACAAATTAAACATAACTAAAAAATATGGCTCCAGTAAACAAAATATTGGAGAGAACTGTTGTTTACAATAATTAAAGAAGCTGACAATGGTGTATCCTAACATCTCCAGTTTGCATTTAGTTAAAACATCCTAAAGGCATAAGCCGCAGTACTTATAAATACTGTTTATTAATTTATTAGTTAGTTAAAAGTACCGGTAATAACTTAATGGATTGTAGTGACCCTTTTTGCTACAGAATTGCCATAGATCAAAACAAAAAAGTACATAAACAACTCTACAAAGCAGCAACTATGAAAAAAAAAGAAATAAATACATCCATCTCCACTCCAAAAATTAGAAACCAATTATTCAAAAAAATTACCTGCTTCAATTGCTGCTCTTTGATGTAGACTGCTACTTTACATATAATTCTATAGAGCAATGCTCAATAACCTAAATCTACAATTTAACACCACACAAAAAGATTTTGCAAAAAAAAGGATACAGCAAACGGAATGTTGTGCTCCTGCAGCCAATTGATGATGGCATCCTTCCTCCAGCTACTGTTGGGGGACTTCTCCAGCTGAAATCACCACACGATACAACAAATTAAAATGTATTACCCTTGAATGTTGCTAACAGTATGTCTATTGTATAGAATGTTTGAATTAAGCACAATTATTTCCAAAACATAAACTTTTAAATAGTTGATTGGTTGCATAGTATTTATTGGATACAAAACGTATGATTAGAGACTTCTATAATGTGAACGTGATAAGAATGTATATAACTACTGTGCTAGACATTCTGAAACTTTTAATCATATTACATGTAACTGTTTTCCTTATACCTGTATTGACAAGCACAGAATCTTATATGTCACAAACAAAATAAACATTTTATTCATTCAAAAAAAAAAGTTGGAGCTCACACCTGTGTGCTGTGATATGGTGGATTGTCCATGACGATGACCCTTGCATGTTTTTGGTATCAGTAACTGTAGTTGACCCAGAAACTGAATTATGGTCCTTTTTAAATTAAGCAAAACAAGGTTGGCTATGTATCACTGAAAGTAAAAAATATGACACTGATAATTTACAATAACTAAAAGACAATGGCTGTAGAACAGTGGTGTTGAGGAAATGCATTAATACACAATTGTTTTATTAAAAGATTATGACTGCGGTTTCATTGATTACTATGTCCTCTCGTGTTTAGTGAAGTGATACAGATATGTTTAATAGTTGGGAAAGTTCCAGTTATATCGACTGTAATCTATTAGTGATTTATAACAATGGCAATTAATGCCGCAATGTAACTTCTAAATACAAAATAAGCAGTTTCTTCAGAATCTTAAAATGCACCATCTCTCCATAACCTATATAAAATTAATTGACTATAACAAACTCACTATAGAGGCAATTTTCCTTACCATTGTCAGTTGTCTTTATAATAAATTTCCACCGTATATATTGGGTTGTTTATGAAGCATGCCTTGCAGGGGTACACAAATTCCAACACAAAATAGTTTTTTTTTATTACACATTGTAATACCACCTTTTGGTTATGTGATTCATACACTCACATTTGAGTCTATATAGCCCTACAACCCTAGGTTAGTGTAAAAACCAAAAATCCTAGGTTATTGTAAAACCCAACGATCCTAGGTTAGTTTAAAAATGTAAAATAGTGATTCACCCATCGTGGGGTTAGGTTCTGTCAGGTTAGGTGGGCACATGTTACGAAATTAGTCGGACGTTAATGCCCCTCGTATATTCGTGTACTGCACCTTTAGTAGAGTGGAAATATACCATTTTACCTGAATTAGTCTTCTTTTTACAGAAAAGCCCCTAAACTTAATAATTACCCAAAGAAACGGTAAAAAGACAAGTAGACAACGTTCGACGACGTTATCAAGTTATTAACAAATTCTCTTTATGTTCTTGTAAACACATTTCGTAGGTCAACATAATTGACCTTAACACGCACAACTTGAAAACGCAATGGTTAATACTACATATATTTTAACATACCTTAGCACTGTGGATCTGGAGAGTTTCAACATTTCTGCCGCTCTTTCCGCGATGTTGCAGGGTTTCATTTCCCCTCGCCTTATTAGGGAATACAACAATTCGGTGAGGTTAATGATGTTCTGTTGACGTTGATGAGTGGTGACTTCTCTTTTCTTCAACTTGCTAGAACTCATGACTGCACACAAAAACTACCGCGATATACAACGTAAAATACAGTAAATAAAATTTTAAGCAAACCTGAAATAAATTTTAAAAATATTAAACATGTGAGAACGCACTACGAGTAATCTCTTATACAGGTTTCAGAAGGAAAATTAAACAGTACGAGAAAGTTAGCACAAATTAAAATCATATGTTATTAAAAACCAAATTATAAAGAGCAGATATTAGTAAAAAAAAAACCCATTAATGAATTATTATAGGTTAAACAAGATAATCGCACAAATTCTCTGGCACGTGTGTCAACTACAGCCAGTCAACAACGAAAGGAACGCTGGTTAGTAAACAAATGGCCGCGCAACTTTCACCTTGAGCGCGATCATGTGACTATGCAAAAGACGTTGAAATCTAAATACGTTAGCATCACGTCATTAATAATTGGCATAATACGATAAAAGTCTTTTCAACACCCATTTATTAGGGATTAATTAACAATTACGTTAAAACTTTGGAACTATTTTCTCTCTTTGTGCTGGCAACCTGACGGCATAATTGTATCCGCGCTCGCCACTGTTTGTAATGTTATATGCATGTAGCTAACGGCTAGGGTGATTTTCAAATGTTGATTTTCAAAAGTTCTTCCAGTCGTGAACCGACTGTACTTATATTATCACTTCTACTTATAGTTATTATACTATAACTACCGCTTCTACTAGTAAACTACTAATTATAATAATACTTATTCCACTACTTATACTTATACTACAACTATTGCTTCTATTACTATTTCTACTACAACTACTAATTATACTAATGATTGTTCTACTACTTAAATTTTACTACAACTACTGCTTCTATTTCTATTTCTACTACTACAACTACTGCTTCTACTAATATTTATTTTACTACTAATACTTATACTACTACATCTACTTCTTCTATTACCAATTCTACTAATAGTTCTTCTACTACAACTACTGCTTCTACTACTACAACTGTTAATTATACTAATACTTATTCTACTTCTAATACATCTACTACAACTACGTCTTCTACTACTATTTCTACGTGGAAAAGCCTAGCTATCACTGACTCCCCAACTCGGGAAGAAGCAGAAGCCAGGGAAGTAAGAGTCATGGTCGTAATCACACATGCATGCGATGTGTCTATGACAAGAAAAAAACCCCACACAAAAGTAAAACCTGTCTACTGGTGGAATTCAGACATTGCATCCCTAAGAACTAAATGTCTTAAGCAAAGAATAATAGCAGAGAGAGAGCGCATAAGTACAGGAGCGACCTCGAAACATCAAGTGCCGTTTATAAGGATGCCAAGGACAGTTAAAACATGCTATTAAAAAGAGTAAATCCCAAAAATGGACAGAGCTATGTGAGGAAGTAAATAACGACCCATGGGGCCTTGACTACCAGATAGTAACACATTAGTTTGGCTGACAACTCCCCAGTGGAGCAAAAGGCAAAGTTACGATAAAAAATATCGTGGATACATTATTCCCCGACGACACACCGAGAAAACGTACAACGCACGGGCAAACTAAAAAGGAGCCCCCCCTTATTCACAAGCCTTGAGATTAAAACAGCAGTATGCTCGATGAAAAATGGTAAATCTCCAGGACCAGACGGGATCCCGATAGAGGCAATGAAGCTCGCGGCACAAACATGCACAAAAGAATTTGCGGAAATGTATAATACCTGCCTCAAAGCTGGCATTTTTTTGGAAAAGATGGAAAAGACAAGGGCTCGTTCTGATACGTAATCCGAATAAACTGGACGATGCCCCATCGTCCTTTCGTCCTCTGTGTATGCTTGACTTTGCCGGATAAATATACGAGAAGCTTCTTAAGGTCAGAATCCTAGCAGACATTAAGGAACATGGAGGCCTATCAAACAAACAACACGGGTTCAGTAAAGGACGCTCTACTATTAGTGATACAAATGAGGTGGTAACGGCGGCCCTTCAAACTGAAATGGGAAACCACAGATCGAGAAAGATGTGCATCCGAGCTACGTTTGATGTTATAAACGCCTTCAACTCACTACGATGGACTGATGTAATGAAAGAATTGAGAAAGTTTAATGTATCAGACTATCTAACGGAGGTATGCGAAGATTATCTAGACGACAGAGTACTTATGTACACCACTCTAGATGGTTCTCCATAAAGGAAAGTGACGAGAGGAGCAGTTAAAGGATCTATTTTTGGCCCCAATTGCTGGAACATGAGCTACGAGAACATATTTGAAGTGGACATGCCTGAGGAATCATTTCTTGTAGGATACGCTGATGATATAGCCGCAGTTCTCTTAGTTGGAACAATAGAAGAAGCTCAAAATAAAATCAACTTAACCGTCAGACATCTGAAGACGTGGTTAACTGAGCATGACTTAGAATTAACAGAACAAGAGACCGAAGTAGTCTTTTTAACCAAGAATCTAGTCGAAATATCCCACCTTATGTACGCCGGCTATACCGTGATCGAAACCAAGAAAGCAACCATGTATTTGGAAGTGACCCTCGTTCAGAAGTTATCATATAACGAGCATATACAGCTGACAGCAACGAAGGCAAGAAATTTGGTGTCTGAACTTAGTCGACTAATGGCGAACATAGGTGGACCTACACCAGAAAAAAGAAAACTTTTGACTAATGTCGCCCACTCGATAATGTTGTATGGTGCTGAGATATGGTCTAACGCACTTGAACGAGAATACAACCGCAAACTGCTAGGCGCGGTGCAGAGAAACTGCGCAATGAGAGTGATAAGCCCGTATAGAACGACCTCGGAGCCAGCAGCATTAGTTACAGCTGGATTGATCCCGATAAAACTGTCAGTGCAAGAGCGAAGCCGGATATTTAAGATAGCGGCGGAGTCAAACAAAAATGAAACCCGCGAGCAAGAGAGAAACCATACTATGATCACCTGGAACCATGGAAACAAAGGGAAGTGGACCAGAAAATTGATACCCAATTTAGACAGCTGGGTAAAACACGGAGTAGTAAACTGCTATCTGACGCAGGTGTTAACCGGCCACGGTTGTTTCAACAAATACCGGCATCAAATGGGTAAACTACCGACAGACAGATGCTCTTACTGTATGGAAGTCGATGACGTTGAGCACACAGTGTTCACCTGCTGCAGATGGATTCTAGAACGAAGTCAAGCAGAAGCAAAGCTCGGAGAGACCTTCAGTGCTGATAGCCTGGTGATATAAATGCTCAAAAACAAATAAAAACTTGGGCATTGTATAAGCTTTCACCGAAAGCGTACTCAAGGAGAAAAAAAGTGAACAAGATACGGGCATGCGGCGGATCACTTAAGGTGAACACGTTCAGACTGATGTAACGCTGCAAGACGGTCCCAGTCTGATCCCTCTACACCAGAGGGCGAGAGAGGGAAGTGTTTAGTGGGTAAAAACCTCACACTACCGTTCATCTTTCTTCATTTTTCCACGGTGTCTTTTAAAGATTTTTTTACCACCCAAAAAAAAAAAAACTACAGTCATCGGCATGAGTGTCACGGGAAGGATCCGAAGAGATCGATGTAACTGTTTGCTTGCTGTATTTGTTGAGTTTCTATACTACGGGCGCGTAAAGGGCGAAATGAAGTCTGCAAGAATTGGCGAACCCAGGATAAAAAAATTGCATGTTTTAAATTTCAATCTACGCACTTTGTTTCATTATTACATATTGACTGACTGTTACCACAAACACGGATTATACATGATCATGCAATGCCACAAGATATAAAATAACATTACAGAATTCATTAAAAATTTGTAAAAGGAAGCGGGTATTTTGCCATATAATATTTTGGTTCATGGCCAATCTCATTTTGGTGGATCAAATGACGATTGGAGGATACATTTTCGGGTCACAAATATATTAACATTTTTTACAAGTGTCAAAACAAAAATCACAAAAGGAAAATGCAATCTATCGGTTTAATTTTGTAATTGTCAAGATGTATTAAAGCGAGTATTGAATACCTTTTTTTAACAATATTATCTATTTCATGTATTACTCATAGAAATTCTATTTAAAATATATAATTAAATTATATGTTTCATTAAGCAATAAAGAAATCCATCTTGAACTGTTTTATATCTTTTTTTATTGTGATGCATAAAACGTATGCTTAGATTGTGTATATGTTACACAAAATTATTTCATAATATATGTACACTATACTCGGATATATTAAGGAAATAGTACTGGTAGATTATGGTAACATTATGGAATGGGTTTGTACGTGACAGTAGATTTGCGTTTCCGGATGACATTCTGAAAAATGTTTTGCACAAAACTTTTTTGTTAGACCACATCAACTATGAATTTTTCGTGTATCAGACACAAAAAGCTGCAAAAATCCGTCAGAAATATTTCGAAAATTTGCAGAGCACCCTTGCGGTCCTAGCAAGTGCACTGAATTTTGTAACGGGCCATTAAAAAAACTTGACTATTTTAAATAGAGACTTGCGGCCGATGAAAGAAACGCTGCGGGGAAACACAAAAGAAAAAATAAACCAGGGAACAACTGTTCGGGATTCTTTTGGCATGTAGAACCAGTGATACATAAATCCACGTGTTTCTTCTAGTGTGTACAATGAAAGTTTGTAAAAAAAATTTTCACTGATGACGAAGTTCGAATTCCTTACTCTTTACGATTGTTTTGTTTTCCAGTTTCTTGCCGTCCATTGTGTCTTACGTAGAAATAAACGGTGTGTTGTGGTCCTCTTTCACTGGAGAGATCGACGATCTACCTCCCACAAGCACACAATGGGACCCATTGTTCAGTCCGCTTCTTCGAATCCGCTTACCTCTCTCGATTTACAGCTGAATTCGTCCTCCACACTGTTAATGAAAATTATTGCTATTTTTGTTGAACTAAACTTTGGAAAAGGGTTTCCGCGTATAGTTCTGCAAATTAATACGAGTCTCAAATGTCTACGTGTATCCGAAAAATTTGATATTCTCTTTTTCGAAAGAAAATTGGCGTATATAATTTACGAGTGTGTGGCAAGTTTGTGCACCTAGAAACTTTTGAACACATGCAGCGAATATCACCAAACTTCAACTACTTAGTCAAAATGCCCGAATGTTGTAGAATGCAGGACGATTTGTTTTAAGGCCAGCCAGCCTTTTAAGTATTTTGGGTGNTGTAGAATGCAGGACGATTTGTTTTAAGGCCAGCCAGCCTTTTAAGTATTTTGGGTGCTTTGTCGTATCACAGAAATCATTCATTTGATTTTATTCTAAATATTTGCCCACAATATAAGCAATAAATATAAAAACCCATGGCCTTATAAATCCACTTTTTTTTTAAATAGCGCTAGTTGATGTAAAATATATTTTACATTATGATTGGTAAACTACAAAATCAGTTTCCTAAAATTTAGCATACAAGTAATGATATGGTTATTTTGAAAATGATGACTTGTAGTATTTGGGTAAATACAAAATTTCTATAAAACGTTTAAAAACAGTTTATTACAGATTTGTTGACAGCATCGATGCCAGAATTAGATTTACAAATTTACAGTTACTCGTATCCGCCATTTTGTAAGAAAGCACTAGTACTTGGAAAATTTAAGATTTTAATTCATGTATCCCGAAATACTAAACTGATTGCTTCCAATTTCTGCACTCTTGTAGTATTTAAGGCAATCAATTTCAATATATATATTTGTATGTTTAAACCAGCCAATTATTTACCAAATGGCCTCATTAAAAATATTTCAGATAAGTAATTCATATATGCCGAATAATTATACCTATTTCAACTCATTTTATTTACTGTTCGTACATACACAAATCATTGACTATGATAATCTATAGTCTTTTTTGTAGGACATTTTGTTATTTAGCTCCACCAGTGAATATAACATGTTGAACCCTATATTGGCAACTACTTAGCTCATTGTTGCCAAATTTAAATGTCATGATGTTCTTAAGTGGGCAATATAAACTTATTTGATTTTGTATAGATAATTAAACCAAAACCGAATTTTAAATATTTAAGCCACATCTAACAAAAAATGTTACATTAAAACGGAAACTGTTATGCTGGCTGTACCCAGGCGACCATTACATTTGTAACTCGTTGTCTCTTTTGTCCGCCATTTTGTAACATAAAGTCGCCTTGCTTGTGTATAGAGAAATATTTTATAAACCACTGAAAAGAATTCAGCACATTTTACATATATATAGTATTATTTTTATTTAGAATTACATAATTTTATACAGGATTTATAGTAATAACATCCTCAAACTTCGACACGTTATTCCATACGGAAATATAAGACGAAAGAAAATAAGTACCACTTTTCTCTTAAGTGATTATTGATGTGGCTATACGCCTACAAATTACAAGTTTGAAATTCTTTTCGTTAAAAATAACAGAGACTTATTACGAATAAGTAACAGGTAGGTGAACAGTGATTTGTATAACGAAGAACTTACACCATTGGAAACGTAGTAGGTAACGTCAGCCCCATTTATTAAGGAATAGAGATTTCCAGCAAGTATTTCAATGGAACTTTGCAATAATAAGTTGTTAATTATTTGTTATGACAAATTAAGCATCATCATTTCTAAATTAACAGAAAAGGTCGTCTTGCCGGTACACTCTGAGGAGAAACCGTTTTAGAGAAATCGACCTACCCAGTAGGTGAGTTCTCTGATAGGTAGGCAACCCCAAATTCAGGGAATCTGCAACACCACTTGGTATATTACACCTTGAATGCAAATTGATCGTATCTGAAAATGTCTTATACATTGCAAATAAAAACAAACGTTCCAAGTACTATATTTGCCAGTGAATGTGAAGTTTTAAAACTGTGATTTTATGTAACATAGCGCCATTTAGTACTTTTTAAACACATGTATAAATGGGCAATAAACGTTAGTATTAAGTTATTCGAAAATATTTTNAGCGCCATTTAGTACTTTTTAAACACATGTATAAATGGGCAATAAACGTTAGTATTAAGTTATTCGAAAATATTTTGAAGTGCAACACCTATTTATATGACGTACGTCCAATAGTTATGGGATACCTCCTAATATCGTGTCGGCCCTCCTTTCGCCCGGCGGAGTGCAGCTACTCGACGTGGCATGGACACAACAAGTCGTTGGAAGTCCCCGGCAGAAATATTGAGCCATACTGCCTCTATAGACGTCCATAACTGCGAAAGTGTTGCCGGTGCAGGAGTTTGTACACGAAATGACTTCTCGATTATNCTGCCTCTATAGACGTCCATAACTGCGAAAGTGTTGCCGGTGCAGGAGTTTGTACACGAAATGACTTCTCGATTATGTCCCATACATGTTCAATGGGATTCATGTCGGAAGATCTTGGTGGCCAAATCATTCGCAGGAACTGTCCAGAATGTTCTTCGAACATGTTCTTCGTTGTGGCCCGGTGACATGACCCATTGTCATCCATAACAAATCCATCGTTGTTTGGGTACATGAAGTCCATGAATGGCTGCAAGAGATCTCCAAGTAGCTGAACATAACCCTTTCCAGTCACTCATCAGTTCAGTTGGACCAGAGGACCCAGTCCATTCCATGTAAAAACCACCTACACTATTATGGAGCCACCACCAGCTTGCACAGTTCCTTGTTGACAACTTGGGTCCATGGATTCATGGGGTCTGCGCCACACTCGAACCCTACCATCAGCTCTTACCATCTGAAATCGGGACTCATCTGACCAAGCTACGGTTTCCCAGTCGTCTAGGGTCCAACCGATATGGTCACGAGCCCAGGAGAGGCGTTGCAGGCGATATCGTGCTGTTAGTAAAGGCACTTGAGTCAGTCTTTTGCTGGCATAGCCCAGTACAGCCAAAGTTCGCCACACTGTCCTAACGGACACGTCCGTCGTACGTCCCACATTGATTCCTGCGGTTATTTGACTTAGTGTTTCTTGTCTGTTAACACTGGCCATTCTGCGCACACGTCGTTGGTCTCTGTCATTAAGTGCAGGCGGTCGGCCACTGCGTTGTCCATGGTGGGAGGTTATGCCTGAAATTAGGTATTCTCGGCACACTCTTGAAACTGCGGATTTCGGAATGTTGAATTCCCTATCCATTTCCGAAATGGAATGTCCCATATGTTTAGCTCAATTTACCATTCCGAGTTTCGTGCGGCCATAATCACTTCAGAAACCTTTTCACATGAATCACTTGACTACAAATAAAAGCCCAACCAATGCACTGCCCATTTATACATTTTGTACGCGATACTACTGCCATCTGCATATTTTCATATTGCTATCCCATGACTTTTGTCACCTCTGTGTGTAAAAAAGTCATATAATTTTTATGACCATTGTAAAATATATTTCCCTTATAAATTGCGTACATTGTATCATTCAGTACACAATAAATCTTGGTAATAAGCANCCATTGTAAAATATATTTCCCTTATAAATTGCGTACATTGTATCATTCAGTACACAATAAATCTTGGTAATAAGCACATCGATGAACGTTATGGAAATTATTGAAGTTTCGTGAGATATCACACGCACACACATCTTACGAGGGCGCTGCAATTACTTGTCGTGCCACGCTTATAAATCGTCCTTATAACAACGCGCCTGAATTGGCGGGCACAATTATTTCCAAGCGAGATTAATGAGCCATAGGCATGCTGACAAGATTACTGAGAAAAGCGTACGAAAGACTGATGAAGTGTGAGCGTGGCCTTATAACCGGGTCGCGATACAGAGAAGATAAGTACACCGAGACGAAATGGCGTGGCAGTTCTTTTGATGTGGGTGTACCCATTCGCTGATTGGTTGCGCGAGGATCTGTGAGCGGGACTGGTTGTCTGATTGGTCGTTGTATACTGGTTAAGAATCGCTGTTCGCTGGGCTACGGGCTAGCAAGTAAGTTACCACTCGCTGTTTGACGAACGGCGTTCCAACATTTTGCTCGTCAGTGACGCCATTTTGATCGCGCGTGTGGATGGAGTTCATGGTGTAANGACGAACGGCGTTCCAACATTTTGCTCGTCAGTGACGCCATTTTGATCGCGCGTGTGGATGGAGTTCATGGTGTAAAAGGCTGTTTCACCTCTTTGAGCACCTGATGAAATAGGAGGTTGGTGGTGATAATTGTTGTTGCTGTTGGAAGTTGTTGTTGCTGTTGGAGGTTGTTGTTGGTGGTTTTCGGTTGGTGCGTAATGTGTTCCATGGCACAGTAGTCTGTGTTGGCGTTTTTGTAAAATGTTTCGCGGCGGTGCCANTCGGTTGGTGCGTAATGTGTTCCATGGCACAGTAGTCTGTGTTGGCGTTTTTGTAAAATGTTTCGCGGCGGTGCCAACAGAAATCAGTAAAGTATTAAGAAGGGCGTAACTTATTATATTATTGGAACTGGAATTTTTATAATTAAGAAAACAAGACATTTATTAATGATAGTTTACATATTTAAATATAGATCACGCAAACGTAAGCTATATTTAAAACATTAATTTATTTCCCTATGCTAAGATTTAAATGTTCTGAAATTTGCAATAATAATATTTACATAGTTAACTCAAATAGTCTGTAACCACGCAATTTCTTGCTAAAAGCCTGGATAAATAATATGTTCATATTATTATCTCTTGCTTACATGTCATTAGAAATGGGATCTTTAATAGGAAATATTGGTGATTTCTGAGTAACAGCATGCATTATCAGCTTGATTTAAATATGTTTACTTTAACGATTAGATTTCGCCATTTCAAAGCTTTTTCACTGTCACTCATTCAGAACCGAGAAAACGCTCTCTGATTGGTCGGTAGTTAGCAAATTTTCAAAGTATTCCAACTCGCTACAACACCAACCACCAAGGGTCTGCGGTGGTGTAGTGGTTAGACTACTCGCCTCCCACCAACGCAAACTGGGTTCGATTCCCGGCGGGGTCGCCCTCGGATTTTTGCATATCGGACGATGCCGCTGGTCAGCGGGTTTTCTTAGAGATCTTCCGTTTCCCCCACCCTACCATTCCGGTGCTGCTTCATACTCACCTAACATTGCTCTCATCGGCTCTCACGACCTCGATGTTAAAAAAATCCCAAATCTCTTCATTCACCCACTAATCAACCAACAACAACGTCAACTCCTACCACCAACTGCGAGTTGAAATGATTTTAGGACCAACCACAAACCGGAAATTGTGCCATCTCAAATNACCAACCACAAACCGGAAATTGTGCCATCTCAAATTAACTGATTGCCCTTCAGCATACGCTAAAACCAATCATCTATTGTGCTGGAGGTTTTATTCTTACGCACTTTGTAGCCGCGAAAGAAGTTTAAAAGTGCGCCGAAAAAACCGCAATTGAAAGCGATGTGAAGGTCAACGTCCCTGAACACGGTGTAACAGTAATATGAAATTCAGAGTGAGTATAAAGAATAACCCAACTTTTAAGGTCTATAATAAAAAAACCAAAAAAATCACAACCTTGATTGACCAATCAAACGAACCGTGAAACCGTGAAGTTTGTGTACCATGCATTCATAAATGTTCAATGTGACCATCATGAGCAGCCCGAACAACGTCTACGGGGTAATCAAACTCGTTCCACACTCTTGTCAGCATGTCCGGTGTAACGGTTTGAATGGCGTCTGTAATTCGCGTTTTGAGGTCGTCAATGTTATCCGGCAATGGTGGACGAAACACCTGATCTTTTATGTATCCCCATAGAAACAAATCGCACGGGGTAAGATCCGGGCTTCTTGAGGGCCAGTGATGAAGAGCCTGGTCACCAGCTGCTCCTCGAATAATCCAGCGTTGCGGCAATGCCTCGTTCAGGTATCCGCGAACTGCTAGTTGCCAATGAGGTGGCGCACCATCCTGCTGGAAAATGGAGTCCCCCGCCGCCTCTTCTAACTGAGGAACCAACCACTCTGTAAGCATATCCAAATAAGGAATTCCAGTAACAGTGGGCTCATGAGAAAAGAAAGGGCCAAAAACAGAGCCTTTGGATATAGCGCAAAACACGTTCACTTTGGGGGAAGCGCGCTCGTGTTTGGTGGTTTCATGTGGAGGCTCCTGACCCCACATCCGCACGTTGTGCCGGTTCACCTTGCCATTTGTATGGAACGTCACTTCATCGCTATTAACCAGCTTAGACATGAAGGCATCGTCTTCATCGTTCTGGTTATGGAAACTCAGATAGTCCCCTCCACATTGATGTACCGAATGCGAGATCGCTACCCCCTCACCACCTCAAAACGTAAGTTACGAACGCCATCCTAACCGTAACACCGGACATGCTGACAAGAGCGTGGAACGAGTTTNCCACCTCAAAACGTAAGTTACGAACGCCATCCTAACCGTAACACCGGACATGCTGACAAGAGCGTGGAACGAGTTTTATTATAGCGTACATGTCGTTCGGGCCGCTCGTGGTGGTCACATTGAACATTAANACCACCTCAAAACGTAAGTTACGAACGCCATCCTAACCGTAACACCGGACATGCTGACAAGAGCGTGGAACGAGTTTGATTATAGCGTACATGTCGTTCGGGCCGCTCGTGGTGGTCACATTGAACATTAAGAATGTATGGTAAACAAACGTCACGGTTTCACGGTTCATTTGAGTGGTGGTCAATCAAGGCTGTAGGTTGTTTGGTTTTGATATTATAGACCATCAAAGTTGGGGTATTCTTTTATACTCACCCTATATATTCCATAACTACATTTCACTTAACTGGATAATATTATTTAATGTATAAACTCACCGTTATTGCCACTTTTTAACAGTTATCTATCACCCCACGCGAAATAAATCATATAGTTTAAGTTGGGTGTTACATGCTTTTTAGTATGACGCATATTTATTTTTCAAATGGTTGTTGAGTCTAAGCACGCTATGTATATCAATTACGACCAATCTCACCATATAATTATTTTACATATATTATTGTGCACGGAATTGAAATGAAAACTGACGCTTATTAAAACGTACCAATTTCTATTCCAACATTATATACTCGTACAACCCACCATAGACTACATATCAACATGCCAACAAAATATCAACTGTGAAGACATAACAGATAATTCCACTATTTATTCCTTCCAATTTCATATCTTAATGTTGGTTAACGAAAATGGTATAAAATGAATAAAATTATAATTTTAATAAAAATAAGTTTATCTATTTACATATAAACTTAAATTTGTGCTTGAAGAATTGGGTTTACATCCACGAATATAAATTTCTTTTAAACAAAGGCCATCCTATAAATATTATTCAGAAATTTGCATGAAAATAAATATGGATCAACATTGAATATAAGATTTGATTTCAAAATATTTTTAAAAAATATAAATTACAAAGGAACATATTTTCTAACTTTCTAACCAAATGACAAATAGTTTAATTTTATTAAAAATATAGTATAATTTCCATTGTAAGGATAATTTTGGTTACACAATGTTGACCCAAGTTAACAATGAATACCAATTTCCAACCGTTGTGTTTCCAACATTGACACATCATATAAACAAATGATCATATTTCAAAGAGAACAAATTTCGGTATTGGAAATCCTTCGCTGTTTATAGAATACAAGAAAGGGGTACTGTTGCAATTCAAAACGTTTGTTTTATAACTTGACACAAAATGTTGGTTGCACAATGTTCGCCCAACAGAAATATACATACCACTTACCAACAGTACGTTTACTAACATGTTACCAAACATCAACCAATAATTTTAACGTTTAACAAAATTACACCTGTGCTATATGAACATACAGGAACGGGGTATAAGGTAATAAGGTGGATAATTGAAACAGACACATGAATTTCATTTTGTGGCAAAATGCAAGACTCGCTGGTTATCACTGAATGCAAAGTAGATATGCGGCCATGAGCGAGACATATTTTTGTATCCATCTAATACTTACGTGTCGGCTTTCTACCCCAGACGCAACCTACATACTGTATTTGACGTCGTCTTAAATAGTTCTTGCTCTCTGACCAATATAAGTGACTGGTAGGTCTGTGGAGTTAAGCGGGGAGTAAGCAATAGTGTTTTACATTTCCTTTTTCAGTTTTACCAACACTGACGTTTATTCTAGCTGATTAATCTGCGACTGTCCTTAATGAATGTAAATTTGATGTAAATGACTGTGTCTTCTGATAGACACCTAAGAAAATACGCCAGTTTAGAGGCAGTGTGATATCGTGAGTTTTTATATTGCCACGCGCCGACTGACGCATGACGCGCGAGCTCCATGCCTGGCCTGACTCTATAGGAGGTGACCCGTCTCTGTAGGGAGCGACCCACCTCGATCCTCCCCTCCTCCCAGGAAGACCCGCTCGCCTGGACCATGATTGACAGCGGTGACCTGGTTGGTGTCACATCCCATCCTCCTCCACCTTGTTGGAGAAGCCAACGAGTTTAGAGGATTTGCAAGAGTATTCTGGGAACTAGGACCCTTGGCGCAACGTAGCATTTATATACATTTCTGGGAGATGGCCTACGTCACTATAAATATTGTGGTGGTCCAAGGGTCAGAAGTCTGTTGGTAGAAATCTTTTACCGAGTGCGGTACCTCGGACGAAATCGAATGCGGCGAGGGACAGCGATGAAGAGGACGGACAACGGCGGGAGATAGCGAGGCGACGGCGGGTGAAGTGTTTGTGGTGTGAACGGATGAAAGGGCGTGCAACCCGACGAGTGAAGGCTACTGTGCATGAGGGCGCTCGGAGAACTCTAGACCATTGCGGATTGGTAGGACCTGGAACAAACTGAGGTGTGACTGTAAGAACATGTTATACGGACTTTATTGTAAATATTGGAACTGTCAAATATGGACATATAATTTATAAAGTAATTCATTAAGGTTTCATAAACTGTCCATTATGAGTGATTTCAGTAAATTAATAAGATTAATTGACTGAATTCATTAATTGCAAACAGCAAGTGATAACATTTTATTGTGAGATGTTGGGTGGAGATTATTTTCTTTGTAGTTATTGTAAATTAAATTATGAAATAAAAATAAACGTTTTATATAATAGAGACCTCCATCCCTAAACTAAATTGGTTTAGTTCAGCCCACTGACGATTGAGAAAATTGTAACAATATTATATAAAACCGTATCTAAAATACTGACCCTAGAATCTTCGGTGCAAAATAATTTAGTATGTTAAATGGTTCCCTCTATTGACAATGCAATGAAACGCTTGTCAGTAAAATCCGCTATTGGTTTAATGTTACAGTCGGGAAATTATTTTTGACAAAATGTATTAACACGACCGGCATGGAAACAGCCTGTCAAAATTGTTTCCTATTCATGAGTGTATTGTGTTATTTATTCGGTGGCCCAGCAGAGGCACGTCTTAATTAAGTCACTTAATACACGACTTACAAAGAACAAGAGGTGTAGGTATGTGCCAGACGTGCAGTATTTAAGCTTCAGATACTTATGCAGGGATGGTTCAATCATAGGAACCTCGTGACTTGGTCGGCCTGCTGTTACGTTTGGAAGCGCCCAGCCAACTTTAGTGGTATGGCGCTTCCATCATATCAAACGGAGCTCTGATCACGACGAAGGTAATATTATACCCATGAGTTCTGCGAGAGAAAACACATAACGAAACGCATGCTGGGTGGGTTTTGGAAGGCAGGAAGGAAAATAAAATCTATATGCTGCGCATGCTTTGTTAACGAAAGAAGGCGAAAATTCAGGTGAGCATGGAGGGCTCGTGTTCCAGTTCCAAGGGAATTTTATTTGTCCTCGAGGGCAGATACTTTCTGTCGGCTATTGACAACCTGGCAGCATCTTCAGTGCCTTCGAGTTNATTTTATTTGTCCTCGAGGGCAGATACTTTCTGTCGGCTATTGACAACCTGGCAGCATCTTCAGTGCCTTCGAGTTGTGGAAGTTCGTGCGACACAGGCCGCGTGCATGTGATATTGCCTGTGCAGCAGAGAGATGGGCAAGGCATCAAGTTGCCACCACCACACAGCAGAATATCTACGCGGTCGCGAACAACTAGCTGTGGGCGCCGTATTTTCCTGGTGCAATAGAAACCAAGTCACCAATCGCCACGGACTGACTGTCGGGAGCTGGGCATACATACGGAACAACACTTGCCCACTGCGTAGCTGTGTTCGATGCGCGAGTAGACATCAAATTACTACAGTTTCAATTGCTTGATATCGGCAGCGTTTCAAAGTTCACGGCTTTTTATACTTCAGAGCTGGTTTAAACATTAACCTGGTTGAGCNATTTTATTTGTCCTCGAGGGCAGATACTTTCTGTCGGCTATTGACAACCTGGCAGCATCTTCAGTGCCTTCGAGTTCTGGAAGTTCGTGCGACACAGTCCGCGTGCATGTGATATTGCCTGTGCAGCAGAGAGATGGGCAAGGCATCAAGTTGCCACCACCACACAGCAGAATATCTACGCGGTCGCGAACAACAAGCTGTGGGCGCCGTATTTTCCTGGTGCAATAGAAACCAAGTCACCAATCGCCACGGACTGACTGTCGGGAGCTGGGCATACATACGGAACAACACTTGCCCACTGCGTAGCTGTGTTCGATGCGCGAGTAGACATCAAATTACTACAGTTTCAATTACTTGATATCGGCAGCGTTTCAAAGTTCACGGCTTTTTATACTTCAGAGCTGGTTTAAACATTAACCTGGTTGAGCGTGCTGGTGGGTGATTGTGGCGGCTTTTCGAGCAGGATATAGTTCAGTCTCGTGTGTTTCAGGCGCATGAGGGGGTTTTGAGCCTGTCGTCACCTCTTTTATAACCACAAGATTTAGGGCAATGGGAGGAGGAAGGGAAAGGGATAAAACGAAGGGTGGAGAAATAAGGGTGTGAAGCAAGGGACAAAGAAATCCAGCTTTAATCTAGCAAAGTTGACCGATCACATAACATCACTTGGAGTCATGGTAAATAATCTTGTGAAATCTGGAGATCCTTTCAACCAATCATGTAAGAGCACATTGGTTTTGGAGACCCATTCCGGTGCAGTCATATGGCAGGTCATTAATTATGGCGGTTCAGTCTAGTGTAGTGTGTCTATAGGGACGCATACAGTGAGCAATACTGGTGACATGCAATCAAGCGTGAGCACTTGTTTGTTCCTAGGAATTCGTTTGTGAATCCTGTGAGCTCGGTATAAATTTTAGCCATCTTTCAGTCTTCCTTTCAGATATTATCTATGCCACAAAACTTTTGGGTGGAAAATATATATTTGATTATAAAAATTACAATACATATATATTTGTGTATATATTAAGGCAAATTTAATAAACATTTATTACCAATTCCATTATATTATTTTTAATTAATTAGCCATACAACCTGCGGAAAAACCGAAAAAGAAGACTTGACTTGTCCCCAACAGCTGCCATGAATTTTAGGATTTTTTTTTCCTGGGGCTGTTCTTTAGCGACGTTGACCAAACTAAAGTTGTTTCAGATATATAATTCTGAATATTGCAATAACATTTCGTCGTTATCGACTGCGATGATTTGTAGAGAATGAATAGGCTCGTATTTTTCTTTGTTATCTTCACACTAACCTATTTTACTTGTCAGCGGAATTTTTCGATTTGTGGTACTGGTGGCTTGATTACTTTAGAAATAGTTTAACTGATATTTAAATACATTTCAATGTTTTCAGCTTTTAACTTGACAGGTGAGTATGTGCCGCTACTTTAGTGAAATTTCGTAATCAAAGCTTCGTGCGTTCGTCCAATTTGATACATGACTGCGTTTCACATATATCTGGACGCAAAAGTTTTGCAGGCGTACTTCAAAATATCTTAAAAGTTTGATTATTATTTTACTGCATTTTCGGTACAGACATGTTATCTTTGCGCATTATAAATGTTTATCGCGGAGAGACATGCAAGGGACCTTACTTAGTGTACACAGTGCTAATGTTTCCTTCTTTTCAAAACTATTTTAATATTTGAATGATTTTCGTAAGTTCATCGCCTGTATTAAAAAATTGCTACGGCGATAATAAAGTTGGATTACAAACATTTTAAATGAGAATTATGCCTTTTGGAAGGAGGTCGAGGGGGAGGGGGTTCACGACGCAAACTACATCTAGAAATTTAATGTATTAAATAGGGGGGGGAGGGAGGATTTGAAAAGTTGATTACAAAAACTTTGTTTTGGCGTAAAAAAACTAGGTAAGTGGGACAGAGTATTTTATAATTCTTTTTTGGGCCCAGATGTGTCTTCTCGATTCCCTCCCTTTTTCCATTCCTTCATCACATTCATTGCTTTGCTAATATGTCGTATACGCCAGCTAAAAAGAATGGTAAAATTGTCTATCAAGAAAATAATTAAGGAATGCTTGAACGCGTTTGGCCGCCATATTGAAAATAATATGTGCAAATAATTTTTGACATTATCTCTACAAACATCAATCTTCACAAAGTTTCCTACAAGAAGGGTTTCATACATTTTCTTCTGCCGTTTATTTTTATGTGGGGGTAAGTATTTAAAATCTTTGTTGCCCATCTTTAGAACATTATATTTCAAGGAAAAATTTAGAAATGCTATATTATAATGTTTTATTTGAAATTAACATTTATTACTTGCTGTGCACATAGCATACAAATTATAAATTTGAAATACATATAAAATAGCTAATTTAATACCAAATTTCTTGTATAGCATTATTATAATATTTTATAGAATATTAATTTAATAATGTTAAAATTTTTAGGATGTTTATTTTTATGTAAGCACAGGGCAAAAATCTTGCGGCAGCATATCATTCAATACTTCTTGCTCTAGATCACTGCTATAATCAAGGCAAAACACTCCACTACAATACTGGCATATTTATTACAGCTGTACTTAAAAGCTCCGTGGTAAGTGGATATTGCTGCGGGGTGTCATGCATTTGTCTCTGCAGTTATCTCATTGTAAAACTCAATAAATATTTTGAAATAAATTAAACCTGTATTTGGTAGTCGGTATTTCTACAAAGCTTCACGTGGTTTAGTTAATTGTTAAAATAAATATTTTAAATTCTATAATAAAATTAAGTGTCATATACTTCCACACTGAGGTAAAATAGGTGTTTTCAGACTATAAATAGACGTAAACTGCGACTTCAGATACTTCCTTTGAGTTTCGAAGATACGAAAATATGTAGAACAAAACTGTGAAATCAGTTGTCCCTATAGCTCTTAAACGGCAAGTTCTAAAAGTTAATTGATAATCAATTCTCGTATAACATTTTTGAGAAAATATATGTGATAAAATTTTATTTTTTTAAATGCACATTTGGCGTGGTTATTAAAAATTCTACTTTTATGCACAATTCTTGCAATACCTTATCGAATGTAGTACGGGGGTACAAAATGTATCGTAAAGAGCATTTTTAAGATGAGAATAACACTTATTTCAGCTTTAATTATTACCTCTTAATCTTTTTTACCAACTTAATGACGGGACACAGTGTAGACTAAAGAAGACCATAGGATTATTTTTAATATTTTGTTTTCTTCACTTTCATAACTGTTTCTCGTAGTTGAATAATTTTCCACTTTTTGAGTAAATTGCATTTTAGGTAAAGAAACACCTTTACGTCTAACTACTCTAGAACCACTTGCGTACTCCCAACAAATTAAAAGCATTATATTTTTTTACAGAAAAGAAAAACAGTTTGTTTTTTTGGTTAAATGGGGACTTCGAGAAACATTAATTGTTGCAATATAAGTTTCGGATCTTAAAAACGTACTAAATATACGTTAGAAGTTTCCAGAAAATTGGAAGCGCCATTCTCTCGAGAAAATATCTATTCGGCAAATACAGTAGTTAATGTCTTCATGCTTATGCAATTAAAACTTCTGAAATATGTATTTTAAAACTCTATTAGAATAATTGGGCATGACAAATGTCCGAAGAATGGTAAAAAAAAAAAAGTGCGCGTACTAAAAATTCATTCCATGTAAGATTCAATTTTTGAAATTTTAATACAGTGTTGGTGACAGTTGGAAACCTTAAGTCACACAATAAACATTTTGCAAAATGAATAGGCCAGGTCGAGAATCTTCGAAATAAGTTCACCAAAAGTTTCCGCTATTAGTACTAGGTGCAAAATAACTACACCGTTTTTCGTGGACTTTGCTTAAACAAGTGATTTAATAATTAAAAATAATACATTTTAGTAATTATACTTTTTTTGATCACTGTTCCTCATTTGCTTATTTTTGGATTTAAAAAAAGAAACATTTTCAGTTATTTACAGAAAAACAAGAACAAATTAAAAATATTTTTTTTTCTTAAGGGTATAAAATTAGTTTTATTTACTGGCTGATTTATAGCATTATTTTTATTTTAAATTATTTTTTTTTAATGATTTTATTGTTATTTATTATTTGTAATGTTATGTCATTTGTTTATGTTGTGTGTGATTTTTCGCGCAAATATATAAGAGTGAAGGTGGCGAGTTTAGAGTTTCCTATGTACATATGTGGTTGGATGGAAAAAGTAGGTAACTGGATCATTTCTTGCGTCGTAATGTCTGGGGGTGGTAGGCAACCTGTAAATGGAAGATTTTAATAACGTTAAAAAGTGAACGCCTACTTAATAATGGCATTCGCGGTGTGAATGTGAGTCGAAAACGTATTTTTATAGGGCCTGAATGCCACATCGAAACTATAAATATTTCGGGAACACAAGTATCCATGTATAATCCTAACGCTTTAACTGTGTAGTCAGCAATTTCTCGACCAAGAAATACACTTTTGAAAATTCGGCAATATGAGCGATGGCAGTGTATAATAATTTCATGTTTTTCTTGAGTGGATTGCGCCAGCGCTAATAATGATGAGGTTGTAATATGAGGAGACTACCAAAATGTTCACAAAATTAATTACTTCCGTTTGCTTAAAAGCAATGCTTTATTTTTCATGCCAAAATTTTTTTTAATGGAAATTAATTAATTGTATTAATTAAGCTTTAACTGCATAATCACGCCAGTTAACGGAAAAATCTATATGTATAAAAGCTAAAAGTTCGCCTGTATGTAAGTTATATGTTAGATATATTTACAAATCTGCACTGTTTGATGGAGCTGGAACAACTTCGGCAGGGATGCACTTCAATACTCAACTTGAAATACCGTGCAGGCAAAGTTGGCATCTGGTTCCTCATTGGCCCCGAAACCCCAAGAAATGAGTCATGCATCTTTCATTCTGGACTTCTATCCCTTCTCGACGGTAAAGTCAAATATCTGTTAAGTGCTGCGGTGGATGGCTACGCCCACGTTCAAAGTATCGCCACGCAATTTAGGGTATTTCTATTTATCTACTCTGTTGTTCAGTAGTGAGCAAGCTGCGGCAGAACTTGTAGTAATTCCCCAGTCTCAACTGCGAGAAAATAAAGAGATCTTTCATTGTCGTGTAGGTTGTTGGATAGCTTTTTCTTGAGAGTTACAAATCATCTCAAATGTGCAATCTGAACTNGCTTTAACTGCATAATCACGCCAGTTAACGGAAAAATCTATATGTATAAAAGCTAAAAGTTTGCCTGTATGTAAGTTATATGTTAGATATATTTACAAATCTGCACTGTTTGATGGAGCTGGAACAACTTCGGCAGGGATGCACTTCAATACTCAACTTGAAATACCGTGCAGGCAAAGTTGGCATCTGGTTCCTCATTGGCCCCGAAACCCCAAGAAATGAGTCATGCATCTTTCATTCTGGACTTCTATCCCTTCTCGACGGTAAAGTCAAATATCTGTTAAGTGCTGCGGTGGATGGCTACGCCCACGTTCAAAGTATCGCCACGCAATTTAGGGTATTTCTATTTATCTACTCTGTTGTTCAGTAGTGAGCAAGCTGCGGCAGAACTTGTAGTAATTCCCCAGTCTCAACTGCGAGAAAATAAAGAGATCTTTCATTGTCGTGTAGGTTGTTGGATAGCTTTTTCTTGAGAGTTACAAATCATCTCAAATGTGCAATCTGAACTGTTCCCTTTTATTTCTCACCTCACTATACACTGTAAAAAAAATGTAAACTTCCCAAATTGTAATGGAAGTTTCCAAAATATACATTGCTACTATACAAATTTGGGAACTTTCCTACGCATTTGACTTTTTTCTTAGCAATACTACGAACGTTACCATGCATGCAAGAGAAAATAATTTACAATTCGCGCTTTGTCACTGTACGTATACGCTGATGTGGCAAATTTACAAATAATTTCTTAGAGTTTACTCTTTGGAATACTTCGTAATTTTGAGATTATAATTTCGCCATGTGTATATTGTTCGCTGTTGAATTTCACATTGTAGCACAGTTGTGTCTACTTGCAGATATTGGAGTAAATTTACTCTTGCAAAATACGTATTACGTACCTTACTTCGATTATAATATTGTTAGCTATTGCGACAGAAACATCTTTTTAATACTATGTCTGGAATGTTAGGCTATATTCAGTAACGTATTATTATTTACAGATTAAGTACATTCGTCGATTATTATTAAAAAGACACCTCATTTGCGACATGATATGACCAGTGTGTATTCATGAATGATAACCCTCCACGGGATAAGAAAATGCTTGTAGCTGATGTGCTTTCACCATACACAAGCTGTTTATAAACCCTTTTTTTTATTTGTACAATTATGGAGTTCAATTAAATTAATGATGGAAACGGAATCAAACAAATGTTTTTATAAAGAACTTGCAAAATTGTATCCGGGCAACGCCAGGTAGTTAAGCTTGTTTTAAAGAAAATTGTTCGTTTAAGTTGGCAATTTACGAACGTTGCAATACGAGGAAGAGCACACGGCGAACAACTCGGGTGCTCCCTGTAATGAGTATATGGTTGTATAAGTTTTCTCATCAATCACTTTTTCGTATTCGGCACCATGTCCATGCTTTTTAAATGTTGCATGCTTCTGAATGCGTGTGTTCTAGTGTTGCGAATGTGTGAATGGATGAAATGAATCGTGCCCTTGCAGGCCGCACATTATGGTGGAGGCCGGCGCTTGCCGGAAGACTATTGCAAGAAGAGTGTTTCCTGCCACGCGCTACGCACGTGATCGCACCCAGTTTTGCTTTGTGCCACGTTGATAAAAGATCAAGTAATGTAACATTTCCAACCTAGCTATTTCTCAATAGTATCTTATTGTCTGAGTATGAAAGAATATAGTTTTTTTTCAATAAACATACTGCATCTTGTGGAGCATTGTTATCTGTGCAACCATAGTTTATGACAGGTGCTACCAGAGTAAACATACTTTCAAAGCTATTACTATACAATGTCAGTCGGAGAGAGCGGTGAAGTACTAATGCCTAAAACTTGAAATAAATATATGCCAAGTATACTCTTCACACACAAACTGAGTAGAAAGATTTTTGTCGGTGTCAAACATCGATGTCTTGAGCTCCGTTAAAGTTGTTATGATGTCATAATGAAGCAGCAGTGGGATGCAAAGTTGCAGGAAACGAGAGTGCCCCGATAAAACCTGCCGGCCAAAGGAAACGTCTGCCGCGTTTCCCACATGCAAAAATCTGGGTGATCCCACTGGAAATCGAACCTAGTTGGCATTGGTCGGAGGTGAGTAGTCTTATCGCTACACCCCCACGGTCGTATAAACACTCACGAGTAGGTAAGTTATATACTTGCTTAGTAGCGTGTAATACAACTTTTCGCCCTGATGACGGTCATATTCCAACGTCGCATCTATTTCACAAGGCACCGGAAGCGGTCGGAAATTATACTGATACACGACCACTGCACAACCTCCCAAAATGCACGGAGATCTAACGGAGCAGGATCCACGATACGCACATCTCTCTAGACAGAATAACAGATGTGTTTGGTAGGATTGAGATTGGGTAACCTCGAGGGTCAGGGAAGCTACCATATGTCAGGGTGGAGTGTTGATTCAAACACTAGGTCACAATTTGGGAGCGGTTTGCCGGTGCATTTACTTGATGTAAGTACAAGTCTCCTGCGTGCTGCAGAAGCAGAAAAGGGTTATACAGTAGGTTTCTGCATCGTTCGTAAGTGAGGGACGATGGAACATGTACCAGAAGACGCACTCATCCCATATATATAGTCCTCATACTAGGATACCATCACAAATGGCATTAACTGTACCCTAATGACACGGGAGATCAATTACTTCATGTTCTTGGCAATGCACTCATACACTGCTATTGGCGTGTACCATGATATCCTTTGACTCATTTGTCCAGCCGGTATTTTTTCACGCGTCGAGGGTCCACTAACCTCGCCCACGTAAATCGTTGAGCCTTGGTACATGCGATTATTAGGTTTCCTAGTGGAGCGGTGGCTTCTGTGTCTCATTGCGAGGAGATGGTTCTGGTTGGTAATGCTTCTGACAAGTCGCGGTGGCCCAGCACTGAATTGGCGGGTGATTTTCTGCACTTTGGCCAGTCCATCCGATGTTGCCAACCGAGATGGCAACCTTTGTAATAGATACGTAGTACGCCGCAGCAGTTGTCTCTTGCGGCGGTGGTGTTAGCAAAATTGATAATCTCATGGCACACTATTTATAAAGTGACCCTTGGAAACTCTAGTGCCTGCACGACGTAGAAATTGGAGTGACCCATATGCTTGGACGCAACGATCTGGCCGAGATCAAATGCACTGAGTTCTTGTATCTTCCCAGTTCTGTGCCCGACTGTTTTTCATACGGTAAGCGTAAGGTCTGGAGACATGCCAGTCATGCAAGGTTTGGAACTATTCCATCCGACGGGGCGAACACAGCACCATTTCGTAAAAATTGCAGTTGTATGTAATTCAGCAGCTCATAAGAGTATATAAACATTTATAAGCTGGACTCAACGTGGCTTATGGAAAGGGTTGGATGGAGGTTTAAACCATTTCTGGGTAATTTTAGACTTTTTACCACTAAGCACAAGCGAGTTCTAGCAGGCAATGCTCGAAACAGGTCGCAAAATATTTTGTCCAAAGTTGAAGACAAGTGACATCGAAGCATTTGGCATCCAATGTCAGAAACATGTGACATCGGCGCACTCTTGTGCCTAATATCGTAAATAAGCAAAAGTGATGCATACATTTGGCCTATGAATGTAACAAGCTATATCGACACTCGAAGAGTGAAGATTGAAAAGATTTGGGCTGCTCTTAACATAGAGGTATCGACTCTCGAAGTGGCCACTGTCAGAAATAAAGATGGTAGTCGTGCGAAGGGAGTAATTTAAAGGAAAATTGCACTGTTGCATTCAACCACTAAAGCAAATATGGCGTTCATGGTATAAGAGGAAATTACAAGAAACACAAAGTGTTCAGCAATTAAAAATTATTGAAAATAAGTGATAATAAAAGTTTACTAAAATGTTTGTTCATTGTTTTAATCCTACTTTCCCATTTCTTCAATTAGATATCTGAAAAGGTAAATGTCACTCGATTCAAGCTTAAATAACGCAAACAAGGTCACACAACAAACATGGTTGACGTCCGAGGTAAGTGAATTGGAAATCGTGACTCATAATGAATCCTGCACATTGAGTGGCTTAACTTAATTATTTACTTAGATCTATTTTTACTTTAAATATTAAAATATTATTAATATTTCTTTAAAAGAACTCCCTTATAGTTTTCTTTCCAAACTTCCACTATTTTTTTTTGTTTAATAAATTATGTTACACGGAATGATACAAAATGTGATTCGTTTAACGTCTCGAAAAGGTATAACATTATATATATTATTTACATACATATTTCGAAATATTTTTTTTCTAGTTTTCTTAACAGTTCATCAATCACTGCTACAGTAATGTCACGTTCCTAAATAACTTCTATAAAAGTGAAAGAAATAATTAAAACGATTATCAACTATATGTAATATAAAATAATTCTCATCTCTCCTTGTAAGTATAAATAGTTAGCAAACACAACCATCATTTGGGAACGAAAGACAGTCTGCTGTAAGTATATCAAATTCTGTACCGTTATACACTGCTGGACATGGAAATCGCTAGACCCATAATGCGTCATATATTTGCAATAAAATCAAGACTGCGTATAGTACGAATCACGCAATGCAAATTGTTAAAGTGACGTCACAGAAAAAGTCAGTGCAACACGTGATATAAGAGGCGCTTGTGGTCAGTACCCAGTGCTTAAAAGGGTTATACCGTACTATATGTGCAACGAGTTTGATGAAATTCGGTTCATGCGTTAGAAAGTTTAAGGGGGTTATACAAACGCACATACACACCTACATACAGACACACAGGCAGAAAAGTAATCTCATAAGCCTTTCTTTCCTTCGGAAAGTAAGCTAAATGTATATATGCTTTTGATCTACTACATAAAAAGATATTACAAACCAGCAAAAAAAAATTAAAATTAATTAAATAATATGCATACTTTAAACATAAATTTACATAAATTTTGTTATGAGAAAATAATTAAAAAATAATAACCATTATCTTGTGAGTAATAAACTATAGCAAGAGTGAGAGGTTTCGTTGGCACTTGGCAGCTTATTTTTTTAGCACTGGTGAGAGTTAAATGAGAAGAGGACGTAGAAGCGGTGTAAAGTTGGGGGGGAGGGGGAGGGACAGGAATGCCCCGAGAAAACCCATTTTCCCACGGCAGCGTTTGTCATGTTTATCACATGTGAAAATCCGGGGGACCCTTACGTGAATCGAGCAAGGTTCGCCTTCGTGGGAGGCGCGTAGTCTGATTACTACACCACCGTGGTCCCTGAAGATATAATAAACACTACAGCATGTTAATTGAGAAATAGTTTATGACAATATAGTTTGTATTTTTTACTGAAAATATTTAGATGTTATCATCCTACACGATTTTAAACTGCAGTTGTAAAAATAGTTAAAAGAATATATAATTTATTTTGCAGCTAGAATAAATTTAAAAAAAAAATGTTAGGAAGAATATTAATTAAGGAAGTAGTGAAGTAACAGATTTTAGTATAACTATTTTTTACGGGGAAAATTTCACAAATCATAATAGGTAGAAAACATCGATTTAAATGCAGGAATGTCTTCTAATTTGTTAACAAAATTTGAAAACCAGACATAGCATATATAAATAACCAGCGTAATTACTGCTTAACATATACGTAATTATATGGCGTATACAGAAGATAAAATGGTAGAATCATATACGTTTATAAATATCTAAGCAGAAAGATTTTTCCACCAGACGCCTTGAAGGATTTTTGCATTCAGTGCCTCATATGAGGCAAAGGGAAAAGATTCCAACCCCGTTTATCGTTGTTTATCAATTTTTACATGTGGCTGTATCATACTGGTATCGGTATTAAATAGTTAATATTATTTTACTTTCTTTCACTCATTGCGGTTTTTTTCATTAATGTTCGTTCCTTACCTACTTACTCTTGTTATTTGTAAGTTAATTAAATTTTTTAATTACAAAATATATCAATAAAAACCCGGAGATATAATTTTAGTTTCGTTTTTGTTGTCAGTGGTGTAATGACTGCTTTGATCTCCTTTGCTTCCCAGATTTATGTTCCTTAAATTATTTCGATAATGTTTGACAGGGGATTTAGTCCGTTTCCACTGTCTTGTTTCTCTTGGATAAAACCATAAATATCGCTACATGAATCGGCGTTGCATATTTCACATATATTTATAGATTTATTAACCAATTAAGAATACCTCAAATAGATTACAGTGGGGCAAATTGCTCTTACAATTTTTTGACCAACATAAAACCAAGTAAACAATTACATGGATAACTTACACGTAGATAAAATAAGAGCGTGTTTAACCAGCCATAAAAAAACGTCAATACCCAACTGAAACACAGAAAATAATTTGAGTACAAGCGCATTCCCTTAAAATGACAAACATATACAAATGTAAATTTTTGGGGTAACTGCACATACTGATACGTCTATTTCACTCATATTGACGTATATGTATGTGTAAATATATACAAACATATATATTACAAAAGATTCTCACACAATGAAAATTGTATTTTTAAGCACCTAAAAAGGTCATGAAACCAGACAGTGCACGTCTGTCTTCCATTTTATATTTCGTCATGTAGTTCATAGAATAAACCACAGAAACAGCGTTTTATTTATACCTGTGTTTCTTGCTACCGAACGTATAAACGAAATTATTAATAAAAAACAAATCCCCCCCCCCTTCTAAATAAGACAATAAACCAACCGTTGCATTATATTGCACGTTTTTACGTAATAATGCTGAATACAATTAATGTAGATATATATTTATGAAGCGTATTGCACTTGCCTTGGTGTAAAGCCAAATACTCTTCTGCTTAAATTTTATTACCTTAGATATTAATAATTTTTATTATTCAGTAAATATGTGGGTGTCCTAACGAAATAATGCCTCAAATTTTAATACAATGATTTGAGTTGCGAATTTATTATAAGTGTCAACTGTATCCTATGACTATCAAAAAATAATGTTTAAATAGTTCACTGCTCCCTCCGATTTGTGTGTGCGCTTCTGAGACTGCGATATGTTATCCGCAAACAGAAAAACTATAACTTTTTTTAAATATTCTTGTCGGCATATGTATATATACAAAGAAATATAAAATTATTTGAGATTTATTTTAAACATTATTTTGCATATTCCTCTCTGATATTTGTATATATATGTANGCATGTTTAGCTATTATCTTTTACTCCTGACGTCACTGCATATGTGGGTTTTCTTAGAGTGCCAGAAATTTTCCTCCAATGAGATTGATCGTTTACATCGAGTTTCGTTAAGTGATTCTAGAGGGCAAGTTCGTACAATGCAAACGGGGAGACATGATTCTGGGCGTCGAAGATATTGGCGAATTTGTCGCCGCTTCGAATCAATCTCGGAAGGAGTCATTCGGCATGAGTCAGTCTGCAGGAGTCAGTCGGTAGCAGTTAGTCGCCAGGACTCATTCGGCAGGAGTCAGTTTGCAGAAGTAAAGTGCATGAATTTGTGTGTGCTTGAAGATGATGCAAACAATTGACGATGTGAAATCTAGTATGTCATTAACGACTATATGCAGACCTTCAAAGACTGCCCGAAAATCACATGGAAAATAATGATATTACTGTGCCTAAACCTTCGGTAAAAGTTGCAATGTGTGGCCACATGATGAAGCATTACGACAATGGTAATGAGGATTACTGAGGATTAGTGAGGATTGCGGAGGAGGATTGTAAAGGATTGTGGAGAAGGATTGCTGACGATTGTTGACGATTGTGGAGGAGTATTGGTAAGGAGAGTTAATGAGGATTGCTGGGGATTGGCGAGGATTGCAGAGGATCGTGAATGATTGTGGAGGAAGATTGCAAAGGAGGATCGATGAGGATTTGTGAATAGTATTACTGAGGATTGCTGATGATTGGTGAGGATTGTTGAGGATCGGTGAGGATTGTGAGGATCGGTGAGGATTTTTGAGGATCGGTGAGGATTGTTGAGGATCGGTGAGGATTGTTGAGGATCGGTGAGGATATCTGAGGACGAGGATTGGTGAGGATTGCGGAGGATTGGAAATTATTACAGAAGATGGCGGAAGATTAGTGTGGAAGAAGATTATTGAGGATTACAGAGAGTTATGGGGGATTGCTGAGGATTGGTATGAAATGCGAAGGTTTGGGATTGATCAAAATATTGATGGCTGGGAATAGCACGAACGATAAGACTGTCTTTCAACCGATCTGCCCTCCTAAATTCAAGGTGTAAGAGTCCTATCCTGACGGTTTGAGAATAACATCGACGACGATGTATGCACCTCAGCTGAAACCAGCGACGGTACAGCCGAAGACGAACACTTCATATTTATATCTACACTCCAATAGCTCACTGGTACAAAATGGTATTTGAAATTTTAGGCTGAAGTTTTACTTTGGTAAAGATATATATGAGTAATTAAATTACGAACATGTTTGATTATACCCTGCAGAATTTTATGGAAGAGATTATAATAAAAAAAAACGTTTAAGACTTAATGCTTAAAACGCTAGGGAAGAGAGTGTGATCGTTCACCTCTCGCATCAGACGAAGAACTGTGATGTGGCACACCTTTGGCTACATTAATTATTTGCAATGGACGAGATATCATGGGACCAAAAACCAATCACGAGCGAACAATATGATGTCATCGTGAAATCGCCAGTGCAGCCTAGTGATAGTGTCGGCGGTTGAGCTGTAGTGTGAAAATGGAAGGAGGTTGTTGAGGGGG